>JANZLC010000202.1:16484329-16498448 GCA_026413385.1 Erythroxylum gracilipes | reverse complement strand
ATAATTATTAAAATTAATGATATACTAAAAAATTGAAGAATTATTAAATAAATAAAATTTATAAATAATATTGAATAATTATTAAACAAATAAGATTAAAAATTTATATTTTAAAAAATAATTATTAAAATTAAAAAATTATTAAATTAATATGATTTTCAAAAAAATATATAATAATAAAATAATAATAAAAACATCACGGAAGACATTCTGCGACGTTTATAAAAACGTCGCAAAAGACATTCCGTGACGTTTCTAAAAAAACGTCGCGAATTCCTTTACATTCTGTGACGTTTTAATGTTAGACAATCTGTGAAGTTTTTTAAAAACGTCGCAAAATGTGTAAATTTTTAGTGACTTTTTTATAAACGTCGCGAAATGTCAGTATTTTTTGTGACGTTTTATATAAAACGTCGCAGAAAGCTTTTACCTACACCACATTCTGCGACATTTTTTGTGACATTTTTTAAAACATCATAGAATACATTCTGCGACATTTTTTGGACATTCTGTGACGTTTTAAGAATACTTGTTTTCTTGTAGTGGAATAGGTAAAGATCATGTGACTTTGTCTTTACCTATTCCATGCACATCCGAAATAAGTAAACACATCTCTCTCACTTTTGGACAAATTTGTCCCTCTCCTCTCACCATCTTCACTCTCACGCTTTTCTCAATCACTGTCTGTTCTTTGTTCTAGTGGTGATTCTCTGAGCAACTACCAGCGAATTTCTAAAGTATGCTTCCTTCATTTCCATCGACGATCGATCCGGTGAGGCATTTTTCCTTATCTTCTCATATGATTAATATACATGTGTTTGCGTTTATTTTACTCCTTCCTTCTTCTCTCATCAAGCGTCTAACACTAGCGAGATTGAGAAATGTATGTTCATTTGCAAATTGTTAGCTAAGGGTTAGTGAGAGATAGAGAGAGGGGGATGGGTTTGGCAAGCAAAGCCAGAGATTGGGGTTTCAAAGCTTTCACAGCGGGTCTCGGTGTCGCCACCGTCTACCTCGCCGCCACGTTCTCTGTTAACGTTTATAGAGGTCTTGCCTGGCACAACACTCAATTTGTAAACATAGTCCCCTTTTATTCTATTAACAATTTTGTTTCTAGTGTTAAAGTGTTATATCTTTGTTTTAATTTTTAATTTCCCAACATTTGGATTCAAAATACCAAGTAATGTTTGTCTCAGTTGCTGCTTCGACTTGGATTATCAATGTCTAATTTGTGGAATTCTTGGAAAGTTTTGAACTTGCTAACTAGTTCATGGGTAATGGTTTAAACTGTGCCAAAACTAACACTTCTTTGTTACTTTAGGGTGCCGAGTTGACATGAACTCGTATGTTTCATATTCCAAAATTTTGATGATTGCATTGATCATTAACGCTAGTGAAATAACAAAAAGACATTGAAAGCCACATTCTTTTTTTGTGGATGCATTAGAGTCTGTCTTAAGAGTATCTTTTTGATAGTTCTTCCATTGGTTTCCCCATTTTACCTTAAACCAAAGGTTCTGCATAGCAATCTTTCAGTTAAACTGTATGATGTAGAAACCATTGCAATACAGGAATTAGTGAGAAATGTCTTTTTTTTATTTAAACATGTAGGAGCATTTAAAAGCAGGAATTTATAAACTCATAGCTGAACATGGATTAACTACTCCCCTCCTAAGTTCATGGAACTCCAGCCATTGCTACATCTCCAAGAGGAAGGAAAATGCCTAGCCACGCATAGCTCTCCGAAGCTTCATAATTGAGAAGGAATCAGAGGCACCCATGGTGGAGGCTAACGGTGAAAGTGCAGAAAAATGAGAGAGAGATGAGAGAAGACGATGGTGTAAGATGATGACCGATATGATGATGTTGTGTCGGCTCTCTCTTCTGTGTTTTGTAACTTATCCCAAAATAGGTTTTCTCCAAAACAGGTTGCCAGGTCGGGTGTGTATAGTTAGTGAATTTTTCAAAAATGGTTCGAGTCTGGTGCTGATTCGACTGCTTCGCTGCGGCGAACTTTTCCCGAAAGGTTTTCCAGGCAGGTTATTGTGACTTCGCCGCGGCGACATCAGGTCTTCGCTACAGCGAAATTTTTCTAAAAAGTTTTACTAAAATTTTTGTGATTTCGTCGCTGAGACGTTAGGTATTCGTCGCGGCGAATTCTTCCTGAAAGGTTTCTGCTTGAATTCTCTAGTTTCGCCGCGGCGAAAGGTCATCCTCGCCGCGATGAACTTTGCTTGTTGGTGCTATTGACTTGTGTTCTTGTCTTTATTGGTTTTCACTCTTGGCTCTACTTCTTGGATTTCTTACAATGAAAAATAATAGTTTGCAGTATCAATTGTCCTAAAAATCAATTAAGTGCAATTACTAATTATTTGTGACAATTTTACCTTCAAACTACATTAATTCAAAGCAAGCTCTCATAAATTAAATTAAGCACAATATCCGATAATAAAAGCTAAAAAGTATAACAAAAATTATGAAATTGTCACTTTATAAAATAGAAAACTTGGGTTCAATCACTCACATATTCTAGTGTTGAACTTCGTACCTGCTGTTAGACAATGCAGCACTTGCATCCTAGCTTGTGCAATTTCTCGTTTGTTTTCTTTTCATATTTCAGTATTCTATAGAATTAATGTTCGATTATCCCCATATTACAGTAGAGTCAAAGAAAGAAGGTAAGAAAGTTAACATCTGAATAGATAAGAAGAAAATTGCTTTGTGAAAAAAAAAAACTTTGGGATTAGGACTTAGCTTTGTACTAGAAGGTCTACTTTTGATCTCCATAGTTGATTGGGGAAAGTAACATATTTTTCTGATTGATGTGATCAGTTTTATAGATCTTCTGTCAAGAACAATATATTACCCGTTACCAGTATCTTGACTTAGGTTAAATAGATTTTTATATTATTTGATATAATACCGCTTGGTAGAGGGCCAATCTAACCAAAATTATACTTCTTTATGGAGAAAATTGAGAAGCAAACCACCAGAGAAGGGTCCCCCTGACTTGTATTTTTGCTTCTGCAAGAATCTTAATTTGCTCAATTTTGTCCTCAAGATTGTGAATTTTATCTATAGCTTTGATGTTTCCTAATATGGCATATAATCAAATTCTAAGCTGCTAAAGTTCCTAATACTTTACAGATGATTTATAGCATTTTGTATTAGATTTTGTGTTTCATTCTACCATCGTGATTCGTGTTACTGGAAGACACGATTGTGTAACTCCCCTTCTTAGAAAATAATGCATTTCACGTTATGCCTCATGAGTTCTCTTCACTCCATGTTTAACTGATCACAAACAAAGTTTAGGAAAGAAAGTAAAGCTATCCTGGTAATTTGAATTGATGGTTATCTCTCTTCAAAATTTATTCCATATACTTATCTTGATGAACTTAACAACAACAATACCTAACCTAGTATAAATTTCGCTAGGACTTGAGGTTTGAGAAAGTCTTGTAGTATGCAGCTTAATTAATTAGGGAATCTGTTACCAAACTTATCTTGATGAACTCGATGTTGGAAATTCCATATATCATGTTCAGTATGTTGCTACAAATTCTTAAGAATAATAATAAGTAGATTATTATTATTATTATTAATTTTCTACTTATTATTATTCTTAAGAATTTGTAGCACTTATTATTATTATTATTATTAATTTTCTACTTATTATTATTCTTAAGAATTTGTAGCACTTATTATTATTCTTAAGAATAATAATAATAATAACAACAACAACAATAATAATAATAATAATAACAACAACAACAACAACAACAACAACAACAACAACAACAACAATAATAAGAAGAAGAACAACAACAACAACAACAAGACGAAGAAGAAGAAAATTAATAATAATAAGGAATTTAATAATAATAATTAATTAATTATTGATAAAATTAATAATAATAGGAACAATAATAAGTAGAAAATTAATAGTAATTATTATTAATAATAAGAATAATAAATTTAATAATAATTATTATTATTATTATTAAGAAAATTAACAACAACAACAACAACAACAATAACAATAATAACAAGAAGAAAAAGAAGAAAATTAATAATAATAAAGAATTTAATAATATTATTATTATTATTATTTATTAAATTAATAATAGTAAGAATAATAATAAGTAGAAAATTAATAATAGTAATAATAATAATAAATATATTTTGGTCTTTTTGTTTGTTATTCCTTTATCATTCTAAGTTCATATTTTCAAACTAAACATTGATATAGAAATGTTTTAACAGTAAATCAAATAAAATAATATATATTACATTCTATTCTTCATCTTTTCTATTTTTAACAGTATATTTGAGACAAGCACTCAAAGCACCAAAATGTAACAAGAATCAGTTGGATCGGGCTTTAAGTAAGTCTATTGAGACAAGCACCAAGACATCATATAACAGTGTAACGACATTCGGCTTTAGATCCTCAATTTTTATTAATCATATTTTTGCTCCAATATAATATTATTTTATGTTAAAAAATAAGGTTGAAAGAGGTTAATAGAAACAGAAAATTTCATGCCCAATCTTCCTATCATTTCCCAGGACCTCTAGCTCTGAAAGTAAAGCATGTATTTTTTGCAGTGAAGAGCTAGGAAATAAAAGTGCTTACACGAGTGCCATTGTTTTCAAATAGCCCAACACAGACTGCTTACTACAACTCCTAACCCTTTCTTGAAAATTCTTTATTTACTGTTTTATTACCAAGGTAATTAGCAGTTTTATTAGTTTTGAGAAAGAATTATTTTCCTTTTGCATTTTTAGCCTTAAATGCTTTTGATTTGGTCCACGTGGTAGTTTAGAATTTCGAGTTTGGAGGTTCTGCTTCATTAGCAATCTTTCAAATTCTCACATATCAACAGTAGAAAAGAAAGAACTTCGATCAAATACAATACAACATTTTAATTTCATTATTTCTTTTCTTTTGTCGGTAGTACACTCACTACAATCTGTAAATATTGCCAAGAAAGAATGAGCTAACCCTAAATCACATAATATCACCCTCCCCCATGATGTTACGCAAAGCGGTTGCGAGGGTAACTCTACTGGCCATTTGGCGTCAGAAATTGGTTTATAATCTATGATCTACAGTCTCCAAGTTACAATGAAAGAGCTGCTACGTTTTTGGCTTGCCTGGAATCCTGGAGCACTTGATCCCTATCTTTCTCCTTGAGGGCAAGATTCTGTCATATCCTACAGAATGTTTACCAAGCTAAGATCATATCTGCTATGATGTTGCTCGTGTAAAAAAGTCATTAACAGCTAGATTGGCATCTCCATGGGCAACGGCATCTTCAGGTTCTGGAACGTAGAGACTAGAAGATGATGCCTGCACATTAAACCATTCCATTCCTTGTCATAAGTGGGGCACTTGCCATGTGAAGCACTTAAGTTCTTATAAGCAATTAACTTAAAAATCAGAAGGCACATGAACTAATTTTTCAAAAAGCATCTACTATATTTGTTCAATCTAGTATCACAGGCACTTCATAGAAAATGGGTCCAAAAGTCAAATATTTCAGTTGTATTAGTTGAACATCAAGTTAATATTTCACGGGCATTACTTGAACATCAAGGCACTTACTTTTGCGTCAAGCTGCATATCTCCATTATCCGAAGTAAGGCATGCACCATGCGCCTTCAACCATTCCACACACTCAGTTAACCCATCTGATTCTTTCTCATCCTTTCCTTCACTTGAAGCACAGAAACCCAAAACCTGTGCAATGTATGAAACAGGTAATGTTGGACGATATGATCGGGACATGCAGCTAACAGCTTTGTACCGTATCTTTTCCACACAAAGATCTACAAGAAAAGGCAAAAGTCATCACTTCTTACCTGACCTTTTGAAACAATTTCAAGCTAAAAGGCTTCAAAGTAATTACATACCCATAAGACAAGTGTTCAAGTTAGGCGCTGTCTTGTATAGTCTAAAGAACTTAATATAATTTCCTGATGTAACAGCTGCACAAACTGCAAGGGCATGTTTAACAGCTTGATCCTTCTTTGCTTCCTCCGTCAATCTATCATCACATCACATTCATGTAAGAACTCAAAATCCTTGTAAACGTAATAAATGGCAGGAAATAGATACACCATGGGTTAGCCAAGACTGGGCATATGAGGGTTTTATTTTAATTTCATCTTATGCAGAATGAATAGAGCTCACTCACATAAAATAACTCAGTTTCCTGATTTATGCCATTCAGCATCAATTTCCATGTTAATATACTACAAAAAAGTTCTCATAATTCTAAGTGTTAAGTTTTTATGATTTGGCCATTGTAGGATTGATAAACCATATCCAATCACAATGTAGGCCATATGGCGCGGTGCATGAGTGGGAATTCACCACTTCAGAATGAATGTCTAGCCCAAAATTTTTCTCTTACAAGTGCTCAAGAGTGTGAATGAGTGTGTGTGAGTGTGAGTGTGAGTTAACCACATCAGAATGAATGCTTGATTTATTAACAAGGAGAATGAATTTAGGACCCAGAAGCTAAAAAATCAAAAAGGGCATTTTCAACGCATATAATGAAGAAAAAATAAGAGAATCTTTCGAAACTAATTGCTCAAACAAGCATAAATCATCCAACTAATAAAGCATACTGAATCATCAAATTATAAAATTTTATAAGTATTTGAAATAAGAAAAACTACATGAAGCATCATTTAGTTAGAAATGTTTATCAATACATATTACTAACCTTGACATTGATGACACCAGATCTCTGTTATTGCTAGAGTGCAAGATAACACAAAGCAAGTTATAAGCTGTGAACTCCATATGGCACCCATCAATTCCTTCAGCATAAAGAGTTTTCAACTGCGATTGACACTGAAATCAGAACAAAAATAAAGTCAATAATGAGTTAACATGCATTTCTGATATACAAGAACTGTTTAGCATAAAAAAGAACAACATTATTAATGAGGGCTCTTGTGTAACTACAACTATGACAAATACCATCTATATACTTTGGGCATCAATTTGCTATAAAATTTCAGGTCACTTTGCAACTACCAAGTATCATCTTCCTGAGACAGAATAAGTCCTTAAAAGGAGAAATTCCCAAACAGATTTGCTGTAGCTAAGAACAGGACACAATCATAAACACTACAGTTATAGTTGTGGGACCAACCTGATTATACTCGGGCAAATCTCCTACTTCCAGCGCTAATCTAGCATGAGTTTCATACACCTGAAGACAAGTTAAACATCATCGCAAAGCACTTCAAAATGCATGTTCATAAACATCAAATGTACACTAAAGAACTTTGAGGTCACAAAGCAATACATAGTACATGCCTTAACCGTTAGTTGATTTCGTATCCGTTGTACAGTTAAGTCTTGGCGAATAGACTTCAGTTGATCACATTTATATAGATAATTCTTTTGAGAATTTTGAACCATTGATAGAGCTCTCTCCAGCACTTCTTCTGGTCTCACCTGCAAAGTATTATGAATGGAAGACAAATAATTAGTGCATAACATGTATAAAGTACCATACTGTCTATCACCAAATTTTTTGTCACCCAAGGAAGTGAAAAAGAAGGAAATAACAAACATAATGTTGGACAATTACAGTTGAAGGTTCAGGAGCAGAAGTCAGTCGCAAATAACGCTTCTCAATTTCCTGGCAGGTTCCCTTCACAATAAGTGCGTCCCAATCTATGTCTTCAACAGCTCTACTTCCACCATCATCAAAATTTTTACTAAGCATCATGGCACTGGCCCGTCTACTGTACAAATTTCCAGCTCCAGCATTTTTCTGTTTGACTTCACTGACAGTAGCTCGATGTCCTTGCCCTCTTTCAAAACGCTTGGAACGGTATTCACGTCTCTTTTTTTCTTCTGGTGCAATAGCAGTTGCTATTGCACCAGAATAATAAGCTGTCAATCCTTGTTCCTTGTCACTATCACTAGATGCATCACCATCATCTGTAGCATTCAGAACATCAAGACGCTGCCTTTTAAACGGCTTCTGGCCGCTCTTACCTGGAGTTCTCTGATCTGGAATAGAAAATTCAGTTTTATTTAAAGCATCTTCCTTGATCCCAGAATACCCACCCAAAGGCTGCACAATAAAATAAAACATTCATAAGTAATTTGAAGTAAAGTCAGCAATAATCACCAGTCACTATAAGATAGCAAGTATGTAATAGAAGGAAACAAGAAAAAGGAAATAACCACTTATACCTTCTTGTCCCATCCATATTTTACAGTATTACTACCAACAGAAATAGACTTATCAACCAACTTATCCTCTGGTAATGGCTCCCACCTACTCTTGGAGCGTCTACTTGGGCTCTTATTGTACTTTGGCAACAAAAACACTGGAGTTGAAGATTGAGAATTCCTATTATAAATGTTCAACCAAGAACAATAAATCAGCTACTGCAGAATACAGGTGAAGAATTCAACAAAGAACAAGAGGGAGAAAGAGACCCCTTATTGTCGGTATTAGGGGTCGGTAAAGTAAAAAGAGGTTCAGTATCCCAATCACGAGTATATAAAGTACCATCAGCTTTCGCCTTCGTAATTATCTGCACAATAGAGAAGATTAAGTTCAATAACATCAGAAAAAGGTGTTACAACATTAGAGAATAAATAACAAACAGCAAGAACATGAAAATCAATTAGTGAAAGTCAGTAAAAGGACAGTTGCAAAGGCAAATAGAAAACTGCGGTCAACATCCTATAATCCTTCAAAAATTACTCCACCCCAAGTTACCATCAATTCTATAGCTTACACCAAAAGGAGTTTAGAGATAAACAGGAGGACAGAAAAACAGAAGAACAGCTCTTGTATCATCAACTCACTTCCTTCATGACAGCCTGACTAGCTGCCAACATATTTGTATCACTTTTACATCGAGCAAACGCCCTTTCACAATAACCTTGTAGCGACTTCGGAAACATTCCAGGCTGCAGCCAACAATAAAATCAGCAACAATAGAAGAACTGATAATTAGTTATTGACTCAATAGAAGTATAATATGCAAATGCCATAATCAAAATAGTTATCAATTTCATAGGTACTCTTAAAACAGGTAATCTGAAAGCAGAATCTCAGAATGACTACATAAACAACCACACAAAACACTGCAGCCAGAAAATAAACAACCATAAGTTTTGGCACATAAATTTGGTGATCGACTAAATTGAAAATCCATATGTGGTTAAAGATTGATAATCTTTTCTATATTCTTGGTTTAGCAGTCCAACTAAATTTATTTGGACATGCATAAAATGTAAAAGAAGCAATCTCACCTTAAGTATGGAATCAGCCGAATCATTTGACAGTACTTCGTCATTTGGATTAGGCACTGCAACAGTAACGTAGGCAGGTTTTGCTACCACACCAGCTGTAGAGCCATCTTTGTCAGTCTTTGGTATCCCCAATGCCAGATTTGAAGCAATTCTAGGATTTGTTGGAATCTGCAGCTTACTTGCTCTTCGAGAATCTAATGGCAGAATATTTTGCAAAGGTGATTGATAAGTTGGGGGAACCTGATGAGCAACAGGATATTGTGAATTAAGACCTTGGGAAGCATTCTTCTGTTGTTCCTGAAAATTATCATAAGAATTTTTTAAATCAAAACTTTTTTGAAAGTGTGATTGCATAGGACTAGCATGATAATTTTGACAACTTGGAGCCCCTTGTTTCCAATAACCATCATGTGCACCACTAATTGTTACGCCGGGCTGAAATGAATACCAGGAAAAAGGATATTAGATCAACCAAATTAAAGTAGTCAATTAAGTAGGCTTATGCAACACCAAACCTGCAAAGAAGGATATTCAGATGAAGGGGGTTCTGGCTTCCACGATGTTGTGAGAGACGAGGAAGGCTGGCTACTTGAAGTTGAGTGTGCACCAGGAACACTTGGAACTGCACTGCCCTGATTAGATGTACTAGTTACAGACAAGTGTTCTGTCCCAGGAGCACAACTAACTTCTGTTTGACGGTAGTAATCTGCCCATTGCTTGTAATGCTCTTGATAATTTATTGGCGCTGTGGCTGCAGTACCTGAATTGTAACTATTGGTTGGGCCTGACGAGTAGTTTGGATATTGATGAGACGCATAATTTGCATAATTGCCATCATTCCACACAGTACTCTGATTACTGTATCCACTGCTTGGATAACCTCCAGCTGTCTGATAATCACCAGGATTGTAGTAAGTGGTTGAATAACTTGCAGTCCCAGCATAAGATCCTGTATTCTGAAATGAGGAAAGAGGCTGATAAGGAGCACCTGTGTTTTGATATGCTCCTACAGGTTGAGAGTATGAATGGTTAGATTGCTGTTGACTGTATGAATAATTAGGCTGCTGCTGGTAACCACCATAGTAGCCTGGATATCCTGTATTTGCATAACCATATGGATCTGTGGCACTCGAATATGATGTATAGTTATTATAATCCTGTGGAGCAGTTGTTGCTCCAAAAGTTGATGAACCAACAAGGTTTGTAGCATTCAAGCCATCCTGATCATTTCTTGTGGGTGGCTCTATTTGTTGACTATGAACATAAGTGGAGTTTGAAAGGCTCCCATTCTCAATAGTGTGATTATCCACCCTATGCGTATTCCAGGTTGTAGCTTCTGATACAGTTGTTGAAGGAAGATATGAACTTGTCTGCCCTTGGTTTACACCAACAATGTAGTGACTCTAGAAAAAGGACAACATAATTATATTTTCAACAGGGATATGACAGCACAAAAAGAGTAGCACTTCAAAAGTAGATTCATGCATCACAGACTAAACTTCTAAACCATAAATCCAGTAAGGGAAACCGTAAAAAGCAGAAAGGTATTCATGCAACGTGTTTGAACAGGTGCACGTATTCTAAGCACGCCATTTAAACTGCTATAATACCTGACCCCATATAGGCTATAGCCAACAAACTTTTAACAAGTTGCCATTTCCTAAAACATGTGTTTTCAAAACCTTTTTTAATTCCGGTGAAAACATGAAGTCAAGAGATCAAAAGAAATCCCCCCAAAATGAGCAACACAGTCGAAAGCATCAGACCAAATTCAGCAAGACAGCGTTCTTTCAGTTTTAGTCAACACCATTAGACAAAATAACGAATAACATCCTATTTAATCACAAGGTGTCAAAAACCAAATACTTTGTTACAAATATTTGTGACAGCAACAAAATACTAAATACCTATTATGCACAGAACATACTAACCGCATTAACAAATTCATTTACTATAAAATCAATAGCAATGAAAATATCTCACTTCCTAGTTAATCAACCTATCTTGTACTATTTAGGCAAACAAGAAACTAACAGAACAGACACAAATAGTGAAACTATACCTCGAGCGGATTAGGGTCTATTGGTTGGGTATTGACTCCTTGATTCATCATCATCTCATCAGCGTCCTAAAATTCATCCAAAAATCAAAATTAGCTTCGCTCACGGGTATTAACCAAAAAACCCTAACTGGGTCAACAAGTAACCTCAACAAATTCCAACCTTCTAGTAAAACACGAAGCCTTGAAGGACCACCGGGGTGGCACTTCGAATTGAAAGATCGGAAAGGTAGCGGGTTGCAAAAATAAAAAATTGAGAAACAACAGACAAAAATCAAAGCAATGAAATCGCGTGCTCTGTACGAACTAATACAAGAAATTATTATCCAAATAAAAGAAAAAAATAGGAGAGACTAAGGGAGATCGCGAAACAAACGAAAGAAAGAAAGAAACCTAAACGAGAGACGCAGAGAAGTATAGAGATTTCAAGTTATAGGGTCCAAATTAAGGTCGATTTTGGGTAGCGGAAGATATAAATTTATTATTCCTGGTAAAGAAAAGATTGTTACTATCGGAATAGCCTATGGCTTTCGGTTTCATTATTGCAAGTTTGTTACCCTTTCGGGACTTGGTTGTGGAAATACAGTCTACTGTATTAAGCGTGTTAAAGTTATATGGTGTTTATGTGCATTTTTATTTTTGATTTTTTGTTTTTGTTTTTAAATTTAGTAAAAAAAAATCTTTTATTTAAATTTTTAGTTTCTAGTGTTTATTTTAGTTTCATCTAGTTTTTAAAAATTATCAAAATCATAAAAAATAGTTTTTGTTTTTTGTTTATATTTTTTTATAATTTGACTTACTACTATTTAATATATTATTTAATTATTTAAATTTTAATAAAATTATGAATAATTTAATTCAATATTATATATTTAATAAATTAAAATTAATTATCAATAAAAATTATGAATAATTTTATTTTATAATTATATTATATGTAATTAAATTTAAAATATATAAATATTCAAATAAAATTTGATTTAATAATTACAATATATTTCAAATAAATTTTAATTTTAAATAAAATCTTAATTTTTAAATTATTTATTTATTAAAATAACATAATATTAAAATAAATATTATATGAGAGATTAAATAAATTGATTTAATTGAAAAAATTATCTTTAAGTTTTATCTAATATGTTTTTTCATAATATTATTATTTAATAATTTAGATTTTAATAAAAATTATGAATTATTTAATTCAATATTATATATTTAATAAATTAAAATTAATTATCAATAAAAATTATGAATAATTTAATTTAATTTAATTTTTATAATTAAATTATATGTAATTAAATTTTTATAATTATTAATAAATATAACTAAATTTAAAACATATAAATATTCAAATAAAATTTGATTGAATAATTAAAATATATTTTGATTAAATATTAATTTATATATTACATATTTTTATTAAAATAACATTATTTTATTAATAATTTGTTAATAAATATTATATAATAGATTAAATAAATTTATTTAATTAAAAATAATTTAATTTTTATCTAATATGTAATTATTATCAGTGATAAAAATATCACTACATTAACATTAACAACCAAACAGGTTTTTGTTTTTATTTAAAAGAAAAACATAAACAAAAAACGAAAACTGAAAACTGAAAACTACAATAGAAAAACAGAAGTAGAACCAAACGGAAAAGTAAACCTATGTACTACTAGGGCCTGTTTGGTAGATGATTGAAAAGCCATATATTAGATTTTTAAAGGTACTTAGTTGTTTGCTAATACCCTTTGTTTGGTTAACAGCTGTTGGGTTAGCTTATTCAACATAACAAGTTGAAAATCAAAAATCTCCATAAAGGAGCGTTTTTACCCAACCAACTAATGAAATTTTGTTAGCATAACGATTGTGCCCTCTGTTAGAGAAGTGATCTAAAGGCAATCACCTTTAGCACTTATTGATTAAATCATTTTATAATTAATAAAGATTGTTTTCATTATTTCGATATTCATAAGTTTATGAATTTGATGTTGATCTTAAGTTGATTGAATGAAGTCCTTGATACAAAACATAGCATGAAGGAAATCATGATGAGAGCATGATAATGAGATTCCTATCACATATAATTTTGTTAGTATCTAAACTTTCCCTAGTCATATGATTAATGACATGGGACATCATTAATCTAGATAGATTAGCACATGTTATACTTCTTGATTGGATTAAGCAGTAGATCTTATAAGTTGTAGACATGAGTTGTTTAGAGTTAACATATGGATGCTTACTAAGGGTAGTATGTACATTGAATTGACCAACTATGAGACAATCATATAGATATTCTATTCCAGTGTTAATGATAGTCTCATCATAGCAATAGTGCAAGTATCCTTTGACTTGAGGTGCTCAAGGATATCTCGGATACTGATCCTGTGCTTTGACTCCATTCATCGATGCCTTTCAGGGGTTACTCATAGGGTGATGATTCGGTACAACTTGAGATATTCAGAGGTAATTGAGTATCTAATAAAAGATTCACCACTCATAATAGCAGGAGATGATACCCACGACCTCTGGTCTGGGTCATTACTCGAGAGTTTCTAGCCAAATTAGATATGTGTCATGAAGAGAGTCTTCAATGATACATAGAGTAATGAGATCCTATGTAACGCCCCAAATTAGGGGTTAGAATATTAAAGGAAGTTAGTTCGAATTATGTTTGTTATTTGCTTATTAAATATTTGCTTAATTGTGCATAAGTATTATGGCATGCATTCATGGCATTT
>JANZLC010000202.1:16465788-16483053 GCA_026413385.1 Erythroxylum gracilipes | reverse complement strand
TATATATATATGATGCTTCCAATTATTAATTATTTTTGTATAATTTTTATTGTAAATTTATAATAAAAAATGTTGATACATTATATATAATAATATAGATAAAAAAAAGTCTAACAAACAATTTAGTCCAAATTTGTATAACATTTAGTTAAAACGCACCTAACAATTTTTGCATACAATTTTAGAAATGTTGCAAAATTTTTGGAATATTTAAATTAGACTTTATTATTTTAAAATTTTCAAATTGAACAGTACTTAAACAATGATTTCAAAAACTTGATAAGATATGACATGAACTCTATGCTTACCTAATAATTATATTATTATTATTAATGAAAATTTTCAGGTTTTAGGAGATATTGATTAAGTAGCCAAAAAATCCACATATAATGAACATATATATCATTGAGTATGTTATACGTTATAAATTTATGTATACATATATATTTATGCAATAATTCTAGTACGTAACATATTTTTGAATATATTTTTGTGGAAGTTGTACTACTGAGAATAAAGTATTTTATCTTGATTCAAAACTCTTCTTTCTATATGTTATCATAATTTTCTTTGTAAAAAAGGATAATTTTTTAATTTTTCCATTCTTGCTTCTTCAGAAATATTTTTGGTCATCTAATTGGTGTTTGGTATATACCATGCTCTTTCATTCATCTAGACAATTACAAATTAAACCTCAATATTTTAAAATGTTTAAATTAAACCTTAATATTTTGGAATGTTTAAATTAGACTTTATTATTTTAAAATTTTCAAATTGAACCAGTATTAATAAAAGAAGTGATGATGAGATAAAATCTTTTGTATTTTAATATTATTATGGGTTTTACTGACACCTATTTATCTAAAATTATTGAAATATTTTTACAAATTTAAATTTAATATTAAATATAATTAATTAATTAACTTTACTAAATTTCTGATTTATGATGAGATTTCTTTTGAATTAGAGAGGTACCGCCGCCGCCGCCCTTGCTTCTGCCTTTAATGAAGTGTGGATCCTCCGCCGCTACAATTCATAACATTTACCAATTATCGTTAATTGTTTCTTCACCACAAGAAAGTTTCAGGAAAAAAGCCTTCATGTGGATCCATAATGGTTTGTTCAACCCTTAATCAATTTTCCATATTTCATTGCCGCAAATGAACCTAACTAAATTTCCGGTTTCTGGGATTGTTACAAATGAGTTTTGGAAACCCATAACCATCAAAGAAGTTGTGTGGATGTGAGTTGTCTTGGTTTGTGTATTGCGGTTCTCTCGAAGATGAAAAAGTATGGACTGGGATGATTTGGAATGATGCTTGGAGACTGTTGCTCTTGGTGAAAGCCACCGGAGAAGAAGCTGGGTTTGACGGAAGAAACTGTTTGCAGAAGTCTGGAGTTTCTGATTTGGTTGTCTGGTGTTTTGACAAGATCATTGTTCCCTGAATTTTGAAAAAAAAAAAACAAGATATTCTTTCCACTTCCAATAGTGTAATTATCGTTATGTCCTGTTACAAGTCCACATTTCTTGTGATTATCATATAGTATTAAGGATAGGGTTACAAGTACGCAAAGGGTGACATATAACATTGATCAAAAGAAAACGCTGTGGTTACCTAGGCAGTATGCTTCCTCGATCCCTCACAGAGAGAAATCTACTCCTAATGGAGACATAAACCGAATTGAACATCTCTATTGTGTGGAAGAGAAGCTGACGATCCACCGAAACAATGATACAAATTCCATACAAGAATATTCGGATTGAGCTGGGAAAGATCATTGATGCGAGGGAAGAACTTAAAACGATCAACAAAAATTGTGTACGCTTGAGCATTACCTGAGAATTTCACCAGTTCGACGGCATAAACCAGGCAGTGAACCAGCAAACAACCAGTAGCGAACCAGACTGTGATGGGGTGTTCTTCAAATGGAGAATCAGAAGCATTTCCCTTATACTTGAGTTGAAGCAAGGTAAGGAGCACAGGGACAATGAAGGCAACTATGTTATGGAAGGAAACATGCGGAGCAATCTGAACGACCAGCCCGTTGCTCCTGTTCTGAGGAATGAAGGGTGTTTCTGGCATGTTTCCAAGTGCTGGGTTGATCAATACGCACTCTTGGTACAATTTTGGACCAAAAGGTTGAATCCCCAACCCTAAGGGCCCCCAGTCGCAGACCCGACCACCGCTGGGGGATTGAACCACGGTTTAATCCTGAGCAGTCCCCACACAGAGCGGTCCTTTCTCCCATTACTGAGAGTCGAACCTAGGACCTTGGACCAACTGACCCTGTATGTTTACCACCCAGGCAACCCGCGCGGGTACTCTTGGTACAATTTTGATTAGCTTGGAGGGTGCAGGTGCTCGGCTATTATAATCATTCACTGGGCCTAACAAATTTAACTTATCTTTACCGAAATTTGAGATAAGTTTGAGTTATATTGTAATAGTCAAACCTTATCACTTGATAACACCTTCTAGATTGTTTTAACAAAATTTTAAAGCTTTACAGCAAACAGATGATAAAGAGTAAAATTTTCAAAGAGTGCTGCGTAGGAGTGTACCCAAGTAACTGAGAGAAGAGAACCAACTGGCATTCTTGAAGGGTTGAAAACTTGCTATTCGTGATCGGTCTATTAAGAATAAATATGGAGCAATTAGTTAATTTTACTGGTGGTTCAGTAGGTTAAGTCAGTAATAGTTTACTAAGATACATATGTAGATCATCAATTAGTACATAAAGAGTTTGTGCAGGTGTGTACAATAATTAGTGTTTGTGAGGTTGGTAAGAGTCCAAATTTTTTGTCTAATTTTTATAGTGTTTTATTGTGTTCAATGAATTTAAGCCAGTTATTTATGCGAGCTCTATGTTTATTTATATGGAGCTCACTTGTTATCTTTCTTTTGGATTGGTAGGTAATACTTCACGTGTTATCTTATTCAGGTAGGTAATACTTCAAGTGTTATCTTTCTTTTGGATTGGTGAAGCATATCATTGAGGACAGGATGTTTTGTGAGTCATATTTCACGTCCCCTGGGCTCTTTTGTCAAAGTTCAATATTGCCTTTCTAACTCAATGTTGCCTTTCTAACCATGATTATTTTATGCAAGATACTCCACGTCCATGGGCGCTTTTGTCAAAGTTCAATGTTGCCTTTCTAACTCAATGTTGCCTTTCTAACCATGATTATTTTATGCAAGATACTCCACGTCCTTGGGGCGCTTTTGTCAAAGTCTTCTGTTTCTTCAGTGTAGAAATTTCAAGCTTTTCTTCTTTGAAAGACTCCTCAGAGTCACCAAAGGAATTCACATGGTGAACAACTCGTCCAGAATTCGGAGTTCCACCAGAAGAAGAACAGACTGCGTTCTTGGCGTTCTGGACAGCCAATTCAAGCAGTTGGGGATCAATGGAGGCTAAGACATTGGGGTCTTGAAGTCTTCTCTCAAGAAACTTAGCCAAAGCTGCTGCTTTGTTGGTCTTTAATGGTCCACCGGGGTGAGCCAACCTGGGTTCTTGAGAGCGCGAAGAAGATGAAGGAGGCAAAGGAGCGAATTTACTTGCTCTGAGCGCTCGTCTTTCTTCTTCATCTAGTTCTTCCATGTCCCTGTCTCTCCAACCTCTCCAATGTTGCCTTCTAACTCAAAAAGATAAAAGCGCCCAAGGGACGTGGAGGATCTTGCATAAAATAATAGTGTAGGCAATAACATTCTTTTTGAGTGCTATATTGTTATTAAATGCTTAACCAGTGGCTAAGGTCCTATTTTACCGATTTGTATTCATCTTCTAATAATAATATTTTGTTATATAGGGACAAGCCTATATATTAAAGATTCTTTTCGTTGAGTCATAAATAGCTTATAAACATAGTTCCCGGCTGATGAAGAATAGAACATGAGAGATTGTAGTGCCATCCCTAATAATAGAAACTTTGGCGTTAGGCCAAGTAGGGTCTTCAATTTTTAACTTATCCTAAAGTTTTTGTAATTAAAACACATTATTATAGATAGTCTGATCAAGTTATTTTTGCATGCATTAAAGTCGTCTATAAAATTAAAATTGATTATCAATATAGATATATAATAACGGCTTTTTAGAAAATGCCCTACCTCTGTAGCATTATTGTCAAAATTATGTTAGAATATGAGGATTCATACCATTTAAAGAAATTAGGGATTCTACGAATATATCTCCTAGTGCATCTAATCTTTGAGTATGTTCAAGTATTTTATTAATAATAATGTGCCAAAAAAAGTTTCTCTTTAAGAAAATTACACATTTTCACCCTATAAACCATATTTAAATTCATAAAAAATGACATTATTGGTTGAGAAAGATATTGGTGAAATTTGGAAGTATCAACAGTACACATTTGGAAGTATCAACACTACACATAAAAGAAAAAACCTTAACAATAAGTTTTGAGAAACATACAAAAATTGAAAAAAAAAACTATTTGATCGAATTGACATTAAAAAAAAAAGAGTTCCTTCCCCCTAAAAAATTTTAAGAGCTGTCTGACTTGATGGAAAATTGGCAAAGAAATAATTGAGTCAGTCAGTTAAAAGCCCAGAAGGTCGCACAGTGTCGACAAATGGTTGTCGACGTGAGGGAGATGGGGCGCAATGTTGACTTTGGTGTTTATATGGGACAGGACAAAGATTTTTGATGATACGTCAATAATGGCTTGAAACGATGTTTCTTCCGAGATATATGTGAAATCAGTCGGCGACGTCTGTATTGTCCTAAACTCCTAACCGACCTTTTCTTTTTTTAAGGAAAGCATCGATTCTCTTGACGTCAATATGAACACCTCATATTGACGTGTTCTGGTGACGTCAATATGCTTGACGTCGTCTTTATTATCCCCAATTACCAACTACATTGGGGACAATACGATTTTTTCGTTGATAATATAAAATTTTAACTTTTATTTTTATTTTTATTTTAAATTTTATATAAATTATTATATTTATTATATATTAATAGACATTATTAGTACATTTTGTTTTAATAAAATATTTTATTTTACACTATATATGTTACGTGTTTTTTTATATTTTTTTACTTCTTATTCATTATATATACTGATTTTATAATGGTTTAATACGGACTGAACCTTTAAAACTTATATATTTTCTTATTATTAGAGAAAACTCAAAATATAAAGGACATATCATATGATATATTTATGAAAATTAATTTGATATCCTACTTTTGAGGAATCCTCCATACCCTTTATTTAGTAGAGGAACGAAACTCATTTCTTAATAGAGATTCTTTTTTAAAAATATTTTTAATACTAATTAATTAAATATAATATAATTAATTACAATATAATTAATTAAAATAATATAATTACTTCATAATAAAAATATAATTAATTCATTAATTAAAATAATATAATTAATTAATTAATTAAAATAATATAATATAGTTAAAATATGTCGTCTGCAATGTCATCAGTTACCAAGTTTTAAAATTGAGGACAATACGATTTTTTTCGTTGAGTCATAAATGGCTTCTGAACATATTTCTCAGCTTCTCATAAAAAACAAGAGACAAAAGAGATTATAGAAGAGGTAATAAGAAAGATAATGAAAACTTGGCAACATATGAATATGGTAAAACAAAATCACAAACTGATTGAGTAAGTAAAACAAGAAAAGTAGATAAATTAAATAAATGGGTAGTAATGATAAATCAATTGTTATAGAAAATGAAAAAATCATGAAGTCCCACTTTGTTAGCTCAAAAACAAACATGTTTCTCTTAGCGCACTTGAAATCAAACCCCAACTTGGAAACACACATAAGATGTATATGCTCGCTCGAAAGATTTATGAAAGGAATAGTTGTTTTATTTTATCTCTGTAAATGTTTATATATACACTTGTGAATGAACATGAATCATTCAATTACAACATAAATAAATCAAACAATTGTGAGTGTAAGACAACTCATATTAGCTGGTAGTGGAATTTCCTTTTATGCCCTTTGTACTTTCTCTTCTTATAACCCTACTCAAACAAAACTGAGGGCTTAGAACTAGGTTTAGTTTGGAGACTAAAATATTAAATCTTGTTAAAGTGAGAGGCTTCATGAGGATGTCGGCAAGCTGCTTTGTCACATATTAATTTCCAAAGACCCATTTTCGACCTTATCCCTGATGAAATGTACATCTACTTCTATGTGTTTTTTTAGTGAGTGAAAAACAAGATTTTGGGCTAGTGATCGAGCTTCGTTATTGTCGAACCGCATACTCGGTTTGGGAGGAAGAGAAAACCCCAGCTCAGAGAGTAACGATGTGAGCCATAGAAGTTTAGTAGACACTTATGAGAGAGCTCGATATTCGGCTTTGGTCCTTGATCGAGCTATTGTGGGTTGCTTTTTAAAGGTCTAGAAGACAAGATTGCCTCCCAGGAAGACACAATCGCCAGTGGTAGACTTCCGATCATTTGAAGAGCTAGCCTAATCGGAATCATTGTAGGCTTGAAGGGCCAAAGGTGTAGACGAAGGACGAAAAAGCAATCCCAAACTAGAAGTGCCTTTCAGGTAACGTGGTACACATTTATAAGCAACCTAATGAGTATTTAGGGTATTTGCTAAGAACTGACTTAGTTTAGTTATAACAAAGCATATGTCTGGTCCGATGTTGCACAGATACTGAAGTGCTCTTACAATGCTTGGAGCAAGGCTTACATGAGGATATGATGGCTTTGCGAAACAAATCTTGAATATAGTGGCTTTATGAAAGGTTTAAGCCATTGCTATTTCGGTAAGCTTCAAAACTAAGAAAATGATTTATACTTCCAAGTGTTTTTAATGTAAACTATGACTGTAATTGATTGATGACTATATGGATTGTTTGAGATGAGTTTCCTGTGATGAGTATGTCATCCAAGTAGAGTAGTAATATTGTAATGACACCTTAATTGTGTGAATAGAACAAAGAGGTGTTTGACTTGGAATTGAGAAAGCCCCACTGATATAGTGCATGTTTAAGCTTATGTAACCAAGCTTTAGGGGTTTGTTTTAAACCATAGAGAGCCTTAGCTAACTTGCAGACATGATGTGGTTGTGTTATGCTTTCAAAACCTTGTGGTTGACTAATTTAGACAGTTTCCTGAAGATCACTATTCAAAAATGCATTGTTAATGTCAACTTGTTGGATATCCCAGTGATGAGAAACAACAAGTGAAATAATAACTTTGATTGTTGAGGCTTTAACAACTAGACTGAAAGTTTATGAAAAATCAATGCCAGGGGTTTGATTGAACCTTATGGCATCAAGAGGAGCTTTGTATTTTGAAATAGTCCCATCAACATTGTACTTTGTCTGAAACACCCATTTTATACCAAGAATGCACATAGTAAGTTCATAAGGAACAAGTGTCCATGTATTGTTTTATTGTAAAGTATGAAATTCAGCTTGCCTTGCTTGAAACCACATAGGATTAGTTAACACTTTTGATACTACTGTAGGTTAAGTGTGTGGGGTAGAAACAAGAGTGGTAGAGTAAAGTGTTGGTTTTAAAATACCACTCTTGGAGTAATTTTGCATAACATGAGTGTTATGCGGTAGTGACATAATGATGTTAGGTGTAGTGTTTAATATAGTGGGCAAAATAGAATTAGGTGAGGTGTTTTTGTTAGACCCCGTTTTCGGAGCCCAACTCTGGACATGGGATAATGAGGCTTGAGCGTGGAGAAAGACTTAGAAGTTGAAAATTTAGCAGAAAGATCCTTCGGAAGCAAAGGCGGGCATCGCCGCGGCGAACAGATGTGAGAAAATCCCCTGGACCTTTCCGGAATTTTACGCCACGATGAGCGATTTAACTTTCATCGCGACAAGCCTGAAACTTTATTTTCACTGTGGCGAGACCAAACTCACCATGCCAATTCAGGTCAATTTCGCCGTGGTGAACTCTTGGCCTCGCTGCGACAAGAACCCCTAAAACAGAACCCATAACCTAAAACTACCTATCTTACTAAATGCCAACTTAAAAACCTTCAACCACTTTCATTAATTCAACCCTAAAACAAAATAAACTTCAACATAAACACAACTACTTCCCAAAACCTCTCATTTCTAAAACAAAATACATTGAGAAAATAAGAAAATCATAGACATCCCAAATATATAATTCATTTATATCAAAAGAGAAATACAAAGCTTTAATGACATTTCAGGCCATAATACATCAGTTGAGTTCAAGAACCAAAAATTACAAAATACACTTGAACTAATAAAACTTGAAATGCGGCTAAAGCCTTGAATTTCCAAAAATCTAACTTAAAAAATTACAAAAATAGCCAAATCGGAGTGATGCCGTAATTCTTGACCTACTCGATCTTTTGCTCATTACCTGAATAGGGGGAGGAGAATGGGGTTGAGCTTTAAGCTCGTAGGTAACAATTTTATAACCATTAACAAGCAAAACCATTGAAATAATCATTTTTATTGAAGAATGCACATTGAATCATAAAGCACATATTTCTCAAAATTCTCATTTATCAAACAATTCATAAGCAACATAACTCATGTATTCATCAGCTCGTTCAAAAATCATGAACACATAGGCACATCAAAATGGTTTGGGTGGATCCAAAATAGAACGTACTACACATTTTCCCTAAGGGTCCTGTGTAGCCGTGAACAGAACGTACTATGGCAATCCCACTTAATGGTCTTGCGTAGCTGTGAACTTATGGGAGTCCATGAAGGAACTCCATGCCACTAGAGGGCAAGTGGGAGAAGTATTTTGTCAAAGTACACTTGACTTAACTTAGGGGACCACCACCCAGATAACATGTATTTCATATCTTGTAAACTTGTTGCCCAAAATGACACATTTCGAAACTTGTTTTCATAACCATAATATCATTTCAAAAACCAATATTCTTTCGAAAAAATTTCCATAATTCGTTTCATAAACCAATAACACAATTCATATACAAACAAGTAGCACATTCCCAAAGCATTGAAAAAGCAATAATTGCATATAAATAAAGTAGTTGAAAATCATTTATTTCCGTTCTTTCAAAGGAAACATTTTTAGCTTATTACTCAATTATAAAAGTGTAACCTACCTTGAATTTCTTGCTTAATTCTTGTTCAAATGTGCCTCTCCTCTTGTTCCTCTTGCTTCTATTGCCTCACTTAATTTCCTTAAACAATAACCAAAATCCCATTCAATTTGGTTTAGAAATCGGAAAGTTACTACCTAAACAATTGCAAACTGTTCTTATGCTGAAACAATATTATGTGCTTAACTTCCATCCAAAATTTGGGATTGCTAGAAACTAAATTTAGACTCGATTACTCAATACAATTTGTAGCCCTATGTTTCTAGTTTACACCAAATCAAAATCACTCAATTTGGACATCTACATAAAAAATTATGCTCAAAATACCAAAGTATATTTGTGTAGAAAAAATGGAGTTTATCGCCGGGAAACCCAGAAGTTTGCCGCGATGAACTTTCACAGAAACCTGTTCCAAGAATGGGTTTTACTGCATTTTTCATCTTTTTACTTCCCATATTTCACATATAACCCATCTAAACACTAAACCATCTCTCCTAATTCATTTTCAACTTCATTTCAACTCAATATCATTCATAACAAATTCATAATCTACTTTTGATCATTAACCAACAATAAAACCTTTACATAAACCATTCATCAACAATTTCCTACACATAGGCACTTCATTTGAGTTTCATTTAACCCAAACCCATGAAATTTAAAGCATAGCTTACTTGTTTAGCTTCAATATCTTCAAGAATCTTCAAAACCCTAGCCTTTCTCTTCGTTTCCTCTCCAACCACGACACTCTCCTTCTTTCCATCTTCTCACTCACAATTTTTCTTCTTCTACACTCTAAATAATCATACCGTGTCCCTTTTTCCCTCCAATATAAGCCATATATCTTTTAACCTTAAGTGACTTGTCAATTTTGCCCTTGATACATTTTTACAACATTAACACTTAAATTCCATAAATCCATGCAATAAATCCTACTAACATTGACTTACTAATTACTCCAAAAATAAATAATCCATCAAGGCCTCAAAAATTAATTTAAATCATGCTTAATCAAAAAAAAATTGGGGGCCAACACTGCACATCCAAATTATGCAATATACACATTGCACACACACACACATTAATACCTTTGCACAATTATTAGCATTTATTTATGCACAAATGTGTATACAGAATAAGTACAATGCATACTCAATGACAATCTCGGGTATATTTTTAAATTTTACACTATATCCACATTCGCATTTTATAACTCAATTACTCGTCATTTCATTTGTAGCATTATTTTCTCTCACAAATAACAAATTCTCATTCACTTTAACTTGATACACTTTACACCACTTCTTTGAATCACCACTTTAATCATATGAATATCTTTATTCCAAAGCAAACTCATACCTTCGTTACTTTGATATCAATAAGTCGTTCACTAATGTTATTCAACCATTACAAGATCACATATTATCTAAACTCTCATTTCTTCTTATAAATTCTCCAAAATTTCAAACCTTCAGGTCTATTTTCTGTGATAAATTAGACAATGTAAACAAAGTAATTTAGCAACACTTTCTTCTAACAAAATGTACTACATTGACTTAAGTTTCTAATGATACTAAAATCATTCAATTTAGTTTAGTATTTTGAAAGTTATACCCTAAATATTTTCGGACTGTTCTCATTTTGTAACGGTACACTACACCTGAATTCCATCCAGAAATTGAAAGTCTTAGATACTGTATCTAAATTCGACTTCTGCACGGAATTTTGTGGCCCTATTTCTGTAGTTTACTCCAAATCAAAACTAATCTCATTTGGATGACTACAGAATAAGATATAACCGAAATACCCAAGCATGTTCAGTGAAATCATACCAGTTCATACTATTCCAATAAGTTCCCTCACTTTCCTTCAATCAATCTTTTTCAAATTAGTACCAAAAGCTATAAATTCTTATGTTGAAGGTCGGATGACAAAGTTATGGCCAAAAGAGTGGAACATGTTCAGGTTTAAGGGGGACTGCGGGTCGCGACTTGCGCAAAATTTCGGCAGAATCGTTGAGATCGCGACTTCCCCCTTCTTCCTTTTCTTTTTGTGACATGTATTGGTAAAAAGGGCATAATTTTTACTGGAGATATCGGATTAAGGTCATTCAAAGACCGTTTCGAAGAAGACTTCTAGACCTACAACTTTGATGAAGACTTAAAAAAGATATTTTGCTTGCAAAGGGTTAAAATCTCCAATCAATGTAACTGTCCCGAATGTCGATCCTATGTAGCATCACAAACTTCTAATGATCATAACTTTCAACTCCGATGTCCACAAATTTCATACTATATACCGTTGGAAATGTAAAAGAAATATATACAACTTTTTTGAAGACAATTTTATCAAAATCTTCCTAGATGAATATAGTTTTTCCACCAAAGTCAGAACAAATTATATACATTCATCTGACAATGTATTGCACCTAGTTCCCAATTTCATGTCAAACTTTGAGACTCTTAAAGACAAAATTTAAATTTTATGTCTTCATGAAAATGTAGTTATATGTCTCTAGTTTAATCCAATTTAAGAACCATCTTATTTAGATAACTAGAGAAAAAGTTAGGGCTAAACTACTGAATCATACTCAGTGAACATTTTCCAGAAAAGCATCTTCAAACTTTCTATATTTTGCACCTAACATAACATGTAATTCTACTTCATTTACTCCTCATTCTCAACTTTATTTCAACTCGTTATCATCCATAAAAATTCATGATCTATATGCGATTATTAACCAGATGCAGAGCATATTTGAATAACTCCTTCAATCTCATTTCCACACTCATCCATTAACACCAAACAGGTCATATACTCATCTCTATATTCATCAACTTCCAATTCTCATTAAAACATCCTTTTCACAACCAATCCCTCTTTAGAACATGTATAGCATACTCATAGTTTCTTACTCATCATACCCAACATCAATCATCTATAGAACAACCCTTATCCCATTATTTAGTATTTATATGAAACAAAACATCAATATATATATGTTCATTTCTTCACCAACGTTCTAGCATATACAAAACTACCTTGTCATGATCATTCAACCTCTAAAACATCTCAATAAAAGTAAGAAATTTACATACTCTTTATCATTCACAACACATACATACACAAAAAACCATTTCATGACATTAACCTCTAAATATCATCATAATTGCTTCATTTAACAAAACCCATGATATTTAATAAGCTACTTACTTGATTTAGCTCCAAACTCTTCAAAATTTTCAAGATCTCTCTTAACCCTAGTTCCCTTCTCTTACATGTACATCATCAATAAAAGGTCGTAGGGTTAGGTCTTTAGTAATAAAATGGAGAAGAGAACAAATCTTGGACAACAAGGTGAAAGAGCTAGTCCAAAACTCAGCATGGTGAGGGTAAGAGTGAGTTTTGTGAGTGAAGAAGAGGAAGATGAAGAAAAAGAAGAAGTAGATGGAGAGATGCAACATATGTCATGATTGGGCAAGTAAAAGATCATGGGATGGTCTTAATTGGGTAAAAGAATAGTAAGTGATGAAGGTAGTGACACTTGATTCAGGTAGTGACACGTGTCACTTTCTTAAGGTCCCACTTTTGGTATTTTATTCTACTATTCAATTTACCTCCAATTTTCAACCCAAATTTTCAATGACATAAGTAAATAAATCCCAAAGTCATTTATAAGAATTTTCATTGCCATTTGACTCTTATTTTTACTACTATTCATCAATTGTTCTGCAACTTGGCATTTTTCCTAGTTCAAAAATATCCAAATTTTCAGAAATTTTTTCTAAACTTAACCAAAAATTCTAAATCAAATTATACACTCTCTAAATCAATTTTCAACATATAAAAAAACAACAATTATCAATATACTCACATTTATAAAAAATTATACCCGAAAATTGTCAATGAATGCATGTACAATTGTTTTTATGTACAAAGATTCAATATTTATGTGCGTATATGCTAACATTATGCATCAGCATGAAATACATTTTCTTAATCTCTCTTTGAGCTCACATGTATCAAATTTTTAGGTTCTAAACCTTTGTATGGGAACGGTATGTTACACCAGATATCTTAGATACCAAACACCTTTATCTATGTATTTGAACTTAGAATAAGTAAACAACTTCCTTATCTAACTCTATATATTTAGTTCCCAGAATTAAGTTGTTACCTTTCCATATATAATAAGAATTGTTCCTAAAATATCTTGTATTCAATACCTTTAAAAAAAAATTAATTTTTGTTGTCTATGACTAGTATATCTCTATACACTTATACTGAAGAGTACAAATATACTACCACTAACCTTCTTATAAATATGATAAGTTTATAATAATCTAAAAAACAAACTCTTTGAAATTCATCATAAAAGTGAATCTTTAGATGTCTTTTAGCCTTTCAATTATACATCAAACATATCAACAAAGGCATTATTTTCAATTCAATGTAATGTTAAAAGATTTGAACTTTTCAAATTTCATCTTATTCCTACTGCCTATCTTGAGAATTATTCTCTTATAAGTGTTCATTGAAACAAAGATTTCATTTTATAGGTCTGTAAGAATATATCTAATCTTTTGGATATCTCACAACCTTTTATTATCGATTCAATTCTAAACTTATTGAATAATATATGCTTCAATAAGCATTACATCCAAAAATTATTAAGTTTGACTCTTTCGAAGTCTTATCATTCCTTATCTATTATAATATCTTATTAATTAATTTAATTAGAACTATCGAAGGTAAATTACTAACTTGGTACCATAATAGAAGAAATAAATATTACATTATATATGTCTTAATTTTTATGTAATTTTGTTTCTAAACATTTTTGTGATAAAACTTCTTTTACTATTGAAATAACTCCTTCTAATTGTAAGCTACTAAATTATCTTATTGTTTAATTAAAACTAATTCTTCTACTATCTTATTAAATGGATAGGGTAATTTTTGTATAAAGATCTGAATATATATTTCTTGTTCAATACGGGTTATACTAATATTTTTTAAATTCACAAATGTATTCTTCCAAATAACTTATTTCATATATTCGTATATTATTTAAATGCCATTATGCATTTTTTCTTTCTTCATTTTCAATTTCTTTTTTATATGAAGCTATATCTTTGCTAATGAATTCTTTATTAATTTCATTACTTACTACTTGAAATGTCACCACCTACAACCACATCAGTCATATGACAACTGCTATATGCTCGGGCTAAGGATACTTACGGTACCCTTAACCCAACTATGCAAGGCTAACTAAATATCCTTTGAAAACATTTGGACAACATAACGGCTATATTTTGAAAATCCTAAAGCTTAATTAAAATGCCTATAAATTTGTTTTAAACGCATTCTATATTCACATTTAAAACTGTACTACAACTTCTGGACTTTTAAGTCTACTAATGAGCAATTCTGGACTTTTAAGTCTACTCACGAGCAATCTCAACAACAGTATAAAAGTTCCATACATAAGATCATTAACAAACCACAAGACCGTCAAGAGTTAATTTACAAAATCATAAAGCATATTTACATAATCATGAGCCACTATACAACAAAAGTATAAAACAAAGACTACCCATGTGCGATGATGTCCTGAAAATGTCAAAAGATAGCATGATCCACTCAGAGTCTCAAGCTCAATAAATTAACCTGCATAGTTGGAAAGCGGAGGGGGTGAGTACACTATGTACTCAATGAGCAGGAAAATATATATCGCAAACAAATCCAGTACAAACCAAGACGGTCTAGATAACCTAACGATGGTTTTTCACGCATCTAGCATACACATAACCACCTATGAAGTGAACGTACATGACATTGAAACATATAGGCCTAACCTATGACTCAACATATACTAGTTAGGAACCATATACGCCTAGCCTGTTAATCCCTCATCCAGTGAACATAGGTTCCAGTTCTAGTATATACGAGCAAAAAAGCATCACATGTATAAATCAAATCTTGTGGGGAAGCTAAATCTCATAATAGGCCAACATAGTTATATGCTTCACCACTAGTCGGCTAAACTAATGTGCACACCCATCAATTCCCAGTGTTAACTCGACTTTCATCTTTAGTAAGTCCTTTGTACTTTAAGTGCAAGTTTGTTGAAAACAATATAATTTCTCAAAATACGTAATAAAAACATCAGTTGCACTCCAAGTGCAAAGAGTTATTCAAAACAATGTCGTCTATTAAATACACAAGTATAATAGCATCTTTTTGAGATTCAATTCTACTATGCATTACCTAGGTTTAAAATTCATATACAAGTCATCATGCATGTCTTGGGATGTCCTAATCCCATTTGAGAGATATGGTTTCCCCAACTCATCTCAAAAGAAGGTGTACACTCCCTTGACGTCAACAATCCTTGGTACGAGTTCCTTGATCCACAGTTCCCGAGCCTTTGTACATACAAATATACAATATATTTACTACTTAAACATGTATCTCATATTTATACACCACGACATAAGTGTATAAAACACACTGTCACTATCCTTAAGCTATAGGATTCAATCATTAAGCTTCTCACATGGTTACTTCCCTTATTATTCACGTAAGCTTTCTTTTGAATTTTCCAAGGCATTTAATGCCTTTAATCCAATACTTACACATTTCAAAACATAATTAAGCACATTTTTATCCAAGCATATTAGGCCACTACTCATCAATCTAAGCAAAACATAATTAGGCACATTTTTATCCAAGCACATTAGGCCACTACTCATCAATCTAAGTAAAAATTCAAGTTTACTCTAAGTAAACATGAAAGCCTCTTTCCAATGCACACCATTACAATCTTTAAATCCTAAGCCAAGTTCATATAGGCATTTTATCAAATACCTAATGTGCATGACTTTGAAGTCATATTTTCAAGACTTTATCATAGTAATTCATGCTCCTATCTTGTTATATAACAAGCACTTCCAACAATAACACATTTCACCACTCTATTCAATCAAATTCTGTTCATTTAAGCCATATTCATCATAATTATACAACTAATCACATTAGTCCATTTCTTCCCCCATCATTTTGGCTAAGCCTTATCCAATATACATCTTCTTCTTCTTTTCATCATCAATTCACATTATACATACACAATTAACACCATAGAATTCATTTAAACCATCAATTTCAAAAGATATTCAAAATTTCACAAACTTTCACCAAAGAGAGGGCATCTCAGTTTTGGCTTAAGGAGACTTCTCCATGACTCATTTCATTCATCTAAACCATGTTTCATGCATTAAAGTATGGAGAACAACATATCTTAACGCCAAACTTAAAATCATAATGTAGAGAGAGATGACACAAAATTTACCTAAACTTTCCTTTGGTGATATCTTAAAATCTTTTGAAAATTTCTCAAATCTAATGATAGATTTAAGTTCCTTGATCCCAAATTAACGTAGAAAACCTTGGTTTGCTGGTGAGAATAAAAAAATGGTGGAAATTTGGTGATTGTCGAATGGTGTTCTTCTCCTCCTCTCTTCTCCTCTCTTCTCCTTTCTTTCAATTAAAACAAAGTGTTTTTAATATTTAATGGTGGGGTGCACGACCATATAAGGAAGAAGGGTCCAGAATGTTGACTCTTCTTTGACCAAACATGGTGAAATGACTTTTTTGCCCTTAGCTTATGTGAAATTACCATTATATCCTCCAAACTTTTTCCTAAATTTTCAATTAAGCCCAAAATTTGAGATGACTGAAACTTTTATTTTCATTTTGGTCTCTGAACTTTTGAAAATTATAATTAAGCCCCTCAACTTTATAAAATTACATATTGGTACTCCAAGAATTGAAAAATTGCATTTAAGTCCCTTAACTTTTGACAATTTGCAAATAAGCCCTTATGTACATCAACTTTTCCAATTAAACTTTCTAAGTGTCCAATAAGTCTATAAATCATGTCTAATCACCTCTAAGGTATTAGAACACATTTAACTCAGCCACCATGGCTATATCTATCTAATGGACTCGATTTTACACACTTAGAAGCTTATATGTTGGAAATCTTCAAGATTTCGCATACCGATGAACTCTAAATTCATGTAAGGGCATATAACATTATATATCACTGACATATATACCGAAAGGATTCAAATACATATTTCAACTCATATACAGCTATGTATACATCAATATA
>JANZLC010000202.1:16440419-16451699 GCA_026413385.1 Erythroxylum gracilipes | reverse complement strand
TATTATTATTATTATTATTATTAGTACTACTACTACTACTACTACTACTACTACTACTACTACTACTACTACTACTACTACTACTATTCATTTTTTATTAGTTTTGGTTTTGTCCTTATTTTTTTATTTACTTAAATATTCGGCGTACTAGTTTGTACGTATTCATGTATTGCTTTTGTGTCCTCCATCATTATTTTGCCTGTCACATCTGCATGTAGGTCTATCAGAAACAACCTCTCTACTATGTAGAAGTAGGGTTGCGTACTATCAGACCTCCTCAGATCCCGCTTCACTGCAGGATTTTAGACTAGGTGTGATGATGATGATGATGATGATTAGTTTCGTTGCATCTTGAATTTCTGTTATTTGTTTCTGACCTTAGATTTTATGATTAGATTAGTTCCCTCTTTGTGGGATCGATACCTTTAGTACTATGCTAATGAATTGTGTGCTTATGGATTATCGAGGGTTAATGATTAAAACTTACACAGAACCAAACCACGATCAGTCACTTAAATACCACATCATATACGACGTGGCATTTTTTTTAAATTCAGCGTATTAGTGGGGCCCACTTCTTGCTGATGTGATATTCTTATTTTTAAATGAAAAGTAAATCCCACAACTCTATATAAAACTCATCGTTTTCAATCTCTTCAATCCTCACTATTTTGAGTTATATATAAAACTCATCGTTTTGAGCCTAATTATTCTTCAATCATCATTGTTTTACATCAGACACAAATCATCATCGTTTTGAGTCTGATTATTCTCCAATCCTTAATTTTTATTCTTCTTTTGAGACAATTGAAGAAGCACCCCTAAATTCCTAATTCTCCCACACTTCATTCTAACTTTTGAAGAAACTCATATGCTTTTCCACTATTTCAGTCACATCAGCAGCACCTCTATAAGATTTCTAGGAAATAAGATAGGGACAATACATCGCGATAGGTCCATTGTTTTGTCTGGCTTTTATGTTTGTTATATGTTATGGTCCTTTATTTCTTATTGATTTGATGATTCTTTCATCTAGTTGTTAGTTTATGTTTATTGTATGTTGTGGTCCCCTATTTTCGACTTAAGCTTGAAATCCTTGTTGAGGTGTTCTTGTTGTGGTCCCCTATTCCTTAATTTATTTGAGAAGATTTCTTGTTGGCAGTGAATGTGTTAGTAAAGATAAAAGTAACAGAGTTATAGGAAATCGAATTTCCTTTAATCATTAAATTAAAAACAAACAAACTAATTATTAATTACAACGGTAAAAAGTTATAAGTAATTGTGTTAACTTAAATAACCCATTACATATTTAATGACTTGTAATTAAAGTATAAGAGCATTTGTTTTAACTTGAAAATAATGTATATGTTTCTCCACATTTTAAAAGATGGTACTATGTTAATTTGTTCTTGGTTTGTTTTGAAGAACTTATCTTTTTCTTGTTTTGTTAGGACAAATAGCAAATATATCTTTAGATTTAGTTCATAAAATCTTGAAATATACTTTTAACTTGATATGCCAATATGTACTAGAGTGCAATAATTAGAGTGATAAACATATGAGTCCATAAAGAAGGTATTAAAGTTTAGGGTTAGAGGAGATCAAGTGACCTCATATTTTGTCTTGCACCAAAAGAGTCCATATAATATTCAGTTTGACCTAACATGTACATTTTTCACTCTAGAATTGTGTGCCCTTTTTATTTTATTTGCTTTGTTTCCATTTTACACCTTTGATTCACTTCTCTCTCTCTTATTCTGCATGTCTCTCATTTGTTGACTTATGTGAGGTGGTGTGGAGGGTCCATGCATTATAGGAAGTGTAAAGGTATTACATGGACATAGAGCAACACTATGTCAACCCCAAATTGCAATTCATATCTATAAGTAAAGTGAGGCGAAACCAAAATCTTGATATCGATTATCTTTTGCCTACTAATTATGTCACACTCTATATGTAATACATGTAATCATTAGCTAAGTGAATCATTCAATTCACATACTTTTATTCAAAGAATTAATTCTAAATACATTTCAGAGTAGTTAATTTCCTATAGCAAAGTAGTTAATTAGTTCTTTTATTGGCCAGTAGAATTAGAGAATTGAAATCTCACATAATTAGTCTAGCATCTAAGAAATGTGTACACTTGCCAACAAATCATTTAATGATGGTCTAACTCCATTGCATATTGTTTTAGTTTTTGTCCTTCAATTCTTCAACCACTTTGTTGGTGAATGAAGCTTCTATTTCAAACATCAACATTTATCATGTTTAGATTGATTTGTTGTTTAACCAAAAGGAAAGGACTCTTACATAACAAGACTCAACCTTTGTTTTGTCTATAAAAGGTAATGATGTATTATTATCTTCTTAAATTCTATTGACAAATTTTATTTCCCCTTTATTATGAACAGATGTATGATGGCCATAATATAAGGTTATTTTATAGTGGAAAGTTCGTAGTAGAACTAGAGTTGAAATATGTTGACGAGCAAACAAGTATTTTTAACAAAGTAGATAACATGTTGGCTATAGATAAATATGTGAGATAGGAAAGGAATTAGGATACCTTCAAGTGCATAAGGCCTATTACAGTGTACTTAATTTTTAATTTAGTAAGCCATTGAGATTGATTGAATCACATGAAAGTTGTCTAAGGCTTATTAATATTATAAAAATCCACCAATCATGTAACTCATTTGTTAGACATCCTATTCTTTACACCTAAGTTATTGCCTATAATTAGAAGAGAGGATGGAGATAGAGAGGGTGAAGACGAAAGTTATGAAGCTAGTGAAGGAGTTGGTGAAGGAGTTGGCAAAAGAGTTGGAGTAGGAGTTAGCGAAGGACTTAATGAAAGAGTTAACGAAGGAGCTGGTGTAGGAGTTAGTAAAGGAGTTAATGTAGGATTTGGTGAAGAGTTGTATGATCATGATAAAGGCTAGGATGAGGGTTTTATACAAGTTAAGATTCCTGATGACAACCAACCAGTTGAAATTGACTTGATTGATTATCGTAGTTTTATTGATAGTGATGAATATCCAATTGAAGAAAAGCCTAGTGAACCATAACGAAGACCTAGTACTAGTATTAGGCATAATCTATCTGATGTGGCAACACATCGTAGATTGGAGATGGAGTTTGGATTAGCTAAAGTATTTAGAGGTTTTGTTATGGATTATGCAGTGCAAACATGATACAATATCAAGTTTTAAAAACGTGAAATTCATAGGATCGTAGTTAGATGTATTAAGGGATGGCCATAAGAGTTATATGTTGGTTATGACAAGAATGAATAGTGCTTCAAAGTGAAGACATACAATCCTAAACAAAGCTATTTTACTACCAATAAACTTAAATTGGTTTAAGCTAAGTTTCTTATAAGACGTTTTAGGGAAAGAATACTTGAGAAGCCTAGTATCTTGAAGCTGAAGATGGTTGATGAATGAAAAAAAACTTAATATATTTGTTAACTCAAGTATGTGTAGAGCTGTAAAGAGGAGATTGAGAAATGAGAGGCCAACTAACTATATGAATAAATATTCTAAGCTGCAAGGATACGTCTATGAGTTAAGGATTAGTAATTAATAATCATCAGTAAAGTTACAGTTGGCAAGGAATGAAGAAACTTGTTTGTTACAGGTATGCAAAATTAAATTTATACATATCATCGACAATAATATTTATGACATTTATTCATTTTTTCTTACATTTTTATCTCATTGTGTAGTTCAAAAGATTGTACATTTGCTTTGATGCCATGAAAAGAGGATGAAGACATTTGAGGACAATTTTTGGTATTGATGGCTGCTTTCTAAAGATAGAATTCCAAGGCCAACTATTGAGTGCAGTTGGGAGGAATAGTGATGAAGGGATGTATCCATTGGCTTAGGCTATTATAGAGGTAGAGAATATTGATTCTTGGACATGGTTTATGAATTTTTTGGCTTTCTGACTTGGAATTGGATAATAGTGAAGGATTTACAATTATATTAGATATACAAAAGGTATTTTATTTTTTATTGATTTAAAGTTTATTATTATACAAATTTTATATCTATTTAATCTTTTTTATTATTATTGGGATTAATTAGGGATGTGGAAGTGACATTACCATATGAAACTCATCGTATGTGTTTTAGACGCATACACCATAATTGGCATATGAATTATAAGGGAAAGGATTTGTGGAAATAGTTTTGGAATTGTGCATGGTCAACTTACATTAAAAATTTTAACAAGTAAAAAACAAAAAAGACTGGATAAAATAAGACCTGGATGTGCATCATCATTGCTTGAATATCCTAAGGAGAGGTAAGCAAGATGTTACCAATCCTTTGAATTGAAATGTCTGGTTGTTGACAATAATGTGAGTGAAACTTTTATTGGATGAATCTTACTGGCAAGAGATAGGCCAGCTACCAGCATGCTTGAAACCATTAGAAACATGATGATAAAGAGGCATGCAGACAGGAGAGAATTTACACATGGTTGGAAGTAAGAATATTGCACCAAGGATTATGAAGACATTGGAGAAGACTAAGAAAGATGCAATGCAGTAGAGAATAGTTTAAAATAGTGATGGATCATATAAAGTGTCTAATGGTGATGACAAACAGACTGTAAGGATTGGTAGACACTAATTATAAAGTTGTCGAGCATGGGAGCTATATGAATATCCTTGTAATCATGTTATAAGTGTTTTTCATCATTTCAAGCAATGATCAGAGGCATTTATAGATGATTACTAAAAGAAGTCCAAATTTCTAGCATTGTATGACCATATATTGCAACCTATTAGAGGTGCAATTTTTGGCCTACTGTTGATGCAAAAGTAATAAACCCCCCGTTCAAAAAAGTTATGTCAAGAAGACCTAAAACAATTAGAAAGAGAGGATTAAATGAGCCTAATTAGTTGAAAAATCCAAACAAATTTGACTCTAAAGAGTCAAGTACAAAAATATAGGAAATGTGGCAATTCTAGCCATAATGCTAGAAAATGTAAGAAAGAAGGCTTAACGCAACTTGCTCAACAATCTCCACAAGTTAAAAGATTTTTTGATTATCAAACCTTATTTTGGTTACTATGTATTGCTTCATATATCTAGTGATCATTTATGACAGTCTTTGATTATCAAACTAACAATGATATTCATATCATATTTATTAGGTCATCTCTAAGGTTTCGTCACAAGTTGAACATATTGTTATACCAAGTCAACACAACAATACTGTGAGTATATAACCATTCACCACATTATTGATAACTTTCACAAATGAATATTGTTAATGAAATGCATGTTTGTAGGTTGCTAGCTCTTCGCATAGTAGTAAAAGGAAGTATGAAGAAGTTGATCCACATTCATTCAAGTTTTCTTTTCCCAAAAAAAAAAAGATCTAAGGTTCAAAGGACAACCTACCATCACTTCCCAAAAATTACAAACCTAAGCAATGAGGAGGAGATCATCAATGAATTAACCAGTACCGGATTAACCCTCTCAGTCAAGTGCAAATGAGGGAAGCAATTTGGTTGATTCCCAGACTATAAATTAATGTTGTCTATGTGTTGTTGGAATTTTAGTTATTGCATCCAATCACCTTTGTTTATGGACAGAAAAGTCTCCAATCTCTTTTGTGATATAATCACTTTTGTATATACTGCTCCAATGATTTATTGTGATATAATCACTTTTGTATATACTGCTCTAATTATTTATTGTGATATAATCACTTTTATATATACTTGCTAATAATTTTTACAACTATTAATTAGGCATCATTGAAGCATCTTCATGAATAACAAAACAATAAAGACAAAGCACAATATATTACTTCAACAGTTCTCTCACTAAATTTGTCATCGTACCACTTAAAAAATCATATCTTGTAACCTGAAAGAAAAATTAATAATTAATAAGAAAAACATGAAACATATATACAAGCAATTTTACCTTATCGAAAAATAAACTTACAGGATATTTGGGGCCTCTTAAAATCTTCTTCCTAGGTTATTATGACTTTATAAAGTTCTTAATAAGGCTTTTAAACTACAATAACAATCCATTTAACCATTATTTGAATTTAATGTAGTATTAGTTGAAGACATCGCGTCCATAACTTTGGGGTGTCACTGCAAAACTATATTAATACTTTTAGTTCTCCTACATATAGCTGCATAATTGACAAAAAATGATTTAAATAAGCAAATGGACTAGCTTTGCAGTCATTTATCACTTGCCACCAATCATGCCTTGGTTTTAGAAAAGGCATCTTGTAAACTCAAACAAAACCAAAGTTTAGAATAAGAAAACTATAATTTGAATACATCATAATACTGATGATAATAGAAATGTATTATGAAATTTCCATTTGCTAAATTAAAAGGGCCACAAGCATTTAACAGTTTTCCCTACTTCCACTTCTTATCTTTTATTGGTGAACCAACTAATTGTGAATTATAACCCATTTTAATGAATTGTATGAACTAGTGCATCTAAGGTAGCATTCATCTCAGGGTATGAATTAATGCATCAGATTATGACTTTATAAGAGCGAAATGAAGCCTTCATCCATGAATCAATGGATAAGAAAGAAGAAAACAATTGTACCATTACACCAATCAAAGACTAGTCATAATAACTAGTGGCAAGCTAAGGCAAATTAGTACAAACAAATTCCAATTATAGGATTATTTATAAATAAATCTACATACAAATAATTGAATGGAAATAATTAAGAAACAGAGCATCTATTATTTAACCTGTGATAACATTTTCGACTAATCTTTAGAGAAAAGATCAATCATCAGAATCATAACACCAACATTAATTTTCTATAGTCATCTTATAACCTTACTAACTTTAAACATATTCATATATACTCCAAATGGCAATTGCAAACTAGAAATTTTTTTTGCATCACATGATTATGTTAGTTTCTAAACTGGAAAGAACATTGCCTAGTTTGTGAAAATGAGGTAGGAATGGAAAATTTTCAAGCAACTAACAAATGTGATACAATTTCAAGCAACTAACAAATGTGATACAACTTTCCAAAAGTGATACATCATTCCCTATCTTGTTTCCTAGAAATCAGACAGAGGTGCTGCTGATGCAATTGAAATAGTGGAAGAGCATGCCAGTTTCTTCAAATGTTAGATCAAAGTGTGGGAGAGTTAAGGATTTAAGGATGTTTCTTCAACCATCTGAAGATAAAAGAATTAGGTATTTAGGAATGTTTTTGCAATCGTCTGAAGAGAAGAAGAAAAATTAAGGATTGAAGAACTAGACTTAAAACAATGAGGATTGAAGAATAACTAGGCTCAAAATAGTGATTTTTATACATAGCTCAAAATGGTAAGGATTGAAGAGACTCAAAATAGTGAGTTTTATCCATAATTGTGGGTCTCACTTTTATTTAAAAATAAGAATGTCACATCAATAAGAAGTGGGTCTCAGTAAAAGCGCATAATTAAAAAAAGACATGTCGTATATGATGTGACATTTAACTGACATAAGATTTTTCGTCAGTTTGAATATTTTGTAAATGTTGGGATTCAACTTAAATGCTTCGAAGTTAGAGTTCAACTTAAATTCTGGTATAAATGTTAAGATTTAAAATACACTTTTGGCTGACTTTCAAAATCTTAAACCTTTTCTTTAATAATCTCATTGCAGAATGATTAAACTTTTTCAAACTTCGAAATCTTAAACTTTTCTTTAACAATCACATTGCATCACTCTTGACAAATATTAAAAATATGATGTCATTACAAAATCTTGACCTTAACATCAACAACTAAATGAAAATTTTCTTGAAATTATTTTACTAACTTGCTTTTCTTAAACTAAAATCAATTTTGTTTAAATAATTTTCAAATTTAAATCTATTCACCATTTACTTTTCTGGAAATATTTCAATTGATTTTGGAAATAACATACTTTTGTTAAGATTAGTTAACTTTTTAAATAACATTTGATTACCAAATTTACAAGGTTATTGCTTATTTATATAAAAATTACTCAGAGTTAATTAGGGCCCATCACGATGATAATCAATTTAATAGAAACATTACAATCTCATCAGAGATTCATCCAAATGTTTGTTTTTATTAAATTTAATTAAAATTAAGATTTTAATGAAATTTCTCAAAATTAGTGAGAATGTCAAAACTTCTCAAATTTAGAAATGGATGAAAATAAAACATCGTGCGAAAATTTAATTAATTTTGAGAAATTTATTCGAAAAAGAGAGAACGGAAATTTTATACACCCATTTTACTAACTTAATATTTAAGTGAGAAAAATATAAATAATTAAAAATATCGTAGATTTAAATTGATAGAATCTAAATAGAAAGGTAAAGTTTCATCATCATAAAATTTAAATTAAAGATTTTAAAAATATTTAAATTATTTTAAAAGACTTCCAAATTATAAAGTCTAGGTTCAAATTAATAATTTAATTAAAAGTTTACTTAACAGCGAAACGGACCCCTAAAACGGCCATCTTTGGTGTCAAACAAACTTCCCGCGCAGGGAAGCACTAACCTGTAAACCTCCTCTTGACATTAACGCGAACGGTTGGTGAGCAAAGAAGTACAACCTCCTTCACACCATATCAGATGTTCTTGTCATCCTGTAGCCTGACCAAGCACTGTTGGTGTCTTCGTCGTTTCTCTGCCAACATCAAGTTTTCCTCCTCCTTATCGAAGCCCAGGGTTAATGACTTGACATTAATTTTCTCTTTTCTGTGTCTGCGTAGGATTGAATTGTTTTATGTCTACGTCTAGTTTTTGTTTATCGAAATTTATGATTTATTTGTTCGGATTAGTTGTTGAATCACCAGGACAAGGACTGTGAAGACTTTGTGCCGTGGTTGGAAAGGAAAGCTGGAGTTCAAGTTTCTTCGAAGGTTTACATTGGAAAATCCGCCCACGGCAGGTTGCGTCACATTATAATTTTTGGCCCCTTCGATTGCCTCCTGTTATTGCGTACTAAAATTAGTTCATAGCATTCCATTCACGTCACTATGTGCTGTTTTCTTTCACCGTATATTCCTGCAAGTATAGGTCACTATTTGCTGCGGAAGACATACGAGCTGGAGAGTGCATCCTTCAAGTTCCATACAACGTGGTATACTACTCATTATGTTGACCCTTAATTTTACTATAAAGTATACACAACCTTTATTGGTGGTAGCTGTCGATGTTAAATTAGAAATTGTTTTCTAATGTAATATCTCAGCAAGTTTCACCGGATTGTCTACTTCCAAAAGTAAGAACTTTGTTGGAAAATGAAGTTGGAAATGTGGCAAAGCTTGCTGTCGTCCTTTTGGTTGAACAAAAAATCGGCCTGGTAATCTCTTTGTGTTTTTGATACGAAGTCAAATTGTGTAAAGCAATGGTACTGCGTACTGCCTGTAAGATATATTTCACCATCAAGAATTTTGTATTATTTCGTTTGACATTTCTGTACTTACCTTTTAGCTTATGCAGATTTGTGTGAGTATGACTGCCAATTGAATTAGGCTTATTACTTGTAGCAGGAATCAGAATGGGCCCCTTATACCAGCCTTCTTCCTCAGCCTGGTGATATTCATAGCACGGTAAAATCTTTCCTTCCCCTTTGAGTTTCTCACTCTTGTAAGAGAGAAAATAATCTGCTATCTTTTTTTCAATATCTGCAGATATTCTGGAGTGCGAGAGAGTTAGACATGATTCGTCAAAGTTCCTTATATCTAGAAACTATTAGGCAGAAGGCTCAAATTGAAAGGGACTTCTCGACCATTAAGCTGGTAATTCACATGCACCTTTTATCCCCTTTCTTGCTGCGAGATTTTTGTTTTGAGTTCTATAAGAATCTGACCAACGAAGGTAAAATGTACTGTCTTTGTGGTTGCTTGAACCTGGATCTAATCGAGCCACCCTAAGGGATACAAGAAAAACCTTCTCAGCCAAGTACACGTTGGATTTTAGTGGTAGTCATATTAAACATCCAAGCATTTATTTGACAAGTTACAGTAATAAGAACACTTTTACATAGATGATTTTTATATAAATGAGAAATTGGCTTTTTAACTGCATGGAAATGCAGCCATCAAACAATACTTGTGCTAATAGCTTATAAGTGATAATATGAATAAAATTAAGTTAGTAGCATTCTCTTTGGTGATAGTTTTTTTATATGATTACCATTTCTTATAGGTTCTTGATCGTTTCCATGTAATGTTTGAAGGTGTTACTTTAAGGGACTTTATGCATGCATATGCTTTAGGTGAGTGGCTATTTACGGCAGTAGCTACTTCCACTTTGATATTTTCTCTTTTTTATTTGGTTTATTGTGACAATAATATAAGTAGCAATTTTTCTTTGAGCCTGGTTATATTATAATCTTGGTGATTATGTGCTTTGTGGTGAAACTTCTATCACAGCTATAGCTAGAAATGTGAAAGTTGAGGATAATAGTGGCACCTTTTGGCAGCGCCTCTCGCTCCTTGAGCTTAGGTGTGGAATTTGCTTCCTGACAAGTAGATGTTGTAGTATGAGGGTGATTTGTACCAAATCATAGAAAAAGAAAGAAAAAGTTGCTAAAACTGATATTTCATTGTCTGTGTTGACGGGAATTTTTGTTCTATTGAGATGGTCTGTAAAGTTCTCATGAACAGTTTGTTGTGAATGTGACAGTTGGATCTCGAGCTTGGGGAAGCTCAAAGGGTGCATCTCTGGTACTGTTTTCCTGTCATATACATGATTTTTTTTTTTTTTTCTGGAGTACTTTCCTGTTTCAATGAACATGTTTATGATTGCATTATTCTATAGATTCCCCTTGCAGATTTTTTGAACCATCAAGCTGATTCTGAAGCATTTGTTTTAAATGATGAGGACATGCAGGTCTCAGAGGTATAAATTGTTTCTGCTGTTTAATTGTGATTTCTAGACTTTGGCATGGTTATCATGTTCCTTCCGACATCCACTGTTTAACAAAATATGTTTTCTGTTGGTAACCTTAACTACAAAGAACCATTAATATTCTCCTAGTTCTGCTTTTTATTATTCTAAATTTTGAATTATTATCAACCTTGTATTATCAGGTATGTCCAGAAATCTCCTTAATTATCTGAGTCATTTTGTGCAGGTCATTGCTGATCGTAATTATGCTGCTCATGAAGAGGTTACAATGAAACATAGCTCATGTTCTTGATAGACAATAATCCTCTGATCTTGGAGATTAGTTTAGAGAGAACTCTCTGGTTCAAACATTAGCCAACAGATGATGTATTC
>JANZLC010000202.1:16411131-16425778 GCA_026413385.1 Erythroxylum gracilipes | reverse complement strand
ACATTACTTAAATAAAACATTTAACACCACTACTGCCTCATTTAATTTCATTTAATAATTCAAATTTTCAAGAAAAATGGTCGGGGTCCAACAAAATGGCTGCATAAATGATGCTTCATTTGCCATTTTGATGCTGCAAAATAGAACTAGAAATGGGAGAGAATCTAAATACCTGTTAAAGCTTCTCTTCAATCTCCTTCGAAATAGAAATACTGCCAACAAATGAGTTCCTACAACCAATAAGAAAATTATTCACAGTTTAGAAGCACTCTAGATGAAGATATGCTAGCCTAATAACGAACGTAAGCTAGATCACCATAAATGATTCAAATGCTTACAACAAACATGACCAAGATGAGAGACAAAAAAATCAAATGCTTAAGAATCAAGCTTTCTAAACTAGTTGATTTCAAGATCTATTAAGCCAACTTAACTCATCAATATAAATGTTTAAGGTAAAAATAAATGAGAGAAAATTTAAAAGTACGAGAATGAATCTTTTTATATGTTTAAAAAGTTTAAAGATTTGGTTAAAAAAGAAGGTGATTTCCAAATTAAAACTTAAAGAATTGATATAGGTGGAGAATATAATTTTAAGAGCTTTTCTAAACTGCAAAAAATTTATCACCCTCTTATAATCTTAAGATCTCCGTAATAAAATATAATAGCTAAAAGAAAGAATCAAACAATCCTAAATATAGCGAGAAATAGGTTGAAAACCAAAATGATGCCTAAGGAGATTTAGGCGGAAGCAATTGTATGGGTGGTTTATCTTTTAAATTTTTGTCCTAAAAAGTGCTTGATATATTTCACTTCATAAGAAGCATAGAGAGGAGCGAAGCCTTTTGCATCATAATCAAGAGTGTTTACCTCTATTATCTATCTTAATGTTCTAAAGAAAGAAAGGTCCAAACTTGATGATTGAAGTAATTTGTTATATATATATATATATAATAAGAACTCAAAAGGGTACAAGTTTTTCAATCCAAGTAATGAAAATATTGTTATCAATAAAGATGTTAAATTTAATGAAGAAACATTTTGGGATTAAATCCCTCAAATAGAGGGAAGTTATGATTTTTTTTTCTATATTTTGAAGATTAAGAAGAAAATGAGGTAGTTTAAGATTCCAAAAATGATTTTTTTATTAATCTCACCAATCTCATCATCTTAAGCATCATCATCCACATCTTTACTAATAAGCATAGGACTTTCAGGATATTAAAGACTTATCAAATTTATGATAATCATATCTTATTCTACTTATATATATTGTTTCTTTAAATTTTAAAGATGTTAGTAAGAATTTGAAATGGATTCATACAACGAATGAAGAAATTCAAGCCATTAAAAAGAATGATATTTGAGAATTTTTTTTTCTAATATAAGAGATTATCATGTAATTGGATTCAAATGAGTATAAAAAAAATAGAAAATCCCAATGGTGAAGTAAAGAGATACAAGGTAAAGCTTATAGTTAAAGAGTAAGAGTAAAAGCAAGCATTTACTATAAAGAGGTATTTGTCTATATTACTCGCCTAGAAGCAATCTATCTATTAATATGTCTTATAGCAAAAATCATTGGATAATTAATCAATGTCAACTCCGATTTCCTTAATGATTATTTATATAATGTCCTAGTATAATTTGTATTAAGGTATGATATTCTTTATATTCAATAATAATAATACAATTTTAAAGTGTATGTATTACTTATCTGTAATAAATGGTGATGGTATTTTTGTACATAAGTGTGGTTTGGAATCTAAAGAGGCATGGTACTACTTATGCTAATTTCTTATAAGATATATCAATATATAGTTTATAACAAATGGACATATTGCCAAAAATGTTTGAGCGCTCAAACGTAGACGATCTTCATCCTATTTCTTCTTTTCAAACACTTCTCTTCTCATTATGTCAAATTTTTTTCTAAACAATTACCAACAAAGTTGGACCATATAATCACTATCTTTTGTTTTATATTTTATATAAAAAAAAAGTCTTTTCATATAGAACTTAGTTACAGTTCTAAAAATTGATTGTGATAAAACAATTTGTAATTGAAAGCATGTGTCCAGGGACATATAGGCATTTTATCAAACATCTTATGTTCATCAAATAGTCATCTCATTATACCAACCAAATTCACATTTTTCCCCTTCTATCATATACATTTCAACATATAACGTTGCTATCCATTCACAAAACACCAAAACATAGCAAAAAATCAAAGACACAAACTAATTAATTAAATTACAACACCCACGGTCAACATGCATACTTCAACAAAAATGGTGCCTTGCTCGGAGAAGAGGACCGGAAGCAGCACGATGTCACTGGATGCAGCACGAACGGGAGATGACTTCGCGCTGGAGGAGCCAACATAGCTATCAGGGTCGGAGGAAGAGAGAAGAAAGAAGGGAAGAGAAGAACGAAGGAGCGACAGAGATGGGAAAGAAGGCTTCTGCAAGAGTGTTTTAACCTAACCAAAACGACGTCGTTTTGTTTTAAACGAAACAACATTGTTTTGTTTAAGTTAATAACGTTCAAACACAACGGCACGGCGACATACTAGTTTATATTTTACCGACGGACAGTTCCGTTCCTAATAGTCTGTCGGTAATGTCAACAAGTCATTTCCCTCCACTAATTCCCACCTTACTTGCCGACGGTTTTGTTCCATCGCTAAATTCAACTTTTCATGATACATGTACCGACAGCTTTATATATTTTGTCGGTAAACAATGATGGTTTGTTTACCGTCGCTGTTTTTCCACCGCAAAATCGTTATTTTCTTGTAGTGTTGAGAACATTACAACCTTAATCACAGTGTTATAAATAAGCGATTTAATGTGCAAATTAGAACCTGAAAAGTTAGACGAATCTCTTCTTTTAGTGTTTTAATATATATTCTTACAATTATTGATTATGAACTACTAAAAGTATAATATATATGAAAAATATGTATGAAATAAAAATACTATGTAGCTATATTGTGGTGTAACCAGGGGCGAAGGGACAGTGTGGGCACTATGGGCAGCTGCCCACACTGCCCAAAAATAAAAAATCATATACTTGTGCTTTTTACTGTTGACCTTTTGAAGTGGAGGACAGCTAGTGATTTTTTTTTTCTAAAAGAACTCCTTCAACTTTTCTTTTCCTTTTTGGGTGCTTGGCTGGTGAGGAAGACTAGAAGAGGAACGGTGCTTCATGCTTGGCTGGTGAGGAAGACTGGAAGAAGAACGAAAAACAATAGAAAAGTGTTAGTACTTGCCATTTCTCGTTTTCCTTTCTTTTGGATATTCAATACTCTTCTTATTTTTCGTTTTTCAAGAATCAATTGTTTCTCAACAATCAATCTGTGTAAATCTTGTTTGTTGGAATAGAAGAATACACATTCTTGCTAGAGAGATGATTTCTTGTTGGTTCATGTTTTCTTTGCTTCGTTTCTTTTTTTCTTTTTTCAGTTTCTATAATGACTTTTGAGTATGTTTGATTTCTTATTCTTAATCACGCAGTGACACGGTTGGTCCCTAGAAGATGAGGGTTTATATTGTTTTTCTAAAGACGCAGGGTAGTTTGGTCTTTAACGTTTGGTTTTGTTAGATCGAATCAGAGCCCCTAACAATTTTATTTATTTTTATGGTTTCGTTTCGGGTTCTGTGATTTCTTTACTTTAAGAGTTCAGAGCGCTGCTGTAAATTTTCCTACTACATTTCCATTGATGCTTTTCTATTGTATGTAATTGAACTGCATCTCCAGTTTTTGAATAATATACAATTGTTAGGCTGGAAGTATTAACGTTATGATACTCATTAAAACAGATGTGCCATTTCAGTGATTATTATCTTCAATGGTCTTCTAATTTTTGTTTCTGCAATTATGCTCCAGGGTAGTGACACCCTTTTCAGGATTGAACAACACCATTTGTAATGCGCTCTCTGGTTTGAGGCAGAGATGAAAAAGTTATTCTTCTTCCGATCTTCATCTAGCAACTGTAATGGCAATACTGGTCTCCACTATCTGCTGAGAAGCAAATCTACTGGGAAATGCCATCTGAGAGTGGGCTGAGCAATCAAAGTGGTAATAAGGCTGACGGCAATTTAAGGAGCTCCAGGGGCTTATTTTCAAAGTCTCGAAAGCAAATATCTGATAACCAAAGCTCCAGTGTCATTTCAGGGCTTAGAAGAAGTCGATCCATGTCATCAACAGCATTTTTCAGTGATGCACCAGAGCAAAAAAAATTTCTTTGGGGAGATGATCAAAACGGATCTCCTTCTAGCTGTTCCAATGGTGCTTCTCGGCAGCAGTATAGTGTTCATTCATCTAGGTGAGACATTTAATCGACTAAGATGGTTCATGGATTAACTCATTGTCCCATGTTGTAATTTGGAGAGAGAAACAATTCAGTATGAATAATCTTTGTGTTAATATTTATATTATGACACTTACTGAGATTTGGCTGCTGGTTTCTGATATTCTAGGCAGGTTCTTACACCTGAGAATCGAGCAAAAGTAAAGAGACCTGAAGTGACAGTTATTCAAGATCCATGTGTACTGGAGAGGCTTGGTTCTTCTGCTTCTTCTAAGTCTCATCATGATTCTTTGGCAAACTCTTCCTCTAGTAATGGCTCAGGTAAGGTTTTGGACAGGTACATTGATGGAGAGCAGCTTTGCGAGGAAAGAAGTAAACCCAAAAGCAATTCTTCGCACAGACAATTTGCTGGGAATGGAAATGCTGTTGGAAGACTTCCTCCACGAGTCCAGTATACAGCCCCTTCCTCACCAACAGATAGTGCCAAAGATAAAACCAGGTCTTATTCATTTAGGGATCCTAAAACTACCCGTTTTCCTTCTAGAGGTTTGGTGGAGAATGGTTTTGGTCATGAATCTCCGAGGAGTATTGCAAAGAATGTAGTTGAAAAACTCTCCCAAAGTCATGCTGTTCCCAGGTCAAGTCCTAACGAGTTTGACCATGATATTCCGATCACAATTGAAGATATCTATTCTGGATCGATGAATAGATGCTTTAATTCTAAAGTAGATGAGCCTGCCCAAAAAATTTTCTCTCTGGATGAACTTTATGAAACCATTAATGACTATCATGGAGAAGAAGATTTCTCTAACTGTGGAAAACAGGATAGTTTTTGTCATGAAAATGTTGGTGATGTGAACTCTGTTCAAAGTAAGGATGCTTTAGATTTGGAATTGCAGCAAAGATCAAAGGTAGCTGAGGAAAGGGTTGTATTTCTTTCTGAAACACTTGATCAAGAAAGCTTTCTTCATGATAGTGGATTTGATGTTATGTCATTGCTTCAGACTATTAGGAAATTAAAGGCTGATAAGTTAGGCTTGGCAATTGAGGTTTCGGGACTTTTCAAGGCTTGGATTGCTGAGAGGGATTCTGCAATGGAAGAGCTTAGGTTGGGAAAAGAAGAACTAGAGTCTCACACTCGGAGACTAGAAAAGGAGAAGAGTGAGTTGCAGTCAGCATTGGAGAAGGAATTGGACAGAAGATCAAGTGACTGGTCTAAAAAGCTTGAGAAATACCAATTAGAGGAGCAGAGGCTTCGTGAAAGGGTTCGAGAGCTTGCAGAACAGAATGTCTCCCTCCAAAGGGAAGTGTCTTTGCTTAATCAGAGGGAAACAGAAAGCAAAAACGTGATAGCGTATTCAGAGCAGCAAATAAAGCACCTGACTTCAAGGATGGAGGAAGTAAGTGGGGAAAACCAAGATCTAAAACAGAAGCTCTCTGAATTACAAGAGAAATACACAGCAGTACAGGACGATCTATATTGTGTCAAAAGAAATTTTGAACAGAAGGACAACGAATGCAAAGAGATGCAGAAGTCCATTACTAGATTATTAAGAACCTGTAGTGACCAAGAGAAGACAATTGTTGGGCTGAGACAAGTTTTTAGTGAGGAGTTTGAGACGAAGCAGTCACTGAACAAGTTTGATAAGCAAGTGGCAAAAATTCAAATGGAGCAAATGAGACTGACTGGGCTGGAGATGACTTTGAGGAGGGAGGTGGAATCTTGTAGGCTTGAAGTTGACTCTCTTCGAAATGAGAATATCAATCTGTTGAATCGGTTGAAGGATAATGGAAAAGAGATAGATGCTTTAACTTTCAAGTTAGATAGGGAAGTGCAGACCCGGGTAAGCTATCTACAAAATCAAGGGCTAGGAATGCTAAATGAAAGCGGCCAACTGTGTTCCAAGTTATTGGAGTACGTCAAAGGAAAAGCTGGCCAATTTTCAGAGTCAAAGCAGGGTACTGAGTTTGCTGTCAAAGGTTTAGATGGGCAGTTTCTTGTTGAATCTGACATGAAGATTCAGGGTTTCAAGCGTAGAACAGAAAGCTTCACAAGGAGTTTGCAGACAATATCTTCTTTGCTGCAGGAGAAGTCTAATATGGTTGCTTTAAAACCTCAGACACCATGGACCAGTGAGTCGAAGAAACTAGATGATCAAACTGCTGATGTAAGTTGCTCTGATATCTACCTGGTGTATTTTGGACCAGGGATAAAATGTTAAATTAACAAGCACATTAAAGTTAAAATTGTTTTTAACATGAATTTATTTGTTATGTTGATTTCGTGCAATTTGGAAATTGGAACACAAAGTTGTGAAAGGTTATCTTTGTAGAATACTTCTTCTCATGTTTCTTTCCATTTGGACATCAGAATGTAAGAGTTGAGCTTAAAGCCGAAAGCTTGCTTACTACTTTACTGAGAGAGAAGCTGTACTCAAAAGAAAGTGAAGTTGAGCAGTTGCATGCTGAAATGGCAGCAGCTATCAGGGGAAATGACATGCTCCGATCTGAAGTCCAAAATGCTCTGGACAACCTTTCCTTAGCCAATCACAAGTTCAAAGAGTTAGAACTTGAGGTATGAATAGCATCTCTACTTTAATGTTAATATGATTGGAACACAGTTTATGTACCGATCATGTTTAGGTACATTTGTGGAACTAATAATGTTAATTTATGATTGCATGATATTGTAGCTTGAGGGAAGAATGATCGTTTAGTATATTTCCTTGTAAAGGCTTGATTCTGGTTACAAAAGAACAATTCTTTGATTATGTTGACTACTTTGGGAGACTTCTTGATGTTATGCTGCACTAATAGATGTGTTTGTAACAGGTGCTGAAGAAGGACGATAATATAAGTCAGCTTCAAAGAGATCTGCTAGAATGTAAGAAGGAACTAACAATAGTTAAGGGAATTTTACCAAAAGTTTCGGAGGAGAGAGATTTGATGTGGGAGGAAGTGAAGCAATACAATGAGAAGAACATGTTGTTGAATTCAGAAGTCAACATATTGAAGAAGAAGATAGAGGCCCTTGATGAAGATATACTTCTGAAGGAAGGGCAAATTACCATCCTTAAGGACACTCTAGGAAGCAGACCTTTTGACATCCTTGCAAGTCCTGGTTCTATACAAGAGTTTTTACTAAAATGAGTTTCTTGAAAACTTCTCGGTTAGAGCATGTCTATATTTTACAATCCCATACATACAATCAGAATGCGTCCTTTAGGATCCTATACTTTTTGAAAGATCTGTCTAGTTTTCTTCAACAGTAGCGGGCAAGAGATGTCGAGTTCTCTACTTGTCGGCATGGTTCTTTCTGTACAAGACCGGTTTTTACAAATGTATGTAGTTTTTGGCATTTCCTGGTTACAATCTCCCATCCTTTGTAAATTGAGATTTAGCCCATTGTGAGTTTTGATTCACAAGCCTTTAATCATCTGGTCCCTCGCAAGTCCCAACCAACAACGGTGATTCTTCATCAATAATTGATGTTCTGATTGTTCAAAGGTAAAAAGAACGTTTTGGATTTAAAGATTTGGTGAAAGGTTAACTAGTCTCCAAAATTTTGGCAAAAAAAAGGTTAACCAGTTTGTTTGGAAAATATTCACTCTTTTATTTTATCCCTTTATCAAATAAACGTTATGTCTTGTTAAGTTGAGCCACTTGGACATACAAGATAAGGTTAGCTGCTACGTAATTAAATATTAATTTGTTATTTTAAATTAATTAATTAATTATAATTATTTTAAAAATTTTAATCTCAAAAATTAAAACCAAAAACTAAATTTCCCTGACTATATTTATCCTTAATTTTCATCAGTTTTTCCTAATTTGCAGCAAATTCGTAAAATCTTCGTGCTTTCTATATCTTCTTTGGTTCAAGTAAATCCCCAATCATCATTTATTCTTTTTGCTTCTTCTTCATTTATCTTCATTAGTTTCTAGAAAATTTTTCTTCACTCTAATTGCAACTTTGTCTTCCAGTCTTCTCATATCTTTCTATTTATTTTATGTTTATAGCCCATGAATAAAAAATATTTTATTTTTATAGTGCTGAAAATTTTGTTTATAAAGGTGGAGACAGTGGAGAAAGGTGGTCCACCTTGTGATCCCTCGTGTTTCTAGTTACTAAATTAAAGGTTAATGGTCCAACATTTTCATCCTGTGGTCTCTCGTGTATTATATTATGATTAAACTCTATTATTATGTTAAATAAGTTCTATTTTTAAGAATTTAGCAATATCTTTAGTGGATTACGAAATTCCACCGTAGTTTAGAAAAGCATAAGTAGGAATTGCAAGTTTAACTCTTATAAATTTAAGAAAAAAACATGATCAATTCTTATATTGGATATGTTTATATGAAATTATAATAAGGTGATTGGTGAGTGTTCATTGGCAAGGTATAACCCAACTTGGAGTGAATAAGTAGTAATGCACTTGTGTACTTTAGTGAAGCTAATATCTTATAACATAAGGTTGTTTCCTTCTTCTAGTAATAGCTAGGTGGATTTTGCTAGTTCTTAATGTTTTGAAGTGCTTTTGGATTATAATATCAGGTAGATTTTGCAGGTTTCAACATGCTATCTTGTAATGCTCTTGATTCAAAAGATAAAGAATAGTTATACTTTTGTATCTGAAGATAACTTTAGTAACAAAGTAGATATATAATCAAACAATTCATTTAGTGATAGTAAATTTGTTGCAAACTGATACTATTGGTAAGTTTATGATCTATTGATTTATTAGGTGTTGAAGTGTAAATATGGATAACAGGTGGAAGGGTTGAAGTTGAAATGTGATTAACTGATTTATCATGTTACTTATGATTCCCTATCAGTTGGATTTGGTATTAGTTCTTTAACAAGCATTGTAAGTGACTATAGATTCAAAGTTAGCCATCTCATAAGATTAAGTCATTATTGGATCTATAAAAAGATACTGAACATGCTTAGAGGCACATCATATAGAGCTATCAATCTCCTAAATGGGATAAGGCTACATTTTGAGTTAATGTTGTGTCTTGTTGAAGAGGGGGGAATCTAAGTCTTTCGAAATATTTTGTGAGGAATGTTTAGTATTTTGTAGCTCATCATAGGTACCAGTTAGAAATACTTTGTGAGGAATGTTCAGTAACTTGGTTTTAATTAGGTAATTTGGTTTCTTTTTATAACTCAACAGTATAGCACCTTCTTTCATATGACCTTCAAGCTGATGGAAATTTTGTTTACTTCAATACAAACATTGGCATATCAGATAGGATGTTATTTTCTTCTTCTAGAACATGTAATATAATGTTTAATACACCTAACATGTTGTTTTCTTTGAATATGGGTCTATATTCATATATTAAATTTTAATAGCATGTTGTCCATATAGTAACTACTTTTTTTCAAATTTATCTACATAGGATGACGGTAAATGAAAGAGCTAGTATGATAATATTTCATGGTGGAGATTTTATTCTAGAAAGTATATTGAAGTATATTGGTAAGCCATTGTAAGTTTTTGAGAATGTGGACTTGGATTATGTAAGGTTGAGAAAGGTATATGAAATGGGTGCAATTTTTGGATATATAAATATTGTTAGTGCATGATATTTGATTCCTCAGAAGGATTTGGAAGAAGGTTTGAGGAGGTTAGAATCTAATCAAAGTGCATTGGATTTGATTACATTGTTAGGTGCAAGGTATAACTAATATTTATTTGGAGCATGTAGATGAAACAAAACTATCCATACATATGTTAATGTAACATGATAAATGTCATAAAAATAAGATGGTTGTAGAGTTGGGAGGCAATATTGGAGTGGAAATGGGTTCTTATAGTGGTTTATGAGTTGATTTGAGATGTGATAATGTTGACTTAGAAGTTCATCGTGATGTTAATGTTGATTTGGGTTGTGAGGAGTTGATTTGAGAGGTCATATCGATTTGGTATTAACTTGAGAAGTAATACTAATGTTGGAGTGGATATGGGAAGTAATACTAATGTTAGAGTGCATGATGGAGGTCATTCGAAGATGAAGAATTAGTTGGTAATAAATCTAAAATGAGTGATGGTGGTGATTCTGATATGAGTACTCAAGATGGAGGTGAGTTGGGTGCTCAAGATAGAGGTGATTTGGGTGGTCATGATAGAGCTGAATTTGACTTGGATTTTAGCATTAGTGTTGATGCATCTTAAAATATAATATATATATTGACTCTTTTGACATTGGGAGTTTTTTAGCCGGTCATGAATATCCCAATGGTGAAGAATCATATGTTGCTATAAGGTAACCTAGTGAAACTAATAGATATGTTACTATAGTTGTTGTAGCTGAATAGATGCCGAGGATGGTGTTTGACAGCAGTAAACACTTTAAAGTAGCGACTGTTGATTATGTAGTAGCAACATGATTTAGCTTGAGTTTCAAGAGGGATGAAGCAAAAAGGATAAGATATGGTTGCATCGATGGCTGTTCATTTGAGTTGTATTTTTTTATATGATAGAAAAGATAAATGCTTGAAGCTAAAAACTTACAATCTAGAGCATATATGCAATATAATAAATAAGCCAAGGCTAGTTACATCTAACTTTGTCATGAGACACTTTAAGAAAAAAATCCTAAACAAGCCAAGCATTAAAATCAAGAAAATGGTTGAAGAATCTAGGGAGAAACTAATTTTTTTTGTTAATTCCAGCATACGAAAATATGCAAGAAGAAAGCTTCTTAAAGCAAAAACAAAAAAGCAACATAACGAATACATGAAGCTTTATGGTTATATTTCTAAGTTGAAAAAAAAAATCTAGGTCCTATGGTAGAGCTTCAAGTTAGAAAGGAAAAAGATAAATTGATATTCAAGATAATGTACATGTGTTTTGATGCAATAAAGAATGGGTATGGAATTTATCAACTTCTTCCTTTATTTGCATGGAAAGATCCAGTCGAAGCTTAGCTTTGAAGAAATGATCACATGTAACCACCATAACATGTAGGAAATAAAGTAGACGGGATAGTGAATATAAAAAGGAAAGTACAGTTGAAACTGATCTAAACTATACAATAAGACGACATGATAGATATATTCGTGGTTTACAAGCTCTTTACCCACATGAGGAACATATGGAGCTTTAAACTTACCATTTCTAATATTTAATCTTATAATAACATGGTCTATATATTGGCCCCTTATTATGTTAGGTAGGGCCATCTTGGCTCACTAACAAGGGATGGTTATACAATGTTCCTAATCCTTAGCTATGGAATTATTTAATCTTTTTAAAAATTGGTATACATGGATATTTTCCAAAACCAAAAAGTACTAAGGACAACTTTTAAATGATATAGGAGTTGCTGGCAACTGAGGAAACTATCCAATTGCAAGGGAAGTAGTTAAGGTGGAGAATATCGAGACATGAACATAGTTTATAGAGCAACAATCCATTAATTTTGAAGATGGTGAAGAAATAACTATGATTCCTGATATTCAAAAGGTAATTCATCCAACTTAAATTTATTTTTACATACTTTCATCTGTGAATGCTATGACTAGTTGTTTTTAATTTATAGGCATTCATGTGAGCCAAGAATGAAGTATTATCCTCTACTGCACATAGGATGTGTTAGAGGCATTTTGGAATTATGCCTAGGCAACATTCCCACAAGAATTTGATGATAAACTCATCAAATTAAACAAACTTGCACTTGGATATGTATAGGACTTGCTTAAATATCAGGAGGAAACATGGAGTAGGGCTTTCCAAAGCATTAAGTCCAAATGTCCATTTGTTGACAACAACATGAGTGAGAAATTAAAATTTTGGATTTTACTGGCTAAAGATTGCCTTATCATTAGCATATTGGAGATTGTTAGAACCAAGTTAATGTAGAAATACTCTAACCTCAAGGAGTAAGTTAAGAGATAGAAGGGGTAGCATAACACTTGAGGTGATGAGAAAATTGAACAAGAATAAAAGGAAAGCAATGAAATGGAGAGTTATTTAGAATGGGGATAAGAAGTATGAATTAACTAATGGACATGACAAACATGTTGTCCAATGGGGAAAGGAGCAGGTTTGCTATTATAATAAATGAGAAGTCTACGGTATCATTGTAGTCATATGATTAGTGTCATTTTTCATGCAAAACAATAACTATAGGTGTATGCAGAGGAGTGTTATCATAGAGGGAGGTCAGATCAGTGTTACCATAGAGGGAGGTTCATGGAAGCTTATGAGAATGTCTTGCAACCAATTAGAGTGCAAAAATTTCAACACCAAATACTCATGAAGAGATACTTCCACCTTTGAAAAGAGTTATTCCTGGATGGCCTAAAAAGAATAGTCAAAAAGATAAAGATGAATAAAAGCGAGTGAAGAATCCTTATAGACTATCATAAAAGGGGAAATTCCAATTGTGCAGAAAATGTGACAAAAGTGGTCGTAACAAGAGAAGTTGTAAATTTGGTTGACTTCCTTCTAGTTAAGATGGAGTTGAGGTTTATTTATATATTTCTCGGTAACTAATAATTGATGAGATTTCAATATTGGGCATTCGTTTAGGCTTAATGAAGATCCAACAATAACAAAAAAATTTTCTAAACCAAATGCTTTAATTTCCAATAGACAACCTTCTAAAGTTAGTGGACTTGAATTTAGTTTAACACGATTGTCATTTATCATATATTATTATTGATGTATATTATTTGTTTTCTTATGTCTTTGTTAAATGAATAATTTATTGTTTTAACCTTATTTGTAACATTATTTACATCTTTACCATTGAGGAGAAAGAGAACACTTGGATCAATTGATCTAAACACTTTTTAGCTATCATTCCAACCAAGAGGGATGAGGGGGAAGGTAGACCTAAGTATTACATAACAACAATTACAAGACCGAGCTTCTAAATGAAAAGTTGTTTCTAACGTAAACTAATAAACTTTTAACATGCAAATTAGAAGTCAACTAAGTGTAAATGACAATTAGTCGTACATTAGTTAGTTTGTAGAGAATTATGGTCGGATATAATATCTTTTGGGTGCATAATTGTCAAGTTTGTACGAATTTTTGGTTGGATCCAATTCTGGTTTGTAAAAAAGTATAGTTGGATCCAGTTCTCATTTGTAGAGAATTTTGGTTAGATATAATATCCAATATTTGGTTAGGTCCATTTGGTATATTTTTATATATTCCAGTTAGATCCGGTTTGTTTATTTTGTGTTTATTATGTAACATTCTAGTTGGATCCACTGTGACTTAGAATTGCGACATTGTAGTAGAATGATACAACTTGGCAGCCATTATATACATGACTCAAACTATCATACATTATTTTCCTTGTATAATTACTTTCATTAAATGAATCTTGTTCTTTTTAGTTGTTTAAATTATATGAATATCAAAATTAATGACCTATATTATATGAATCTCAGCTTTACAAGTTTATGAATATCAACGTTACAAACTTACAGGTTTATGATTCTCACATTGTTCATAAGCTTGTCGAATGGAACTTAGGATATTGTCTTTTTATGATTGCCTTTTTAAGCATATAGTCATAAGTTGAACTTCAATTTGAATGTAATTACATATGTACTTACATATGAACAGAATTACTAAAATATATTAACTAAAGTTTCATGTATAATACAAGTACTTCTCATATTAGCCCTATTTCATATACAACATTTTTAATATATAAGTTCTTATAAAATATGTCACATTAGCCCAATAATTTCAATAATGAGAAACATATAACAACAATAAACAAATTTAGCAAAAAGAAATAATAAACAATGTAGCAAAAATACATAATAGAACCTTACTAAAAATGATTAGGTCCATAATGACATAAGCAAATTTACCAACCACATATTAGGGTGATGCATTGCTAACAACGACTTATATACTTAATTGAGTGCCTACAAAATCAGTTACAAGCACTACGTATGAGTTATAGATAGGTAGAAAACCTAACATGACAACTCTTAAACATTTGGAATGTGTTGTTTATATTTATGATCTCTCTCATAAATATGAGAAACTAGGCCCAAAAAAAAGAGAAAAGTATCTTTATCAAATACTCATAATGTTAGACCCCGAACCTTTTCCTAATGAATTAAACATGATCTGATTGAAATAAGTTATGAGGTTTGATGGAATAATTTTTAAGAGCTAATTATTCCTGTAAAGGTTAGTAGAATTGAATTTATATGGTTTGATTGAATTAAAAGTGGTAAAAATGCTTAAGGGCATTTTGGGCAAGTCACTTAGGATTGTTAAGTTATAAGGTATTAGGCTAAGGGCAAAATGGACTTTGCATATTTGAAGAGTATAAAAAGAA
>JANZLC010000202.1:16398236-16411031 GCA_026413385.1 Erythroxylum gracilipes | reverse complement strand
ATGGCACAAGGGATTGGGCTCCGGAAACGGGCCCAACATGTTTTGATATCAGAGAAGAAGAGATTACAAGGAACCACACACGAGTATGATGGCATGTTTGTCAAGAGGTTGGATTTCGAAAAAGGGATCCAACACATAATACTCAAAAGATCTATTTTTGTATAAGACTTTTGATCAACATAATTCTGTTATAGATTTCCACTACTTTTGAATTGCATATCTCTTCTGCAAACTCTCCTTTAACAATACTACCCATCAATCAACCACCCCCATCATCCTCTCATCTAATGGTTACTCGCATTGGGGCTTACACTTAAAACTAATAACTTTTCTTGATCACGATACTTACAACATCACTATTGCATCCTCCCCTAATCTTAACCATACTTCTTTTACTCATGCAAGCAAATTTCCTCGTTATAGCAAATGATTCTTGATGAGTTCAAAGCTCTCCATTATAATGATACTTGGTCCTTTGTCCCTCCTCCTCCAAATGCAAATATTGTTAGTTGTAAGTGGGTCTTTGAAGCTAAACTTAATCTTGATGGCTTTTCAGATTGCTACAAAGCTCTCCTAGTTCAAAAGGTTTTCACCAATCTTCCGGTCTTCATTGTATATACACTTTCAATCTAATTGTCAAACTAACCACCATTTGACTCATTCTTACACTTACCTTAGCTAAAAATTGGTTTATTTGTCAATTTGATGTTAATAATGTTTTTCTAGATAGAAATTTACAAGAACTTGTTTTCATGCATCAACCACTAGGCTTTATTAATCCTTATCATCCTCATTATGTGTGTTGTCTTAACAAAGCACTTTATGGTCTCAAACAAGATACTAGAGGTTGGTTTCACAAATTAAGTCATAAACTTGTTAATCTTAGATTCATTTCATCTAAAGTAGACACTTTTCTATTTATGTGGATAATATCTTGGTGACAGGCTCTTCATAGAAATGCATTCAAACAATGCTTTATAAAATTCATTCTATCTTTACCATCAAAGATCTATGCACCCTTCACTACTTCTTTAATATGTCCTTATAAACATGAACTTGTAGGGATTGCTAATAGAAAATCATCTTCCTTATAACCTTATATTTCCATTGTAATTACTTTAGCTAGGATTATTAGCTAATCATTTTTTTTGTATGCTTATCATTGTATCTTCTAAGATATGATAAGATACAATCTTATTAATATAATCACTAGTCCAAATATGTATAAATACCGGTGCATACTTTCATGTTAACACATACAAAATCGTCATAAAATTACTTAGTTACATTGACATTCAAATACCTTTTTGCATTCTTTATTCTTTCAATAAATGGACGATACTAACATCTTATGCCCATGTGGTCAGGGACAACATTGTTCACCTGTTTATAATTCACACAATGTCGTCTCCTTGTTGACTATTGTCACCTTGTCAATAAATGAATCATTATATAATCTGTACTAGCTCCATTATTGAAGTTCCATTTAAACTAGAGATGGAAATCTCCTCCGTAATTGCTAGGCAATATCAAAGTGCTTCCTCTAAATACGAGAATAAAAGTAAGTTGTTTTATAATTGCAAACACTCTTTCATGCGACTTACATTCTATATTAAGTTAATCTAATTTTTGCTTAAATAATTGTGAGTCAGTAAATGCGTATCTTTTTTCATTATAATAAATACAAATTTTGTACATGCATTATGTGAAAGTAAAAGGGACAACTAATTAAAAAGCATTTTGTTCATTTAATAATTATAAATTTAATTTTATTGAATAACAATAGTCAAATTTTAGTTGTAATGAATTATTAATATGTTATTTTATATTAATGTTAAGTGAATGAAGTGATATACTATTTGTATAACTATATAGTACATTGAAAAAAAAATCACTATAAGAAGGGGACTGTTTGAAGTCTCTAGCCTTCCCAAAAAGAGGATATAATGCTTCATAAAAGTTTAGTTATGTTATGAAACAAAATTATATATAGTTATGTTATGAAACAAAATTATACTAATAAAATGTATAATTTGTGATACCAAAAAGGAAAGGGGAAAGATAAGAGAACAAAATTTCTGTTTCGGTTAACATATTTTTACTCTGTTATATACTATTTCATTCACACATTTAAGTGAGATAAAAAAAGATAATGAGATGATATAAAATAGGAATACATTAACTGGAACATAAAATTATAAAGAAAAGGAAGGCCCAAAATAGTGGGTTTGTTAGAGGGTCAAAGTCAAAAGAGAAAAAGGATCCCCGAAATAACTCAAAAAGGAAAGCCAACTCAGCATCAAAAACTAAAGAACTTTTGAAAAAAAAAAATAAAGGCTCATGCTCATGCCCATGCCATTGAATAACTCCATACTTTGCCTTTTAACTAAAATCTTTAAACTGTTTCTTCTTTTGTTTTCCTCGAAACACAAATTCATAACGAGTCACATCTTCCGTCTCCAGATCTACCTCTATTACAGGCTTTTTTTTTGGCCCCCTTTTCTTCTATTCTTCTGTGAGGACATTCCAAATCCCTTTCTCTCTATTGATTCTCACAGCCAATTTGTTTTCTGGGCTTTTTTCATCTTTCCACTCCACATTGGAGAGGTGCGTTTACTTTTTTTGGATTGATCTTTCTTTTATCATGTCCATTTTTAAAATGAAACTTGTTATTTTGTTGATGGTCTCCTACTTCGATGTTTTTATTCATGGCTTTCTGGGTTCTCGATTTTATGACAAAATCTATGACCATATAGATTCATTGATGAATGTTTGATTTCTGAAACTTTTAGAACCAGTTTGGAGATAGAGTGGACAGAAGAACCGAGATTGGATATTGAAAGAGGTTTTTATTTGAGGAATAATTTGGTTGCAAGGTTATCTAGGAGAGAACATGTGAACAATGGTATCAACAGCTTGGATGAAAATTGTTCCTCCCTGTTGGAGGCCTACTGTTGATGGTGAAAATTCTAGTAGAGGTGGGGATAATGGTGGTAGGGCTGATGGCTTGTTATGGTACAAAGATTCAGGATATCATGTTAATGGGGAATTCTCAATGGCTGTAATTCAAGCCAACAATGTACTTGAAGATTATAGCCAACTTGAATCAGGGCCGATGAGCTCACTTGAATCAGGTCCCCAAGGAACATTTGTAGGAGTCTACGATGGGCATGGGGGTCCTGAAGCTGCCCGGTTTGTTACTGAGCACCTCTTTAATAATATCAAGAGTATGTTTATCTTTCCTTACTTGCTGAGTTTTATTGACTTATCGAACAAAATCAATGGATTCATCTATAATCTGATTTTTATTTACGTTGCCTAACATATTTCTTCTCTCAATGATTGTATCAAGTCTAATTTTTTTTCATTTTCTCTGTGCTAATTTAGGTTTCAAGGGTCATATGGCTGATGCATGTGTTTACTGACTTGACAGCTATTAATGGTGCAGAATTCACGTCAGAGAATCATGGAATGTCTGCAGATGTTGTGACTAAAGCGTTTTTGGCAACAGAAGAGGAGTTTCTTTCTCTAGTCAAAAGGCAGTGGCTGAATAAGCCACAAATTGCTTCTGTTGGTGCATGTTGCTTGGTTGGCATAGTATGTGGTGGATTTCTATATATTGCAAATGCTGGAGATTCTCGAGTGGTGCTAGGGAGATTGCAGAGGACTGTCAAGGAGGTCAAGGCTGTGCAGTTATCATATGAGCACAACGCATGCATGGAATCTGTGAGAGAGGAGCTGCATTCATTGCATCCCAATGATCCACAGATTGTGGTTTTAAAGCACAAGGTGTGGCGTGTGAAGGGTCTGATTCAGGTGACTTTTCAGATTTCATCATGCATGTCTTTGTGGATATCCTTTTCCAAATTGTTTGTTGACTGTTTTAAGTCCTATTGGGTTGTCTTTACTTAAAAATCAATTGCAATATGCCATGGGGAGTATTATAAGCCCCGATAATCTCTTTTAGGTCATGACCTTAAGATTTTACTGATTTATGGTAGTTTGCAAGTGCTTGGTGATTTCTTCTTGATAAAATATATTGGAATTAGTTGCGAAGCACGGTTCACGTGTCTAATTGATGAATTGGAATTGAAAGCCTATGATGATATTGCACTTCGAAACTATTAGTGGACTACTTGTTGCGTGTACTGTAAAATCTGTCTATTGCTTGGAAAACCCGAAGATGCTGAGGTGCCCTGCTGACAGAAGTTTGTTGCTTCTGCAGGTCTCAAGATCCATTGGTGACGCCTATCTCAAGAGGGCAGAATTCAATAGGGAGCCCCTGTTGCCTAAGTTTAGACTGCATGAATCGTTTGATAAACCAATTCTTCAAGCCGAGCCCACAATTTCTGTACATAAACTCCACCCTGACGATGAGTTCCTAATATTTGCATCAGATGGTCTATGGGAGCATCTAAGCAATCAGGATGCAGTGGACATTGTCCACAATAGCCCACGTAATGTAGGGTTTTTGTTCTTTTGTATTTGAAAATCCCTTTTGATATATGTGACTTCTTGTTATTGGTGTTTGATGGTCAAATTGAATTGTTGGATTTTTTTAAATAAATTTTTAGCTCTTAAGCAATTGAAATCTGTACAATGGCAATACGAATAAAGTTAGAATACATAACCTTGTTGGCGCATCTGCATTCCGTTTATTTGTTAGCTAGTCTAGTTATCATGATAATTTTAAAGTTGGTTTCTGCAGGGAATAGCAAGGAGACTTCTTAAAGCTGCACTTGAGGAAGCAGCAAAAAAAAGAGAAATGAGGTATTCCGACTTGAAAAAGATTGATCGTGGTGTCAGGAGACATTTTCATGACGACATAACAGTTATAGTTTTGTTTCTTGACTCGAATTTGATGAGCCGAAGCTCTTTCCATGGTCCCCTACTTTCGGTCAGAGGAGGCTGTACTAGTTAGTCAAGAAGTTGTGGAAGATACGCATGCATACATTTTTATTTCACATGTACTCAGATTTCAGAAACAATTTATATATATAAAAAAAGGGATTCCCTGTTCCTCTTTGTTTTCAGTGCTATTTTAGGGTTAATAATATATCATTTCTACCAGTAGTAGAAATTAATTTTTTTATTATCTTTTTAAGAGACAAATGAGGCATCAAACTTTTTTCAACCAACTAAATTCACTTCCTTGCCGTGATTGGAGGGCAAATAATGACAACTACCAATATTTAATTTTGAGTTGGCAAAGTCGTAACTTTCATGAATTTGAAAATAGTAGCCAATGCACATATATTTGTTATATAAATGTGTTGTTTGACCTATTCAAAGCTAGCTTTATCTATCTTTTATTTTGCCAATTAAAATTGGCTACTTGTTTTTTTACGTTTCTTTCAAATAAACCAACTTAGCACATTATATATATGTACTAGGTTGTTAAGTTAAGGAGGTGAAAAAAAATTAGAGAGAGCCAATTTTAAGAAAGTTTTGAGAGCTCTTGAGTGCTATAATTCTATAATTAATTTTGTGAGTAGTGAGCAAGTTGGGTGTATTTGGGTTTAAGAGTCGAGTATTATTTTATTCCATTTTGTATCCCTCTAATTTATTAGTCAATTTTATTTCCCTTCGCTCGTGGACGTAGGCTAACGCTGAATCACGTAAATTTATGTCTTATCTATTTAATCAAAATTTTGTTGCTGCATCTAATCAATTTTATCCCAAATAAATTTTCGATCGATCCTAACAAGTGGTACTAGAGCCAATTAAATTTATTTGGGATTACTTATGGCTACGACAATATTTAACATAGAGAAGTATGTTCGTAATGACATTTTTGCTTTGTGGTAAATCAAGATGCGAGCAATCCTGACACAGAATAGGTTACAAAAAGCCCTATTAGGGAAGGACAAGATGCCTGCGACGATGCTTGAAGAGTAAAAGCAAGAGGCAGATGAGAAAGCCCTGACATCCATTCATTTATGTTTGTCAAATAAAGTTATGCGTGAGGTTATTACTAAAAGGACTGTGAAATATTTGTGGTGAAAGCTTGAGTCATTATACATGACGAAAACCGTTAGTACGAAGTTGGTGGCAAGACATCGTTTGCACACAGTTAATATGATTGAAGGTACACTCTAAAATCACATACTGATGAATTTCTTTCTATTCTGAAGCTCTTTTCAAACTGGTCACTCCGGTCATAACTTCTTTATCTGATCATGCATATGAATGTCATGAAATGCATCTAGTCACATACTATATCTTCAATCACTTTCATTCAATATGCACAGTTATTTATCATATCCATCGGATCTGAGTCCAACATTCAACATACAGTTGAGAACACATTTCATATTGCACATTCAATTTGTAAACACTTCCAATATAGTCCCAAATATCAAACTCCTTGGACCATCAATGTCCGAAATTATCATAATCATATCAGTAACAATTCAATATCTGACAGTTAATCAAAAACAATTCAAATATAGTGAGAAAACATCTAGGTTAACTCACAGTACGCTCTAGAATAGCTATTGCCTTGACGATCCGACAATGTTTAGATGCTGTCAGTTTATTTGTGCTTAGTACTCTCCAGAATAGCTATTGCCTTGTCGATCCGGCAATGTCTGGATTCTGTCGATCTATTTGTACTTTTGTCTAGCTCAAATTTCCACCTTAATGATCAAGCTAATTTAGCTCTCCATGCATGCAAAATCATCCAAATACAAGACGAAAGTAGGATGTTTCCAGTAAAGGTAAAATGATGATAGCAGATTATAGCTATCTTTGAGCATATTTTCTTATATGGATCTTCTAGCGAGTATGAACAAAATGGAAGCAAGGTGCAGAAGTTCGGAGGGTTTCGGTGGTGAGAGTAAGGGAAAAGGGAAGAATGAACAAAGTTGAAACCACTCCTGCAGAAGTTTGACACATTAGGTGCTAGGTGTCACCTTATTACCTTGACATATATCACTAGGCATGCCTTCCATTTGTCCCATAAATAAGTTACCAAATGTCACACTTATACTAGGCCATTTGTCACTCAATGATCAATGCCATTTGTCAATTAATTAGCTATACCAAATGTCACTCATTTATCTATGCCAAATGTCACTCAATTATAGGCTTAGTCATCCTAATTTTTATGTGTCAATTTGTCTTACCACTTGACATTTTTCCTAGACCAAATGTACATTTTAATTCATCAATTTTCCAATTGTACCAATTAATTCCAAATTTACTACTTGTAATCAACCAAACCAAAATGAAAGGCATAAATAATACACAATTCACATCATGATCATTTTAAACCTTTCATACCCTAGAATATGTCAATTGAGTGCATATACTATCTTTGCAATGTGTACGAAATCATAATTCATGTGTGTATGCTAATGATATGCATGTGAATGAAATACATTTCATGAATTCTTAATGACATGAGTTATATGCAATAGTTTAGGGTTTTAATCCTTCAATATGAAAAACTGGCTATTACAATATGGATATCAGGTACGATGAAGAAGATAGAGCTCTTATGTTGCTGCACTCACTACCTTCTTCATATAATCACTTTAAAGATACTATGATTTTCAGTAGGCCTACGCTTACTATTGAGGAGGTTAAGTTAGCATTACTTTCAAAAGAGCTTATGGATAAAGAACTTGCATCAAGTAGTGATGGTCCTATAAAAAGCTTAATCATTAGAGGGAGGTCTACCAATAGGGATTCTACCAATAACAAACCCAAATCTAGATCTAAATCTAAGCATAGGAATATGACTTACAATTATTGCAAGAAAAAAGGCATATTAAATCTGAATGTTTCAAGTTACAGAAAAGAAAACAAAATAGAGATAGAGATCAGAAAAAGAATGATGACAAGCCCGCTAAGGTCAGTGTTGTAGAGGAAGAATTTGAATGTGATGTTCTCTCTATAATAAGGGATAACTACAAATCTATGCAAAGTTGGATTTTAGATTCTGTTTACACTTTTCATATATGTTATAATAAGGATTGGTTTTCTACCTAAGAACCAATGTACAATGGAGTTGTTCTAATGACTGATGGTTACCCTCATGAGATTGCTAGAATTGGCATAGTTAAAATTAGAATGCTTAATGGGGTAGTGAGAACATTGATTAAAGTGCGACTTGTTCCCAACTTAAAGAAGAATCTTATTTCTTTGAGTGTACTAGATGCTTCTAGTAATGAATTTACTGGTGGAAATGGGGTTTTTAAAGTTCTAAAAGGTGTTCTTCCAGTGATGAAAGGTTTGAGGCAAATTGACAGATTATATGTATTACAAGGATCTGTTGTTAGAGGTAGAACTACTGTCTCTTCATCTCCTACATCAAATTATAATTTCAATAAACTGTGGCATATAAGGCTATGACACATAAGTCAGAAAGGTTTGGATGTTTTGAGTAAGAGGGTCTTTTATGTGGCTAAAGTACATCAAAGTTAGAATTTTATGAACATTGTATTTTTGGAAAACAGAAAAGAGTTAGCTTCAACACTACAGTACACAAAACGACAGGTATTTTGGATTATATTAGTTCAAACATTTGGGGACATGCTCGTGCTCCTTTAAAAGATGGTGCTCAGCATATGCTCACTTTCATTGATAACTACTCCAGAAAGGTTTGGGTTTATTTTCTCAAACACAAGAATGGTGTATTTAACACCATCAAACAGTGGAAGGCTTTGGTGGAAAAGCAAACAAGAAAGAAAATTAAGCAGTTGGAGCTTTATGATAGTGAATTTGATAAGTTCTGCAAAGATGAAGGTATTGTCATACACTTTACTATTAGAGGGACTCCACAATAGAATGGTGTGGCCAAGCATATGAACAGAACTCTGCTAAAGAAAGTCCACTGTATGTTATCCAATTCAGGCCTATCTAAAGATTTCTGGGCAGAGGTAGCTTTTATAGCTTGCTACTTGATTAATCATTCTCCACCTACAAACATTGATTGCAATACTCTAGAAGAATTATGGTCTAGTAAGCCTGCTGATTATTCTAATTTGAGGATGTTTGCTTGTCCAGTTTATGTTCATGTTAATGATGGTAAATTGGAGCCTAGATCTAAAAAGGGCATTTTTATTGGTTATCCTCTTGGTGTAAAGGGATATAAAGTCTGATATTATGATCCTAAAACACTTAAAACTGTGATCAATAGGGATATAATGTTTGATGAATCTGCTATGCTTCATATAAGAAAGGAGCTTCCTATTTCTTTTGACACAGACGTGACAGAAGTTGAGGTGGAGAAATTACCTTCAAAGGATGATGTTGTTGGCCCCCGAAATTTTTATTTTTTAATTAAGCATGATTAAATGAATTATGAGGTTTGATGGATTAATTTTTAGAGCTAATTATTATGTAAATGTTAGTAGGATTTTATTGTATGGTTTGGTTGTATTAAAAGTTGTAAGAATGAATGAACGGCATTGTTGGAAGTTCACTTAAGCATTTAGGACATAAGGCTTATATGGAGGGAAAAAGGGACATTGTATGTTTATTAAGAGTAGAAATTATAAGAAGAAAAACAAAATGAAGAGAGAAAGAAGAGAGTGTCATGGGAGAGAAGAAGAAAAAGGAGAAAAAAAAAGAGAAAAGCTAGGGTTTGGAGATTCTTAAAGAATTTGGAGGCTTTGAAGCTAAATCAAGTAAGTATGAGCATTATTCCATCTTTTTTTGTTAGATGAAACTCAAATATAGCTTAACATGTGTGGGAAGTTGTTGAGGAATGGTTTATGTAAAGGTTTTATTGCTGGTTAATGATCAAAAATAGATTTTGATGTTTTTGTTATTGATATTAGGTTGAAATGAGCTTAGAAATGAAGTAGAATGATGTTTTAGGGTTAAGATGGGTTATATTTGAAAGATGGGAAGTACACAGTTGAAGAGTGTTGAAAATTTTTTTCGGAATGAGTTTCTAGAAAAGTTCACCGTGGCGAACTTCTGACTTCTCTGCTCGCCGCGGCGAAATCCAATTTTCTAGCACAGACATGTTTTGGTATTTTGGACATAACATTTTCTGTAGATGTTCAAATGAGGTGATTTTTATTTGGCGTAAACAAGAGACATAGGGATACAAGTTGTATGTAGGAATAAAGTTCAAATTCAGTTTCTAAGAATTTCAATTTTTGAAGGGAAGTTGAACATAGAATGTTATGTTAGTATTAGAACAAACCAAAAATGATTGGCGCATAACTTTTCGAGTACTAAACCAAATTGAATGATATTAGAGTCATTAGAAATTTAAGATAATAGGGAACATTTTTCTAGAAGAAAGTGTTAATAAATTTGGTCATTTGCCTAATCCGAATGATCATGAAAAATTAAGTCGAAGGGTTGGATTTCTGGAAAAATTTGAGTATGAAGAATTTATCTTAGTGCATGTGCGTTATGGGTTCTCAAATTTGAATTCCAATTGAATGGAATTTTTGGCTATTGTTAAAGGAAATCAAGGAAGGCAAGAAGAGCAAAGAGTGAGGCACCTTTGAGCAAGTATTTGAGCAAGGATTTCTAAGGTGGGTTTCATGTTTATAATTGAATAATAAGCCATTAAAGTTTTTCCAAATCAAGAGAACAAAATGATTTCAATTACTTCATATATTGCATTTAAATGATTTAAAGAATTTGCTATGCTTAATTGATTGCATTTGAATTGTTGTGAATATGGAAAAATGCATGTGTATTGTATTTTAACTTGCTTGATAATGAAGTATTGTGAGTATTGAAAATGCATTGTGATTTATGAATTATGATCAAGTTATGCCATTGAAACATGTTATGGCATTTTATATGAACGAAAAGGTAGAAAAGCTCGAAAGTATGAGCATTTGATAAAATGATTTGAGCTGATTATGTGCTTCTGTTTAGGTGAGAGAGGAATGTTTCGTTAGTCACGTGCACGTTGACGTATAGCCTTCTCCCGGCTACCCGCTTGAGGCCACGAGATCCTAAGAAATCGGACTTATTTTGTTCACGGTATAAACTTCGGTTTATCTGTTTTGGTCCACGGAACTCTCGAGCCATTTGTTTGTGCATAGCATTTTTGCATAGTCATGAATAGTGCATAATTGAGTATTGTATGATGATATTTGAACTATGAGTTGAGATTCAAATTGTGAAATTGCTTGAAAATTTGAGAACGAAGCGTTTTATGAATTCATTATGATTTTTATACAACAAATGAACATTTCAACGATTTTGCTTATTTTTCATTATAAACTTGTTACCTACGAGCTGTAAGCTCACTCCCCAATCTCCTTCCCCTATTCAGGTGATGAGGAAAAGATCAAGTGATCAGGAGTATAAGGACATTCCTTCAAAATCTGCATGTCTTAGAATTTAAGTTATTTTTGTAAAATATAAGGATTAGTCACATTTTAAGTATTATTGGTTCAAATATCTTATGTATTTTAGGATTTTTGATACATTGATGTATTGTGGTTTGAAATGTCATTACGGCTTTGTAAACACTCTTATCTTTTGATGTTAAGGAGTTATGAATTATGTATGGATGATGATGAGCAAAAATATGAACTTGTATATGGATAAGGTTGAATTGAAATTAAAGTATACTTGAGGAAGTTATCGATATGAGATGATAAATCCTGAATACGAATTATTGTTATTTATATATGTAGTATGTGATATGGAAAAGGAATATAGAAATGGTATGCGACTTTAAGCTTCATGATTTCATTGGATTATGCTCACGTTTGTATAACGAGTAATAATACGCACACATTTTATGGTTTAAGGGTTGGACTCCATAAACGGGGTCTAACACTCTGGACTATTTACAGCTCTTTCAGTCTATAATGAATCTGCATTACATGTCTAATGCAATTCAATGTAAAGCTTTTTGTATAGCTTTCCAAGAAAGGTCAAGATGCAGGTATAATACGATTCATTACTTGCTATGTGGATTTCAAGAGGATGTTCCTAAACCAGTTCGCAACCAGCAAAAGACCTACAAAAATAGTCCTAGAGGTAATATGATTGGTGTAAGGGAAGAATGAGAGCCTCCGCGATTTCATGACTAGGTTTTAATAATGAGGCAATCAAGGCACCTAATATGACATACTCATCCATGCTGACCGCCCTGATGAACAATTCTAAGGATGAAGAATTCAGGAACTCCCTAGCTCTTGATCAACCTACCACTACTCAAGAAATATGGAGTAGGGCTAATAAATATTTCCATCTCGAAGAAGTACGAAAGAATACGAAGCAAAAAGTGGATGAGCAGTGGCCCAACAGGGGTGAAAAACAAAATAAGAAGCAGAAGGATCGGTTGAACTAGAAGAAACCATTGAAAGGGCAGAGAAGCAGAGAGAAGGTTTTACAGCACTCAATCAACATTAAACATATGTATTAGAGGTGATGTAGGAAGAGGGCGAGTCGTATAAAGATCCCTCCTAGGATGAAAATACTGTTAAAGAGAAAGGATTCCAAATTATATTGTAAGTTCCATAAGGATGTCGAATATGACAAAGAAGATTGTATGGACTTGAAGCGGGAGATCGAGTCATTAATATAAAGGGGGAGACTTGGAAGAGTTGTGAAGGATAACATAAATGACAACCAATAGAGCTCATAAAGAAAGCCCTGGAAAGACGATCGATGATAGAACGATCAGCGTAATGATAGACAAAAAGCTGATTGAAGGGATGAAAGAAGAGCATGAGTGAAAAATTAGGATGATCGCTAATCACGAGTGATAAATATGATTGCAAGTTGTAACGCCCCAAATTAGGGGTTAGAATAGTAAAGGAAGTTAGTACGAATTACGTTTGTTATTGCTTATTGATT
>JANZLC010000202.1:16379220-16393565 GCA_026413385.1 Erythroxylum gracilipes | reverse complement strand
TTTTGATTATCGATTTTTCCGCATATGCGTTTATTGTTAAAGAAAATTTGCAATGAGATTGTTTCAGTTTATGGCTCTGAATGTTGGGCTCCGAAAGTGGGGTCCAGTAGTAGCAATCTAGAAGATTCAGACCACCAAAAATCTTGTTGATATGTTGACAAAGGTGGTGATTGCAATCAAGTTCCAACATTGTTTGGACTTGATCAATATTGCTAAAAATTGAAGATGAACACTTTGAAGTGCATTTGAAGACTATTAAAGATGAGTTATGTGAGAGATTTGAAGGTGTGGAATTCACCAAAGTGGAGATTTGTTAAATTGTCAACCTCATCCCACAATTGCAAATCCCACATTGAGAAATTATATATTTGTGGGAGGTTCTTTTACTTATAAAACAACCCTCCTCCTTTTAGTTTTTCAACATCCCAAAAAAATTGCCTATCTTTCCTTAAGGCAAAAATTTTCTCCCTCATTTTGTAATATTTCACTTGTATTATTTCCTGAAAATAGTGTAATATCAATTAAACAGTGTTCGAGGAAGTAAACATAATTCTTTGAACCTCGTTAAATTCTGGTGTTCTTTATTTGTCTATTTAATAACTATTGTCGAGTATAGTTGTAGTGAATTATTGTGCAATTAAATTACATGTCTAGGAAAATTCTGTTTAGGAGGTTGAGTTTTAAATGGGACCGTTTGTGACCCCTCTAGTTTTTTTTTTTGATAATTTGCCTGATGTGATTTTTTAGTACAATCGTTCACATTCTATTTACCTAGACAATAATGCTCAAGGTGAATTTGTTATTCTTAGTAGAAATTAACTTGAGTTTCACAACATTACGTATAGGAAAGTATGGATCCTCTATGGCATCTCTTGTTGAAATGGAGAAACGAGCAATTATGGCAGAGTCAATGTTGGAGGCAACCCTGCAATACCAATCTGGTCAACTCAAAACGCAGAATTCTCCTAGCTATGTAGTCAATTTGCCTAAGGAGAAAAGTCTTCATGGATGTATGCAACCCTAGTTTTGCTATTGATAGGCAATTTGTATTATAGTTTTTGAATTGCATTTCATTGTATTTGGATGTTAACTAAAATCAATGTTCAGTCTATTTGGTATCCTCATAAGTACTTTATTTTCATTTCTCTCAACCTTTTTCTTCCATTCAAAATATGCTTTTTTATTTTCTATTCTCATTCAAAATTGTGTTTGTTATGCGCATTAGATAAAATTGTTTCCAGAAAAGGGATGCGAAAGAAAGCAAGTCCAATAACATTCGTTTCCTGTCCTTTTGCTGTCTGCACTTCCGTGCTTATTTACCCATTGGGGTGACGTAGTTGCTTATAAATGAATTTACTGCTTTTCAGAACTGCACAACCCGGGATATAGAGTGGATAAAACAGGGAAAACCTGCTAATGTTGGTGAGGCAGAAAATGGCAAGTCTTCCTCACAGAATCCAGCCAGGAATTTCTTTTTTTCCGTGTAATGTCAGAACAAGTCGCACTGCTCCCGCATGTAGATTCGTATGGGACTGTTCTCTCCAAAAGGAGATCAAATCCTTCAGGAACCAAATGGCCATTCAGTTTAAGGAAAACGAGTAGACGATTAGGTAGGTTCGCTGTAATTAAATATAGCAGCGTGAGCCTGGTAGATAATTCTGGCCTACCATTGGAAGTTCAAGTGTGTAGATTAGTTTTTCTTTTTTCTTTTTTCTTCAGTCCCGTTGATAGATAGAGCTATTTCCATTTGTTGTTTGTTCATTAAGCTGTGGTAATAATAGTCTTTATAGTTGAAAAGAATGTTTAAAAAGGAAAAGAAACAGGATACCCTTAAAGGAAACAATTGTATAATCTTTGGTCGAATATGATACTTCTGTATGCCTTATAAAATGTTTGCAACAATACCTCTTATCCAGTTTACAGATGATGAAAATAATAATAATAAGAGAACATTGTTCTTGAGCCACGTATCACCGTATGTAGCTGTAGAACTAGTGAAATTCTGTAAACTTGTAACTTTAACTAGTGTATCTCGGGTCCTGCGATGCAGTCATACTATCATTTGACAAAATTTCCAGTTGCCAATGTACAGGCATAACATTTCGCTATAATTGATGCTCTTTAAGGGTGGACCAATTGTATTGGAGGAGATTTAGATACAGAGCCCAAGCTCAATTATACATAAAAATTTGTGCACATGCACGGGTTGGGGAGAGGGCTATCGCCTATAATAATAAAAAAATAATCATAAAATGGAGAAACCAAAAGGGAAAAGCTTGTGGAAAGAGAACTCGTGGGTGCAACTGCCACTTCACACATAAAACATTCTATGCGCACCTGAAAATTGAACGCTGCTAAACTCCACCCCAATGAGCTCATTATGGATATAAACCTGTTCACAGGATGACATCCTGTAGCAACGAAGCTGGCAATGCTATCATTGGCTCCTGAGTATCGAATGAGTCCTATTAACTGTTCCTTCCACAAATTCTCCCACGAACTTCACTGTTCCCTTCTAATTCTAGGAGTTGAGGAGCCTGTGCGGACTGGCTGAGTTTCAGGATCATACTTTTGGGAAGCTAGATAAGTAAGAGCTGTAACTACATCCGCTATGAGGGGTCGCATGTTAGGCTCTTCCTGAACACACATTGCAGCAACAGCAAGAGCTTGGTACAAGCCCCTCACAGGATATTGCCCCTGGAGTAGTGGATCAGCCATTTGGGCAAATTTCCGTCTATCTTTGAACAAAGGCCGAGCCTGTGTCATGCTAACAGCATCAGACAAGATTCAAGGAAAACTACCTACATAGCTAAAGTTGCTATGTTTCAAACACTTAACAGCATTTGCAACAGTTGGACTGCATAACGTAAATAGTGGCATGAAATTGCAAATATACAATGCAGTAACACCTCTTCAGCAACCTTTATAAATCATCAACTATCCCTATGGGCAAAAGGTTGGCAGTTGCCCCATTATCAGCTACAACTATGTCAAATCAGAACTTACCCATGCAACAAGATTATGCTCACCACCGCCTCTGGAATTGTCAATAGCTTTTCTCCCAGTAATAATTTCAAGAAGCACAACACCAAAACTGTATACATCCGATTTTAGTGTAAGTTGACCCGTCATTGCATATTCAGGTGCACAATATCCATAAGTTCCCATAACTCTAGTGGAAACATGGGTATTGTCTCCAACAGGACCCAATTTTGCCAACCCGAAATCAGATAGCTTGGGATGATAATTTTCATCAAGCAAAATGTTTGAGCATTTTAGATCACGATATATCACAGGTGGGTTAGCTTTATCATGCAAATACTCCAATCCCTTAGCAGCACCAGCAGCTATTTTCACTCTTGTATTCCAGTCAAGTCGTTTCCTATCAGGTGGTAGATCTAAAATACAAATGCAATAGAAGAAAATTACTGGTGCATGTTAAAATTCTAGTTAAACGTGCAAAAAAATCACTTGCAGTCAGCAATAAAATGTAAGTCAAAAGGCAAAGTTTGCGAAAAAAAATGGGGGGGAAATTTGGTCTAATACAATCACTTAAATGTAGAATATCTGTAAGCTTCCCAAACTATACCCAATATGAGAACTAAATATTTTTGTTAGTACTGTAAAAATGATATGGCTCAAAGTTTTCCTAATGTGTTATTATAACAAATCTCACGAATTTAAGTTCCGCAACTGATTAACTAATTTCCAAGTTTATTCCTGCATGTTAAACACAACTTATTCCAGCATGGTAAACACACAAGGGGTCTGAAACTTCTGCAGCGTAGCAACTAAATCATCAAGTTGTGAACATACCATGTAGATGATCTTCCAGAGATCCTAAAGACATGTATTCATAAACCAAAAGTCTTTGATCTCCATCAGCACAGTACCCAATCAAGTTAACAAGATTCGGATGGTGAAGTAGGCTTAACATCAATACTTCAACAAGGAATTCTCTGTTCCCTTGTAGCCCATTGCGATCAAGTTGCTTGATTGCAACAACCTACATCATATCAAACAAATAACGTCTTACAAGAAGTCAATCATGCCCGGAAAATCCTCAAAGCAGATTATAATATTTATAACCAATCAAGAGATCCTATGATGAAGAAAGCAACTTTATTGTAGTTTGACTAAAAAAAATAAAAGAGATAGAATAGGAAAACATTTATACATGCCATTAGGAGACACAGCACCTTAAATTCTGCTGCATTTGACTACCTAATTCTCCATATATATAGCTTCAATATGATCCTAAAACAAGCATGACTTGCTGATGATATGCAGACCAAGTATGATTTGACACTGTGGCCAAAATATTTTCATGAAGCAGGGTATGCTATAGCTAAAATGCCTTGCATAGAGTTCAAAACACAAGAATGATGAAATAGAAATGGAGATGCAAATCTGGAGAGGCATTCCATGAATTATGTTGTCCTTCATATATGTTATGGCCCTTAATGGCGCTAATGTTCTGATGGCCATGAGAAAACCACACAGGCAGCACAGGATGAGGGTGAGGGTGAGGGTAAGGGTGAGGATAGTATAGTGGCTACAGTTGCAGAAGTCTTAACAGAAGCAGTCTCACAAAATGGTGGGGATAGTCATACTGGCAAAAAAAATAGCCATTTGGAGCGTTATTTTTGCAATGAAGCAATATATGATGCACAAAAATGAATACAGTTCAATATAAAATTTGAATCAGCAAACTAGTCTTTGGCTAACTGGGCTCTCTTGTAATCAGGTCATTTTGTCTGCATAACTTTCCATCAGATGAAGCTAAATTTCATAAAGGAATATCACAAGGCAATAAAGGATATACAGGCATTGTTTGACCCAGAACTACACAAATAGATTTGGTACATTGCATTAACCCTTTGAAACTTTTCATTATGAAAAGAGAAATCCTACTAGTTAAAAACCTGATTGGTACTCTCCAGCCTTCCTTTATATACTCGGCCAAAACCTCCTTCACCCAAAAGACAATCTGCCCTGAAGTTCTTTGTTGCAACAGCCAACTCACGAAATGTAAATGTATGTGCTGCAATATGATCAGTTCTTCCCTCTTTAGTATTATCCTTCTTAACATCCAAGGTCATATGATCAGTGCCTCCCTCTTTAGTACTATCCTTCTTAACATCCAAGGTCATATGATCAGTGCCTCCCTTTTTAGTACTATCCTTCTTAACATCCAAGGTCAAGGTTGCCTTCACTTCATCTGCTTAAACAATTGGATAGAAAAGGCATTTAAAGCTGCTTACCATAACATCAGCAAAAATATAAACAGTTCTGAATTGTAGGCAATCAAAATTTTAAAGAACTTTGAATTATTGGACAATAAAATAATATGAAAAAATATTTCAAGAAAAATTGAAGGAAAACATTAAAAAGGATATATACGTTTCTAGCTTCAACCAATTATTTAAGGATCAAAATGCAAAAGCCTGAGCAGCCTGAGCCTAGTATAACCAGTTATTTAAAATCTGCAATTATCATTGAAATGAAACACAGATGAAGAATCGAAGGTCTTGAGAAATCAGAATTCCCTGCACAAACTCAAAAACCACAAAGAAAAAAGGGAGGTAACTTCACGAGCTACGTCTCTATAAGTCCAGTGATAATCGTCTGATTCCATTACTCAAATCACACTGCCGCTCGTCCTAAAGTGCAAACCGTGTTTTTTATTCTTTCACCCATAAATATATAGACCTAGAAGATATGTTTTAATATATTAGCACTGGATATACAGCGTGAGGCCTTAGTATATTGAAGACAGATTGTGAAGCTTTCGAATTAAAAGAAACCCCAGAGCTTCAAACATGATAGAAATTATTGGGACCGAATTTAAGTCACCTTCCCCACAAAGAAGAGCTTGCATTTAAATTAGCATCAACACTGAAAAGTTTCCATTATTTTGTATAGTAACAAACGGGTTGAATCCAGATCAATATATTTATTTCATAGCTCGAAAATAAAGTTGATGAATGTGGGGCGTTCTAATAGAATTGTAGAATCTTAAATGGTGGAATTGTTTAAAATTATGAAGCGAGTGCGAGCAAAAATGGAATCAAACTTTAGAAGTGGCATTCACACCTGAAGATGATGGGACCTGATCATCAGACCTATTCTTCTTCTTTTCGTTCTTTCTTGACTTTCCAGAACAGAGAAACCAGCCCATGATCTGCTCTCTCTCCCCCTCTCACTTCAAAATGTTAAGGGAGAAGAGCAGAGAAGAGAAGCGAAGCGAAGCGTGTGTGTAAGCGCGTGTGCTCAATTCAGACGATTGTTATATATTTATCTTTTTTGCACTCGTGCCCCTGCGTCTTTTAAGTTTTACTAAAGAACTCTTGTAATTTTATGTATTTATTTACGTAATCCATTTTGTCGTAGGACATGTTATTCTTATAAATTTTCAATATTTATTTATCTCGGAATTACAAATCGACGTCGTAATCCAAAAATGATAATAAATGATTTGAAACACTTGGAATTTGGGCAGTAGAACGATGTCGTAATCCGAGACAGACAGCACATTCCCAAAAATTCGGTGGGTAGAATCAGGAACGTGGCCCACCAGGGCCAGCTGGCCTTCAAAAATATACAACTAACTATAGAAACAAGTAAAAACTAAAAACAACAATTACTCTTTGTGCAGCCTTACGAGAATTACGAGAATTTGGTTGAGATCAGATTATAATTTATTCTCCTCATTATCCTATCGGGTTGGGGTGTAGGAGCGCTTAGAGAAGGCAACTTCACCTTTTGAGATCAAGTAAAAACAACAATGACAAAACATTACTGGTGCATGTAATGAACTATTTTTGTCAGATATATCATGTTTTAATAAAATAACGACACAACATGTCTGGAATGTGAACTAATACGATAGCCATAGCCTCCAAGTCTTCTGTATTTAGAACATGTTTGATTGTGTTGTATATTTTTTTATTTTTTGGTTGTCGATTTAAATAAAATAAAATATATTTGATTAAAATTATGTCTTCGGATCATATTTTCCATTTTTTCTTAATTTCACAATTTAATAAAGTTATAAAATAATTTCATTTTGATTTTTTTGCAACTATATTTCATCATTAGTTGGTTATATATTATTTAATACTAACTACTGAAATTATTAAAATAATCAAATTATTTAATAATAAATTTTAAATCATTATTTAGAAATATTTTAATTTCAAACCAGTTTAAAATATAAAGAATTTATACAAGTAAAAATAATTAAATAGTTTTCTTTAAAAAATATTGAGAATCATGAAATTAAAAGAAACGACTTATTAACAAAAAGATATTGAAGTGAAATCAAAGCGATCTTGAATTGGAGGATCCGATTCATAAGATGTTGGGCCTTTTTAATAAACCCAAATAGTCTTTTTGGATTGAAACATTGCCAGCCCAAAACATACTTCTCCAAATAAGTATGTTTCTCTCAGCGATCATAAATCCTAACCCTAATTGAGATTGGGGGAGAAAATGGACTATAGAAATTCAAATCTTCTGGATGAAGCGTTAGGTTTAGAAGATGAGGAATGTGGTTTGAGAGGCAAAGTGGTTGCAATACAAGACTGCGTGGAGACAAGTGGAGCGTTCGTATTTCACCAACTCATAAAGCGATTACTTGTGCCCAATTCCTCCAACGCCGTTATCTTCCTCGCCTTTTCTCGTCCTTTCTCTCACTATGATCGTATTCTTCGCAAACTCGTACTCTCTATATCTTTCTGTTCCCTGTTCAACTTCTCTATCTGTTTATTTATTCATTCAGGACTTGAGTGGTTTGGGATTGTAAATAAATGACTCTAGTTTGCATAGATAATATGAGCTATGTGGGTTTGGATTGTTTCTTCCCCTCCTTTTTCTTGTGGTGTTGGTTTAGGATCATTGCATAGTTGCAGTTGCAATGATACAGAGCTTCTTGACGTCGAAATGCATGCGTCTGTAAAAGTTGTCTTTTAATATTTGTGCTTGCTCTTTCATTGCCTATCTTATAATGCCTTTGGTTTTTGTTTCTTTTTTCTCATAACAGGGTTGCAATTTGGCTGGCCAAAGAGATGACGGCAGATTTCTCTTCTTTGATATGCTTAGACTACAGTATCCAGGTGAGAAAATTCAGAAATTTCACATATGATAGACTTCTTTATAAGGAAGTTGGTCATTTTCTTGTCAACTTCTGAATTGCTTCTGGGGATTAATTTCTGTTATTTATGACGTGTATAATCTTTGGTCGTTTTGGACGGTAGATTCTTCTACGCAAATGTCTGAAAGTAGCTTGACAATAGTGGGTGGTTCACTACATTTAGTTTTCTGTAGCAATGTATGCTTTACCATGTGACTGATTAGTGGCATCCTTAAAATATTGATGAATTGTTTGCTTGTTTCTTAGCTCTTTTCTTCTTGTGTTTATGGGACTGATTTTTGTGGCTAAAAAGCTCTTTTGATTTCTGTTTTTGGGCTAGATAAAAATGAAGATAAAAGTGGCGAAGATTGGCTCGTTGCAGTGTTTAGGAAGATACTGCAAATTGTACATGCATTCCCACATAACAAAAAAAACTATATTACTATCATGATTGACGATATATCTCTTATAGAGGTGGCAGTTCGTGGCTCTTCAGGTCTTGTTTTGGATTTCCTGCATTATTGTCAGACTTTAACATCAGAATTTGTAAGACATTTCGTATGTACTGGTTTTGTCTATTTGCTCGTGATTTTTTAGTCAAGTTTCTTTGACTCACTCGTGTTCCTATTATAGGGTTGTTCCCTAGTGACACTTAATCATGCTGATATCTATTCAAGCGCGGAGAATTGTGCGTTCCTACTGCAAATGGAGTACCTTGCAGATGTTTTGGTCAAGATAGAGCCACTAGTAACTGGTTTGGCGGCTGATGTGCATGGGCAGGTAACTTTTGGATTGTATTTAATTAACCCCACAAACCTGTGATAGGATTGAATTTCAAATAAAAACTCATTCCAAAATCTGTGACGATTCATTGGTTTGTTGTTTATTACTGTAGTTATTGGTTTTCTACAATTCGATTGCAAGTGTTATGGTGGGCTAGATTCATGCTATTGCAGCTGCTTCTTTCTTGTAACTTCGTTTTTCTCATGACTATTTCTGTGGCAGTTAACAGTTTTGAACCGGGGAGTGTGTGATGGAAAGGGAAACCTAAGGACTAAAACGCCCAATTTCCGTTTTAAGGTCAAGGAAAATGTAGTTGAATATTTCTATCCTGGAAGTAGAACTTGAGGAGGCAAAAAATCTAATTTTGGATGGTTGGTCATCATCTGTATGGAAAAGAAGACTTCTAGCGAAGGTGATATGAACACAATTGGGAAGGAAGAGCGGTTGATTGCCTACAACGAGCTTAGGGATAGAAATTGGTGTACGAATTGGCTGATGCCTTAATAATTATGTATTCTATTAATTTTGCAGTTGAGAACTTTAACCACACTATTTGATTTTTGCGGGTACTTATTGACCACACTGGTTTAAGTTCGACTTTGGAAGTTTACTGTGGTATATTACTATGCAATCATATTGAACACTAAATGTTACACTTCAGACTCGTTGTTTCCATATTGGACTTTCAGAGCCATAAAATGAGAGTTTTGAAGGGGTTTGTTTCGATACATCAACTACCATCAGCAGATAGAGCTTTTTTTCTACTAAACCCTTTCCATGAAGGCATTGCTTCGAGTCCCAAATGTGGTCTAAATTGGTATCCTTGGATATTTACATCAGAAACATAGTCCACCCATATTTCGTTTCTGTGCTTTTTACTTGACTCCTCCCGACAAGTGTGTAGCACGTACTTTGATTCTCCAGTGATCGTTTAAAATGGACAACTCTGTGTTTGGAATATTCTTCAATAATTTTAAAATTAAGTTTGAACTTTATAGTGTTCTAACCTGTATGAAATTAATGCCCCAAATCACCTTCTTTATGATCAACTTTTCTAATTTGTTTTACTTGCTCTTTTTTATTAACATTTCTTTTATATACATAAAGCATTATAATAATAACAGTATCTGATCTTAAAAAATCAATAATTTAGTATGCTGAAAAGAAATTTAAGTATAAAAATTAATAACAATTAAAGTTAAAAGTAAATCATGTTTATGTGAAGGATTTGAAGTATAAAACATATTTTCAGATAAAAACATGTTTATATTTTTTATTGGTTCCTTTTTTTTTAATTCCTTTCCTTACTACAAAAGTGATTCTGAGTTTTACTTTTATTTTTCTTTTAATTTTTACCTTCCATATTGATTGATTTTAGGATTTTTCACGTTATGAATGGCTTGTCAGAATCAAGTTTTTTGAGATTTGGGGATGTGGACTAATGAAATAATTAAGTGTATAGGATTTTCAAGGTGTAGAGATTGATAAACTTCTATACTAATTGTGTTAACATTCTGATAGCATTATGCATTTTTTTACATAACTACATCTACAAAAAGACTACACTTATTGTTCATAAAGTAAGTACTAATTCAGAAATTTCAAACACTAGACAAGACTACACTTATTCAATTATATAACTAAATATATAGGTAGCACGAAAACAATAGCAATGTCAAAGTTTGTATATAGCCATGCATGCACAGAGACTAGGATTTCAAATTTAAAGATAGAAGTTCACATTTTTCAACAATAGATTATATTATTCTTTATCAAAACTATGAGATTTAGAAACTATAAGCATCGCAGATGCAATGGCCATAAAATAATTATATAGACTTTAAGCGTAGATGATAGTAAAAAGTTTTAAGATTTATATATAATTTAAATAGTCAAGATGCCTAAAGATCATTTCCAAAAGTATTGAGTTTGGTATTAGATAATCATTACAGGAAAACTTAGATAACATAATAGGAAATATCCCAATTACATGTATGTTCTAATAGCATACTATATGAAACCAGAAAGCATATACAACAACTCTGAATTGAAACTAGAAAGTGTATTGATACAAGGAATCGGTAGCAATTAAAATTAGGGATTTGAATTTGGGGGAAACTCTGAAGAAGGGTCGTGAATTCCTTTTCAATTGTAAAGGGCTGGGTTATTAGTAGTTTAAGAGGTGGGCTCGTTAAGTGTTGGACTTGTAGTCCAGTATCAATATTATTCTGTAAGTCAATATATAATAGAGTAAGCCTTAGTCCAGGCTGTTATGGTGGGACAGCGGAGTCGCATCATAGAAGCTAACAAACTCTTGGATTCTCGCTAACTACCTTATCACATAAATATGCAAACGATGAGCTGGGGAAGACAGAGAAAATTATTATGCAAAAATGATGTGTGTTGTGTGTGTAGTGTGAGCTTTCTTCTTCTTCCTTACGAAACATTCATAAACACCAGTAACCTACATAACTTTGCATCCAATTTGGAAACTTAAAACCTTTGTCTACACCATTTGGTATCAGAGCAGCTCAACCTTGGACTGTGGAAATGGCCAATGGTACTAGATCTCATGACCTCAAGAATCTGGAGCAATCCATGACAGCCATGATACAAGACACCAAACAACACCTAGAGGAGACACAACAAAAACACGAGGCTCAGATGATGGAGTTAAAGAGCTTGATGAGGGGTATCAGCCTCGATAGAGCAGTATCTTGGAACAGATGCAGCAGTCACGGGGAAATACTAGGTCTCCCAAAGGTAAGACAACTGTAGATGGTGGTGAAGGAAGTGATATCCCAGTTATGCCTGCAGCAGCAACAACCAACCATAACCAATGTGAGATGGACCACCATTGTTGTAAGTTCAAAAAACCCAAAAGAAATTTTCTAGAGTTTAGTGGGGTGGATGATGTGAATGCATGGATATTCAAGTGTAGACAGTATTTTGAAGTTGAAGAAATAGAGGATGCAGATAAAATCAAACTAGCAGCTTACTACTTGACTGATGATGCCTTATCTTGGTATCAAGCCCACATGAGGGGAGTGGGTTTTGGGTCGTGGGATGAGTATGAAGAGGCAATAGTGTATAGGTTTGGGGGAGCCAAACACCCTTTAGAACATATGAAGGAATTGTCACAAACTGAAGATTTAAAATCTTACATCAGTCAGTTTGATACATTGTGGAATAGATCAGGAATGGATGAAAAACAAGCCTTGGTATTCTTTGTAGGGGGGTTGGGGCATGATGTCAAAAAGCTTGTGAAGATGTTTAGGCCAAAAGATCTAAGAGATGCTTATGAATTGGCTAGGATTCAAAATGAACCAGATATTTATGCTACAACCCGAAATTCCTCACCAAAAATAACTTTCCAAACTTACATTAAACCTATCACTTTCTTCAAATTCAATCCATCCTAGCATTCATCTACCAATAACCAGAAACTTAACACAATTACCACCAACCCAATTCCACTGCTAAACAAAAATATCAACAGACCCACATACCAAAAACCCAAAAATTTGCCATACACAACCAGAAATGTCAGGAGTAGGGATTTTGATGCAAGGAGAGCTTAAGGGTTGTGTTTCTAGTGCCCTAAGAAATACTCACCAGGCCATAAGTGCAGCCATAAGCAAGAGTTTTCAATCTATATTGATGAGGATGAAGTTGAAGAGGTGGGAGAGGATGAAGAGGTCAGTACCGAGGAGCTACAGGAGGATGTTAACCGACACATTTTAGTAAGTGCACTGGAGCGGTCAGTGGGATTTCACACAATGAGAGTGACTGGGGTAGTGAACAAGAAGGTAATACAAGTGTTGATAGATTCGGGTAGTACAAATAATTTCATCAGTGAAGGAATTGTTGAGAATTTGGGGTATGAATTGACTGCCATTAAGCCTCTGACAGTGGAAGTAGCTAATGGACTGTCAGAGGCTTAATGGGGGTGTCATGGAGTGTAGAGCTATCTGTAAGGAGTTAAAGTGGTCATTATAAGGGGCTAAATTCAATGCTGACATGCTGGTGTTCACATTGCCTAGTTGTGACATGGTGTTAGAGGTTCAATGGTTATCAACCTTAGGCAATATACTATCTAACTATGCTGAACTCTGGATGTCTTTTTATTGGGAGGGATAGCTGGTAACCATCATAGGTAAACCAGGAAAAACTCTCAAACAGATTGGGAGTGAGCAGATTACAAAACTATTGAGCAAACCTAATCAAGTGGCTTCAATGCAGCTATGTAGTCTCAAAGTGCATGGAATGGAGAAGATAGAGTTACTTACAGTGGTTGTTAATGATGGTCTTGAAGCTGGGGTTCCTACAGCAATTGCAACCTTGCTGGAAGAGTTTAAGGAAGTGTTTAAGGAGCCCAGAGGACTGCCTCTTGACAGGTCACACAACCATCAGATTCCCTTGAAAGATGATGCTCACCCTATAAACAAAAGGCCATACAGGTATTCAGGATTACAAAAAGATATAGTAGAAAAATTGGTTGATGAAATGTTAGTTAATGGCATAGTGCACCCTAGTTCAAGCCCTTTTGCAAGCCCCGTGATTTTAGTGAAAAAGAAGGATGGTTCTTGGAGATTATGTGTGGATTATAGAGCCCTCAATCAATTAACTGTCAAGAATAAATTTCTCATTCCTCTCATTGATGAGTTATTAGAGGAATTACATGGAGTTGTTATATTTTCAAAGATCGATTTAAGGGCTGGTTATCACTAGATTAAAATGCATGAACCAGACGTGTATAAGACAACATTTAGGACTCACAATGGGCACTATGAGTTCCTTGTGATGCCCTTTGGGCTTACCAATGTCCTTGTCACATTTCAAGGGCTAATGAACGAAGTGTTCAAACCTTACCTAAGAAAGTATGTTTTAGTGTTTTTTGATGACATTGTGGTTTATAGTAAGGGCTTCGATGAGCATGTGCAACATATGAGAATTGTGTTTGAAGTTTTGAAAAGGCACCAGCTGTATGCTAAGAGAAGTAAATGCATTTTTGGGGGCAGTAATATGGAATATTTGGGGCATTATATTTCAGAAAAGGGTGTCTCCACTGATCCAAAATAGATTCAGGTAGTGAAGGATTGGCTAGTGCCTTCCAATGTGAAGCAGTTAAGGAGATTTTTGGGTTTGGCAGGTTACTACAGAAGATTTGTGAAGAATTATGGCAGTATTAGTAGGACCTTGATTAACTTGCTTAAGAAGAATGGGTTTGGTTGGAATTCTGAAGCAGACACGACTTTTTAGCAACTCAAAAGGGCTCTAACAACCTCTCCTGTCCTAGCACTCCCAGACCTATCAAAAGAATTTGTGATTGAAATAGATGCTTCTAGTTCGAGGATTGGAGCAGTGTTAATGCAAGGTGGTCACCCTATAGCTTTTATGAGTAAAGCTTTGGGTCTTAAACATCAAC
>JANZLC010000202.1:16352987-16379120 GCA_026413385.1 Erythroxylum gracilipes | reverse complement strand
CAAAATGTCAAAGAGACAGAACAGAAATCGGACTAAAGTTGCTTAATATGCTAACCCCTAATTTGGGGCGTTACATATATAGTGTTGATTAATTGCTTCTCTTATTTAGCCTACTTACTGATAGTTTCCTAACAGTAATACTTTTTGTGTCTTATTAATATGCTGACAAATACCCAATGTTGATCATTTTTATCTCGCATCTCATTGACCTTTTAGATGACTAGACACTTCTTTTGGTTTATGTAGCACATTCCTACATACTTTTCTAGGTTTTTAATTTCATAATCCCTAGACACTTTTCTAAGTTTACAACTAGTAAATGACTACGCACTTCTCTAAGTTTATAGTGGGTAAATGCCTAGACACTTTTCTAGGTTAGAAGTTTGGTAAATGCCTAGACATTTATCTAAGTTTGTAGTTGATAAATTCCCAAATTCTTCTCTAAATCCTTTCCCTTGAATTTCATTTTCAAACTTTAAATACCTCTTTAGTTTTATAGAATTTAAATACCTAGACACCTCTATAACTGTTTACTATTTTTAGTTTAAATCTTAGACATCCCTCCTAGGTTTGTAAATTAAATACATAGATGTCATTTTATATTTCTTATCTCAATTTTTAGTTTAAATCCTAGATACCTTTCTAAGTTCATGATTTTATACTTAAACATCTCTCTAAGTCCCCCATGCCAATATTCATTTGAAATCTTATATATTCTTCTAGGTTTTCATTATAATTTTATGTCCTAAATACAATTCAAAGTTCTTTTGATCTTTTAATCAATTTACTTCATTTCAATTCTTTAAGAGACAAAATTAAAGTAAGTTATCATTGTGCACCTACAATTACAAATGTATATACCTATGGTTTATATATTCTTATAAAATAGGATGAGTAAAGGGGAGCATTTGTTAACACTTCATTCTCTCAATTACATTTTGTCTATTTTTATTTGTTTATTTGAAAATGTTAAGAAAAATAAAAAAATCATGTTTTAAATTTTTTATTCATTTTAATCTAATTTTTGTTTTCGTGACTTTTTCACTGGATTATATTTGCTTTTTATTAATTATATTTTTATTTTTAAGTGTTTTTGTTAAATTTGACAGTATAAATTACTATTTAGTTTTGTTTCAATTTATTTTTATTTTTATTTTAGATCATTACTTTTAGTTACATTTATATCATAATTTATTTACTTTGGTTTTGATCTTTAAATTTTTTATGGATTTGTTTAATATTTCTTACAATTAATTTCATGTTAAACGTGGGATTAAAAAAAATTCACTATTTAGTAAATAAATAAAATTTGGAGTCAAAATGATATAACAATAAGGGACTAAATTGTAAACGAGGACAAACGTGTAACAAACATGAGAGAGGCAATAAAAAATAGGAAAAGTTTTGAACTTCAACCACTAAAATAAGATCATTTATTAGGCTACTTTATTATCCTTATACCAAATCAAAATTTAGTATTGTTAACCTAAATTTTAAAAAGTAATTAATAAATATACAATAAATATAACAATCCAACATTCTTCCTCTTAGACAAATATTGTTTACTATATTTATAATAAAGAAAATTAATAAAAGTTAAGAGAGTGAAAATAATATTGTATTAGAGACCTTTATAAAACATTTGATTTAAAGATAATTAAAGTTTATCATTTGGTTGAAAGACTTCTACTACCAAAAAGTAATAGAAATATGTCATATATAATACAAATCTAATATAATCACGCATAGCTAGTAATCTTTCCATAATGAATAAGCAAATAGAGTATAAATAATAATAATGGTACTAGATATACGTTTTTCACACTTTATTTTTCTTATTCATATTTGTAGTTTACTATATATGTGGGATTGTTTTCGATCCATATCATATATATGTGTTACGTAACTGAATGTAAATCAGAATATTTTGAGAGTAGAATGTATTAAAATAGAGTGAAATGAACACAAACAGGAGCAACAGCTCTTTCAGTATTCATTAATCGTAAGAGAAAACGAAATATCCACTAGCCAAGGAGACTAGGGCCTATCCTATCCCACACACAATTACAATGATCAAACCCCCTTCCCTCCCCCAACAGACACAGTCACGTGCCTTTTATTGTTGCTGTAATAACTAACTGCCTTCTTAATTGTTGCCATCTATCCCTTCATGTTTTTCCTGGTAACGTGTTGTTTCTATTCTTTTTGGACTTCCTTATATAGACTTGCCTAATTGGGTGCTTATCACTAGTATATCAAAATTAAATATTTTTAACCTAACTTGAACATTTTCAAGTTTGATAGGGCTATTATTCTACTCTCAGTGGCTACTTGTTTTCATGTTATCTAGAAAGAGAGGAACAACAGACAGTTTAGAGATCAATCTAATTCGATAATCTCTCTACTAGATCTCACTACTGCCAGCATAAGGGAGCAACTGATCATCAATCAGTTAAACCTACACTGTAGTAGCAGAATGGCCCTAGCTTCGAGAATATAGTAATAGCTAATTCAGATAGATCCTTCCCATGAACTAGTTACTTAATCCACAGTGCAGAAATGAAACCCAATTCACAGTTCACAACAATATCTATGACTATATAAGCAGACTACTCTTTGCAGTTTCAAAGGAAATAGAGAAGATGATCAGTACAAACTCACCTGGAATCTCCCCCTTTTGACTCTGGGTTAAACACAGATTAAGATCAATGATTCATCCATATCCCTGTCATCAACGGATAATGGATTAAACAATGGAGTTATTAAGGAAAAGAATATAAGTTCCATAAACCTTTAAATCTGGTACCTTCTTCGTCGATGAGTTACCCTCCCCGTCCTCCTTTTTGGCTAGTCTACGAAGCCTCTGTTCCTAGACGAATGAAACTCAGATTAGTCAAACCCAAGATGTCAACAGAGTTTGATTGAAGAAAGCATCAAGTAAGGTTATAAAGCAGAAATCAATACTGACCTGAGTCAGGACCTCAATCACTGGCTAGTCACAAAAGAGCTAAGACCTCAGAGAGTTTCGCCCTCTTCCAAAAATTAAAAACAAATTCCTAACGACACTTAAATTGCCCTACTCCCTAAAGGTAGCCTGAGATGGAATCAGTTACCTGAGGAAAGTAGCTAGTGAGAGCAAAATTGAGAAGATGAATCCCATGGATCACCGCAAGCATCACAATCATTCTCTTTAATTGAGTAAAAGATCTAAGATTCGAGAAAGACAAAATTCGTTTTACCCTAATCGTCAAATGATGTCTTTTGTTGAACGTTGTCGTTTTAGCTATTTTAGGTGTATCTAGTGAGCCAAATGGGTCTATCCACTAGGGATAGCCATTCAGATGTACTTCTTCTTTAATTTTTAATGAAATTATTTAATTTCTCAAACAAATAAATATACTAAACTACTGTCCACAACAATTTCCACTTCTTCAACTGATTTCCTGGAACACATTAAGGCTTCTTGGGATAAGGATATGCAGGTGCAACAACTAATTGCTGAATTGAAACATGACCCCTTATCTCATCCCTCTTTTTAGTGGAAGAATGGACTACTAACTAGAAAAGGGAAATTAGTTGTGGGATCGGATAAATAGCTACAAGACCAGATTATGAAGATGTATCATGGTTCAGCCTGGGGGGACACTCAGGTATGCAAGCTATTACTAAGAAGTTGAAGTCAATATTCTACTGGAAGGGCCAACAGAAAATGATTAGACAAATTATCAAGAGTTATGAAGTGTGCCAAAGAAACAAACCTGAAAATACTGCTGAAGCTGGGTTTTTACAACCTATCCCTATTCCTGAGTCAATATTCACTGATATTACCATGAATTTTGTGGAAGGACTTCCTAAGTCAGGGGGAAAAAAGGTGATATTAGTCGTAGTGGATAGATTGAGCAAGTATGCTCATTTCTTGGCTCTTTCCCATCCTTATTCAGCAAGGGAGGTAGCCCAGGTGTTCCTAGACCATGTCTTCAAGCTACATGGTATGCCAGCTACTATAATCAGTGACAGAGATCCCACCTTCCAAAGTAATTTCTGGAAGGAGTTATTTGCTTTGTAGGGAGTGGAACTACACTTCTCTACTGCCTACCACCCACAATCCGATGGCCAGACGGAAGTGGTTAATCATTGCTTAGAGATGTATCTTCGATGTATGACTGGAGAAGCTCCTAAAATTTAGGTTAAATGGCTACCACTAGCAGAATGGTGGTACAATATTGCTTATCACACCTCCATTAAGGTCACTCCATTTGAAGCCCTATACGGGTACCCTCCTCCCTTTCACATTCCATATATTCCTAGAGATGCTAGTTTAAATGTAGTAGATGAATTGTTGACTGCTAGAGAAGCTAAGTTAGATGAGCTAAAACAAAACCTAGCACAAGCTCAAAATTGTATGAAGCAAGTGGGAAATAAGAGGAGGACAGATCGTGAATTTGAAGTTGGGGACTGGGTGCTATTAAAACTACAACCATACAAGAAAAAATCAGTAATTACTAGGACTATTCAGAAGCTAGCAGCTAAGTACTTTGGGCCTTATCAAATAATGGAGAAGATTGGAAAAGTAGCTTACTGATTGAATCTGCCAGCAGGCGCGTCTATCCATCTCGTATTCCATGTCTCCAAGCTTAAAAGGTTTGTGGGTGACCCAGTGCCAGCTAATGAGTTTCCTCCATGCACACCAGAGCTCCCTTGGACTCCAAAGTGGGTCCTTGGAAGGAGGATGAATCGTAAGCAGAACAAGGCAGCGGTACAGATCTTGGTTCAGTGGGAAGGTGGTTTAGTAAATGACGCAACATGGGAGTGATTGGAAGACATGAAGATCAGATACCCAACCTTCATCCTTGAGGACAAGGACACATTTTAAGAGGAGGGTATTGATATGAGGAATTGGTAGCAATTGAAATTATGGATTTGAATTTGGGGGAAACTCTGAAGAAGAGTCGTGAATTCCTTTTCAATTGTAAAGGGGTTGGGTTATTAGTAGTTTAAGAGGTGGGCTGGTTAAGTGTTGGGCTTGTAGTCTAGTATCAATATTATTATGTAAGTCAATATATAATAAAGTAAGCCTTAGTCCAGGCTGTTATGGTGGGACAGTGAGGAAGCATCACAGGAGCTAACAAACTCCTGGATTCTCGCTAACTACCTTATCATATAAATATGCAAACGATGAGCTGGGGAAGACAGAGAAAATTATTATGCAAAAATGATGTGTGTTGTGTGAGCTTTCTTTTTCTTCCTTACGACACATTCATAAACACCAATAACCTACATAATTTTGCATCCAATTTGGAAACTTAAAACCTTTGCCTACACCATGTATATAACGCAAATACATTCATTTTTATAAAGAATAATAAGTAGTAAAAAAAGATAAATAGACAATAATCTTATAGCTCGTGATATTTCTTTTTCCTTTTTTTGTATTTTAAAAGGCATTTAGACATCTTTTAACTATAAACTATTATCGATAGGAGATCAACACACTTTAATACTTTAACTGAAATTATGAACCAGAAGGGAAATGGAATATATATAATTTTGATCTGCTTTTGAATTAGCCGCTAATCTAGTATTAGAATTCGTACATAATTTTATGGATAATTGGGGATTAATCCTTTAAGTTTTAGCAGAGAACTATGGTTGATTCTTTCAAGTCTTGTTGAGGCTATTTTTGTTATAAATTAAATATTAAAATGTTTTAAAGTTAATATTATAATATTGAGTAAAATATATTATTGTGTATCGGTTTTTACCTGATAATATCAAATAGAAATTAAAGTAACTAATGATATACTAAAGAATAATTTACCATTGCTTAAAGTAAGATCTTTAACTTCAAAATACCATTTAATGCATACGATTCTACAAAGCCAACTACACGCCAAATCAAAGAGTTTGTTTTATTAGAGAAGGTGACCCCTTCAAGGGTCGCCTTCTGTTTACTATTAATAAACAGTCATGCATCCCCACCACCATATAGATCAGTCTAAGGATGTCTGGAGTCATTGCTCCAATAATAATTTTAAGTCTTAATAATAACAGTTCTCTGATTTCTTCACAGCCAAGCACCAAAAGCCTGTCCTGTGGAATCTGTAAGTGCCTCTAATGACACAGCTAGCCCAGCCTCGTTGCTAAAAAATAATTCTTCGACCACAATCTCAAAATAAGGGTAATGTCAGCTACATGCATCCTTGTCCTTGTTTTCTCCTCCCACTTGTCGCACAAACTGCCCTCGAATCCGTGGTCTCTGTTCTGCCAGTTTCTTTCTACTTTGATATCGAACCTGGAAAAGGATCAGCCCACTTATGAACATATTAGCTAAGAAGAAGAAAGTTGGAAACGGAACATCTAAAATTTCCTGTCTTATCTTTGGGGAAATTATTAGCAGGTAAACATCTTTGTCATTTTGTTGATTGGTAAAATGCAATTACTCTTACCTTCTTCTCAAAGCATCTCTCCTTTCTCTTCTGGCGGAATTTGTTTAATGCAGCCTCTCTTTGTGCAAAGCGGTTCCTATCAACACCATTCCTGCTCCCCAAACCAATTCCACCGTTTGTTCCACCTTTCCAAGCCAGCTCATTCTCACCATCCATCTTTCCTCCTCTGGGATTTAAAGCAACACTGCTCCCATTTTGTCCATTGCTTCCATGGTCACTTCCTGAACCATCAGCATTTATATTTTGGAAGCCAGTTTTGCCTTTGACGTTTGTGCTTAAAGCAGTAGAAGACCCACATTGAGGTGCTGCTGCAGCCATGTTATTCAAAGACAAATTATCATGGTTGGCTGGCAGCTGCTGCTGCTGCTGCTGCTGCTGCTGGGGCATATTGTGCACGTGGTGGTGGTGATTATGATAGTGATGATGGTGGTGCTGTACTCGAACCTGCTGGTTCACTTCTCTGGAATGAGACAAAACCATGTTATCGATTCCAGCATTGGCTTTACCGTGCCCCAGAGGGTGAGCAGCGGGGGTATGACCATTTTGCACAGGCTGAAATGCAGAAGATGAATGCAGATTCTTAATTGTAGACTTAGGGGCTGGTTTGTCACAGAGTACAATCAGTTTCCTGAAAGCATTATTGGTAGTGGAGCCCATATCATTATTATTGCTACTGCCATTTGAGCGCTGATTGGGCAGCGTGTTATTCGAGTTGGAATGTAAATTTGTCAATGATTCTGTTTTTGCTGCCTCTGAACTGTTATCGAGTGGAGAGCAACTACCAACATTTCCTGTTGGAGCCTGATTAGGAGTGGAAGTTGAATTGTACCTGAAAGGGAAAGAACATTCTTCAACCGTCAATTTTATCTTTTTGGAGTTTAATGAATTATACATTAGATGCATGGGAGGTTGTGAAAGTGAAATATACCATGTTAAACAAATCCTTGTACCTTGAGAATGCAGAGAAATCAGAATGTCTGAGAACATTCCGATCATGAGCAGTAGTCCCTGTATCTCCAATATCTCTAAGCCTTTTCAGACTGAGCTCAAGAGAAGGAATTTGTTTAGTTTGATAGAGGCCTTTATCTTTTGCACTGGACACTTTGGAGAGATCATTTTCAATGCCAAAGACTACACTTCCTATCTGAGGATCAGGACTGATATTTGTCACGCTCATTACATCAGCCACTTGGTTTCTGAATTCTCCATTTTCACCATTGAGTTCCAACAGTCCTTTATCTGTTCCCTCACCGTCTTTCTTTGAATGTTTTTCAAAGAACTTCTTACCATTGCCATCTTTGGTTGTCGGTACCTTTTCACATGGGTCTTCAAGTTGCAGATTTGGAAATGTAGGTACCTGTGGCTCCAAGTCCTTACCTATAATAACACTGTTTAAACCTGGACTGGAAGATAATATTGAACCAAAGATAAAAGAAACAGAAGAAAAGAAAGACATCACGGAATGAAAGTCCTATGGTTGATGTAATCAGACATGAATGCCAAATTCATTACCCTGCCTTTTGCATTCCTTAGATGTGCCTGTGGGCACCCAGTTGTTGCCTAGTTCTTCAAGCGTTGAATGAATAACTTGAGCACAGGTGGTATCACGTGGATCGGTTAATTGCTCCCACGGTTTGGGACTGTCAACTTCCACAGCTATCTTTGTCCAAGAGATCTACAAATGCATGACAATGACCCCGTAAGTAAGAGTTGTCAATTTGGTGGCATTCAGCCTTCCCAGTCAAAAATATGTCCCTTCCAGTATCTACGGTAAAGAGTTTCTTATGCTATCTGTATATAAAAACACAAACACAAGTGTGAAAACAGTTATCTGCAGACATTGCAAATCTTGAACCATGCACTTGTTGGCCAACTCGTCCTTTACGTCTGCCCAGAGAACCTAATCATGTCTCTGTTTTTTGAACTTTTGGTGGCAAGTATTTAATGAAAAAGTTTGTACTGGAGATCCATCCTTGCCAAATGCAGCTCTCTACGAGTACGCAGACATTCTACACATGCTCAATCTCTTATAATGATTAGAGACTAGATGTGTTGAGAGTTATATATAGGTATTTATATAAATAAACTTTGACTTTCTTTTATGTATATAGAGCGTATTGGTGATTAGGATTGTATACTACTAATTCAGAATTAGAATGTCCATTCTGCATCAATACTGTACCAATAAACATTTGCCTCAATTATAATTTCTTTTAAAGTTAGAAAGAGCCAATACAAGGGCTAAGATGAGAGATCCTTCTAATTCTGTAAAAGCCTTTTCATCTTGTTTATTCTATCAAAAGCTGCCTTTTTTTAGCATCAACTTACTAAGAATATTCCTCCATCAATTAGGATATGTATAACCCAATCTTGTACTTTTTAATTAACTTCATTTGTTAAAACATCCCTGAAACATTACTCGCTATTGCTTGCAAGGAAATTGCTAGTTCCACCTTTGACTCTTACTCATTTTCTTCCAAGAGTGTTCTATCTAAGTTAAAAAACTACAGATATTCGGATTTCCAATTGTGCAATCCTTCTCTATTGAAAGTTGAAAATTCCATCTTATTGAACCTTGCAGGTATATATATATCGGTTGTTGTATTACAGAGCTCATGTTCCTACTTTTGGAAGCCTTCAATCCTGCTCTTCAGTTCTTTGATTTCTTAGGTTCGATTGTTGCGAAACTACATCATCAGTTCTTTTAACTCTTTAATGCTTCTCTCGTGTCTCATTTTCAGCCTCTACATTTAGGCCTTCATATTTTCTTCCAAACATTCATATCTTACAATCTTGTACTTTCTACCATTGCCACTCGTACTTCCTTGAATCCATGCTATAAAATTGTTGAGGCCAAAGAATGGGTTGTTACCTCCATGAATCATGTTCTAAAATTGTTAAGGTGAAAGAATGGGTGTTGATTTGTGACTAGTGTTATTCTCACATGTAAGCTATCTATTCTCACACTAAACCAAATGATACTGTCTCCTTCCTTTCATGTATAAACTTCTCCCGCTTGTTCCTAGTCATCATCTTCAGCCTCTTGCTCCACTCTCTACTGCCATTGTCTTCTTTTCAGTTCACTATCATAATATCCTATATAGTGCTTATACTGCAGTCTATTACAAGAGGATGAAATATATAAAAGTAGGTTCTCATTCAACGAAAACACTGTATTTAAAGACCTAATTACATAGACTAATAAGCTTATTTGTTTATTAAATCTTAAGAGGTCCAAGAAGTTTGATATAAGTGGACATGGTCGATATCTATACTCCAGTTTGAGGAGTATTGAGAGTATTACATCGAGTATTTATGTAAAATAAGTTTAACTTTCACGTATGTATATCAAACATACTGATAATAAAGATTGCAACCTAATTCACATTTTCCCTAATTCATAGAGAATATCCTCAATAAATCTCTAATAAATATGCTATTTGCTAATTTTGATCTCATTTGTATAATGAATATTCGTATCTCGAGCATGTTGACACTGTTGGTTGGTCAAATACTTTGGCTCATTCTATAATTCCACATCAAAAATATGTGGGAATGGTGGATGTTTCTAAAACAATAAAAGGAGCCTCCCCTCCTTAGTTAAAACATCCCAAAAAATTGTCTTTCCTTCTCCCTTTTGTGGTATTTCACTTGTATTATTTTATGAAAATAGTGAAATATTAATTTAGTAGTGTCCAAGAAAGTGGACATAATTGGCTGAACCCTATTAAATTTTGGTGTTCTTTATCTGTCTATTTAATAGCTATTGTCGGGTATAATTGTAGTGAATTATTGTGTTTTTAAATTACATGTCTAGGAAAATTCTGTCTAAGAAATTAGGTTTTAAGTGGGATTGTTTGTGACCCCCTCTAGTTTTTCTTGGGAATTTACCCGGTATTATTTTTCAGTACAATCGTTCACACTCTATTCACATAGGCAATAGTGCTCAAGGTGAATTTATTATTATTGGTGGAGATTAACCTGAGTTTCACAACAATTGGTATCAGAGCCAAGATTTTTTCTTAGTATGCTCTGTGATTGTAGAATAGTTTGATATTCCACATCAAAAAAGATTTTTCCTTGGGCTATTAGGATTTCGCATTGACAATTATTGAATAAAAATTGTAGCAGAAATGACAGAAATCAAAGATACGACTGCACCAATCACGTCAATAGCTTCTACCTCGTTTATTCTAATGAGGACTGCTGTGACAAATGCAAGATTTGCGATGGAGGTTTTTTATGGTACAGGTCATTTCGGCATGTGAAAAAGTGAGGTTCAAGACGTTCTTTTTCAACAAGGTCTTGACATCGCCATTGAAGAAAAGAAATCAGATGATGTTGAGGAGAAAGATTGGAAAACTATAAATCATTTGGCATGAGGTACAATTCAATCGTGTCTTTCTAGAGAGCAAAAGTATGCTTTCTTGAAAGAAATTTATGCATCTAAATTGTGGAACGCATTGAAAAAGTAATTCCTAAAGAAAAGCAGTCAGAATAAGCTTCATATGAAAAAGAGACTGTGTTTCGTTTCTCTTATACTCCAGGTGCCACTATAAATGATCACATCACCAATTTTAATCAGTTAGTTACTGATTTAATGAATTTGGATGTGACATTTGAAGATGAAAATCTAGCTTTGATGTTGTTGGAATCCCTTCCTGAGGAGTTTGAGTTTTTTGAAACTACTCTACTTCATGAAAAGGTTGATGTGTCTCTTAGTGAAGTTACAACTGCTTTGTACATTCATGAATTGAGAAGGAAGACAAAAGAAGAACGTATAAGTGGAGCAGCAGAAGTTTTGGTGGTCAGAGGTCGTTCGTTGAGCCAAATTAAAGGAGAGAAAGGGGGATCGAAGTTAACGCTCAAATTGAGCAAAGATGAATATGTCTATTGTTAGGAAAATGGGCACTGAAAAAAGGATTGTCCAAAGCTCAAGAATAAAAACAAACCTAATAAGGGAAAGGCTGTTACAAATTTGAATATTGCTGAGTGTGAAGATACAGACTCAAATCTTTCATTGGTTGTTGCATCCTCAATAAGCCATTCTAGTCTATGGCTGCTCGATTTAGGTTGTAGTCATCACATATGTCTCAATCAAGATTGATTCTCCGATTTTAAAGAGCTAGAAGGTGGAGTTGTTTACACAACAAATGACAATCCTTGCACAACAAATGGGATTGATTTAATTTGCTTAAAGAATTACGATGGAACAACTAAGACTCTGACAGATGTCAGATACGTGCCAAATTTGACAAAGATTCTCATTTCTGTGGGACTTTTAGAATCAAAGGACTACACTAGAAAATGGAGTATTGAAAGTCATCTATGGTGCACTTATGGTAATGAAAGGGATTCGAAGAAACAATAACCTGTATTATTACCAAAGTAATGCAGTTATTAGAACAATAGTAGTAACTTCTAATGATGATCAAGAGCTAAAAACAGCTAGGTTGTGGCATATGCGCTTGGGATATGCAGGTGAAAAATCCTTGAAGATATTAGTAAATCAAGAATTGTTGAAAGGAGTTCGGGCCTGTAAATTAGACTTTTGTGAACATTGTGTCAAAGGGAAGCAGATAAGAGTGAAATTCAGCATTGCAATCTATGATATAAAAGGTATTTTGGATTATGTTCACTCTGATATATGGGGACCTTACAAAACAACTTCTTTGGGAGGAAAATGCTATTATGTGAACTTTGTTGTTGATTTTTCCTAAATATATGGATGTATATTGTGAAGACTAAGGATAAAGTGCTAGAGTTTTCCTCAAATGGAAGAAGATGGTGGAAACTCAAACAGGAAAAAGGATCAAGCGTCTCTGTACAAATAATGGTGGGAAATACAGGAGTAATCTATTTTTAAAAATTTACAAAAATGAAGGTATTGTCAGACACTTCACAGTCAGGGATACACCACAATAAAATGGGGTGACAAAACATATGAACCGAATATTTCTAGAGAAAGTTCGGTGTATGCTATCTAATGCTGGGTTAGGCAGAGAATTTTGGGCTAAAACTGTTACATATGCTTGCCATCTCATCAATCACCTTCTATCAACTGCTATTGGTGGTAAAACACCTTTGGAAAATTGGTTTGAAAAACTTGCTACAGATTATGATTCCTTACATGTGTTTGGTTCCACTGCATACTATCATGTTAAGGAGTCAAAGTCGGATCCACGTGCAAAAAAATCAATTTTCATGAGGATCACCTCTAGTGTGAAAGGATATTGTCTTTGGTGCCCAGAGTCAAAGAAAATAATTTTTAGCAAGGATGTTACCTTTGACGAATCTACCATGTTAAGAAAGGTGACAACTAAAAATGTTAAGTAAACAGATAGTACTCCAAAACAGGTAGAGTTTGAAGGAAGAATTGTTACCCCACCAAATGATGAAGCAGATGTAGAAACTCCTGTAGTAGAAGAGGAGCCAGATGAAGAAGAGGTTCTAACCCAAGAACCTCCACAAAAACAATTACCAATTACATTGAGAAAGTCAAAAAGGAACATTCAAGTATCTGCTCATTATATTAATATGGTGGCTTATACATCTCCAATTGAAATTGATGACATTCTTACAGCTTATAAGGAAGTAGTCCAAAGTTCAGAAGAAGATAAGTGGAGAAGAGCCATGAATGAAAAAATACATTCCCTGTATAAGAATCAGACGTGGAAGCTAGCTAGTCTCCCAAAGGGGAAGAAGGAAATTGGATGCAAATAGGTATATGCAAAGAAAGATGGACATCTTAATAAGGATAATGTCGCTACAAAGTAAGGCTGGTGGCCAAAAGCTATGCACAGATGGAGGGAATTGATTATAATGATTTTTTTCCAGTTGTAAAACATTTCTCTATTCAAATTTTGTTGACTTTGGTAGCACAATTTGATATGTAACTAGTTCAATTAGATGTAAAAATTGCATTTTTACATGGAGACATAAAGGAGGAAATCTATATGACTCAGCCTAAAGGTTTTAAAATTGTTGGAAAAGAGAATTTGGTGTGCAAGCTTAAAAAATAGTTGTACGGATTGAAACAATCTCCGAGGTAGTGGTACAAGTGATTTGACAAGTTTATGATGAGGGAAAAGTATACAAGAAGTAAATACGATCACTGTGTGTATTTTCTCAAGCTACAAGATAGATCCTACATCTATCTTCTCCTATATGTTGATGATATTTTGATAGCTTCAAAGAATCAAAGAGAAATTGAGAGATTGAAGATTCAGTTGAATTAGGAGTTTGAAATGAAGGATCTCAGCATGGAGATAAGTAGAGACAGAAAGTTAGGGAGACTACGTTTGACTCAAAAGCAATATTTGAAAAAGATACTACAATGTTTTGATATGAATGAAAAGTCAAAACCTATTAATACTTCGCTCGCTCCTCATAGAAAGCTCAGTACATCCCTATCTCCAAAGAAAGATGCAGAACGAGAGTACATGACTAAAGTATCGTATGCGGTTGGTAGCTTGATGTATGCTATGGCGTGTACAAGGTTTGACATTTCACAGATAGTTGGGGTTGTGAGCAGGCATATGCATGATCCAAGCAAGGAGCATTGACAAGCTTTGAAATGGATTCTACGGTACATTCTGAACACCATAGATGTTGGTTTGGTATTTTAGCAGAATAAGCAAGACGATCAATGTGTAGTTGGATATTGTGATTCTGACTATGCCAGTGATTTAGATAGATGTCTATCAACTACTAGCTATGTTTTTATTCTTGCAAAGGCACCAGTCAGTTGGAGGTCTACTTATAGTCAATAGTTGCTTTGTCGACTACGAAGGCAGAGTGTATGGCAGCTACAAAGTCTGTGAAGGAGGCAATTTGGCTTTAAGGATTGCTTGATGAATTAGGAATTGGACAGAAGCTCATCAAAGTATATTGTGATAGTCAAAGTGCTATTCATTTAGCAAAGAACCAAGTTTATCATAAAAGGATAAAGCACATTGATGCTCATTATCACTTTGTATGAGAGGTTCTAAAAGAAAACAATCCAGAAGATTAATACCATTGAGAATCCTGCTGATATATCGACAAAGGTGGTAACTGCGGTCAAGTTTCAACATTGTTTGGACTCGATCAATATTGCTAAAATTTGAAGATGTGTGCTTTGAAGCACCTTTGAAGACACTACTATAGATGAGTATTGTGAGAGATTTGAAAAAGTGGAATTTTCCAAGGTGGAGATTTGTTGGTTGGTCAAATATTTTGGCTCATTTCATAATCTCGCATTGAAAATGTGTGGGAATGGTGGAAGTTTCTAAAACCATTAAAGGAGCCTCCCCTCCTTAGTTAAAACATCCCAAAAAATTGTCTTTCCTGCTCTCTTTTGTAGTATTTCACTTGTATTATTTCCTAAAATAGTGAAATATCAATTTAGTAGTGTCTGAGGAAGTCGACATAATTAGCTAAACCTCGTTAAATTATGGTGCTCTTTATTTGTCTATTTAACAGCTATTGTTAGGTATAGTTATAGTGAATTATTGTGCTATTAAATTATATATCTAGGAAAATTCTATCTAGGAGATTGGGTTTTAAGTGGGACTGTTTGTGACTCCTCCAGTCTTTCCTGAAAATTTATCTGGTGTGATTTTTCAGTACAACCGTTCACACTTTACTCACCTAGGCAATAACGTTCAAAGTGCATTTGTTATTATTGGTGGAGATTAGCCCAAGTTTCACAACAGACACCTATCTGACTCTCATATGCTAAGCTCTGCCAAAATTCACTGCTAACATTCCTTGGATTTGATTTTGATTTAAAAGTGAATCTTATGTTCTCTAATGAACAGACAAGATTTCTACTCAGAACTGCCTGTATGAGTTTTAAATTAAGCAGGATGAGACAAAATAGATGTTTAAAAATTTGAAAATATAATGCGGGATAAGTACCTAACATTATGTGATCATTTAAGGAAAGTAGAGGAAAATGTTGCTAATGCAATCTTTAGTGCACATATCAGACAGAAACTCAGTTCTTATTGGACTTGTTATCTATAAAAAGATTTTTTTTGGAAATAATGCAACACACAAGGTTTTCTATGCAAAATAGTTTGCATAAATCTTAAATCAAAGAAGATAAAAGGGAATAGATGTTTAAATATTTGCAAGTATGATGCGAGATAAGCACCTAATATAACAAAGTATCAATGATTAAGCACATTTCTTTAAGAATTGCATATTTTCCACTAAATAAGCAGAGAATAAGAGGGGTTTATAGATATAGTGTAGCTATATCGTAAGAAAGTCTCAAATTGAATGATCAAAGAACTGTTAGCTTGTCCAATAAAAGTGCACAATACCTGAGTGCCACTGCCATGATCGCTTCCATCCTCCACATTCTCGATTGTCCCAATTTCTTCTCCATCATTGCTTCCAGTGTTGTTATTTGACTCCCCTGGACTTTTTGACTTTGTTGATTTTTGTCTTCGTACACCACTTTCACTCCCACTACCAATAGACTGGTGAAAGGATGAACAACGACTGCAAAAGAAAAAAGATACGGATGAAATAGTAGATTATGGTTAAAATAAAAGAGAGAGAGAGAGAGAGAGAACATATAACATAGTTATAGAACTAAATCAAATGAGAGCACTATAGGTAAAAATCGATACCTTAATTTTTCAGTTGGAATAGTTGACAATTGGTGTTTATGCATATATGGAGTACAGACCTGTAGTTACAGTACAGTATTGGTTCATGATATAGATAATGCAAAAGTAGAATAATTGTATCAACTCACGCTGTGGCACTTCCTCCAAACATGCTGCCAAAGGTTTTTAAGCTCATTCTTTCGAATAGGCTTCACTAAATAGTCAACGGCACCCTTTGTCAAACAATTATAGACCATACTCATCGAATCACGAGTTGACATCACTGCACATAAAACTCACCGGATGTAGCAGTTACAAGTATCAATTTGTTAAAAAGAGGGTGGTAAAATAGACGTATATCAAATATAAGAAAATGGAGTAATGGAATATACTTACTAATCACAGGGATATTCTTGCAAGTTTTGTGGTTCATAATCTTGCATAAAAGGCCAATTCCCGATAAACAAGGCAGGACTACCTCAGTTAAAACAAGATCAATATGATTAGTCCGATCTTCTAAGAGTTTCCAAGCTTGATGTCCATCTGCGACAGCAGTAACTGCTAGGAGGAGGAGATATAAATATATGCGCAACTTTATCAAAAGAAAGAGCAAGAAAGTAACATGGAATTCCCTGCTAAATTGATCAGTATATTTTCTGCTCCATAAATTACTCAAAATCGACATAAGAGTATGGGCGACGACCATGCAAAGAGGACTAAATTGTCATAAAATAAGTGTTTTGAGAGGCTGTTGATGGTGATATGTCCATCCAATAGCCAAAAATCACCGGGGATCTCCGTTAAAAAATAACTAGCTTTATCTTAAGTAAACATCTTGTATTGCCAAACTATCTAGAAATTAGCAGACGAATCTCTACATCAAAACAATTAGGTTAATGCCTAGTTAAAATTAAGTCAACTAAGTCCCATTTTCGCATACCAGTAAGAAGTTAGTACAACCAATTTAGGCAAAAACCTAAAAAAGGTATAGCATCAAAGATAAAGAACTCTGCCTTCAAAGTCATTTTGTTTTAAAGTAAGAAGTGATATGAAATAGAAGAGGAAAATAATCCTTCTTACAATTTATTTTGAATTACTCAAATATATGCATCTTAATATAAGAAAAAAAGAAACAATCTCCTAAAATCTTAAAATTTTTGAGATATTAAAAGATTTACTTTCCTTAAGCTTGTATATAAGGAATAGATATTTTTTTCATTCCCAAATTAGAAATAATATCATGAAAACTTGAACAATTCAGTCCTTTCATTAAAACATTAGTTAGTTGGCTTACCAATGGAACATATGAAATGCATACGAATTATTCCTCTAATTTCTCCTTGATGAAATGTCTATATCAATCTATATTGTCTTACCATGTTGAATAGGGTTATAAGCAATATTGGTAGTCTGCATAGTTTGCGTACTCTCCATCAATGTAAGGCTTCTAGGGTGAGGTGATCATTCATCTTAAACAAGTTTTCCCTTTATTGCCTTTTAAGTAATTAACATTCTATACATAGCTTGTAGATGTAACTTTCTTATATCATGCATAAAATGACTAAATATGCTACCTCAATATTTTATGTCAAGTTAGTATGAACAAGATATATGAGCCTACCTACTAGCCTCTAGTACATCTTTCTATCAAAAGCTGATTCTTCTTTAGCTTTTCCAAGCTTATGATTTGGGTCCATTAGGGAAGAGACCGATTTGTACTCAATCTTTCATGTCTTTTTCATGAGATCAATCACACATTTTTTGTTTCAGATATAAAAATCCCTTTGTGCATAATAATCCACCTCAATACTTCTAAACTCCTTTATCTTGAATTCCTTGATTAATCGTTGTCTTAATTTCTCTTTTTGATTAATTGTTGTTTTAATTTCTCTTTTTCCTTTTCATCATTTTCAGCTGCAATAATATCATCAACATACATTAAAAGTATTATGAATCCCCTTGTAACTGTGTGCTTGATGAAAAGAGTATAATCACTTTGACTTTATTTATGTCTCAACCCTTTATATCTTTAGCAGATTTACCAAATCATGCTTTGAGAAATTGTTTCAATCCATATAAACCTTTTTCAAGCTACAAACTTTATTATGTATATTTTCTTTAAAATCTAGTGGGATGTTCATAGAGATTACTTCATCTAAATCTCCACGAAGGAAGGCATTCTTCTTATCATAATGCAAAAGTTACCAATCAAAATGAACCGCCAAGAATAACAAATATTCCTTTTTTGTCATTCAAGCAAATGTCTACTAATAATCAACCTCATAAGTTTAAGTATACCCTTTAGCAACTAACTGTGCTTTATATCTCTCTAATGATCCATTAACTTCATATTTTAATGTGAAGATCCATTTAGAGTCAACTATGCTCTTCCCCTCTGGTTTATCAATAATCTCCCATGTCTTATTCTTCTCTAAGTCATCCATTTCTTCTCTCATAACATTGCTACATTTCCTTTTTGACAATACCTCAAAAAATATAGAGAATAAAAATAGTATTTAGACTCGCAATGAACTTTTTATAGGCTGGTGACAGATATTTAAGTGATACATTGTGGGACAATAAATATAGTGGTCTCTTGGTGCACTTTCTAGCACTTTTCCTAATGACAATAAGAAGATGTATGTCATTTATGGGTGTTTCAAATAATTGTGTATATAAAGAAGAATAAGATCTTATCATAAACTCATTGTAAGAGTTTGCTTTAAATTCTCTCTTATGTTTGTGTTTCAACTCATTGATAACACAAACATAAGAGAGAACATGCTTTTCGGAGGAGTGATTTTTGTATTTTCTAAGATAGACACATAACTAGATGTTAAAAATGGGTTTGGGATAGGTACAAAAAGGTCAAGTTGCTGGAAATACTAAAAAGTACTTTCTTCCATCATTGATGTCTCCTTAAAGATAGGATTTATCATTTATCAAAATATAATTTTTGTTCAATGAAAGTGACATAAGCTCACATATAGAACTTTTCACTTTCATAAAGAAGCGCTATAACATTTATATATAGGTAAATAACTTAAGGGCCGTTTAATTTCACTTTCATTTTTCTATTATGTTTTTTTCTTCTATTTCTTATTTTGTATTTCTATATTCTTAAAAAAAATAAAAACATGCTTGGTTGATAATTTAATATAGTTATATTTGTATTATTAATAATTAAATAAGATAAAATTTAAAGATAAATTAATTTTATGAATTAATTAAATAAATAAATTATTTTAATATCTTATACAATATTTAATGATAATTTTTAAATTTTATATTTTATTAATAAATGTAATTTAACAAGAAAAAATTATTTATAAATTATTATTTATTAATTAATATAAAATTTAATTATTAAAATTAATTTTATTTAAAAATTATCCATTTGAGATTATTTAAATTTAGATTATAATTATTAAATAATTACTAAATTTAGAAATATTTTATTTTCCAAAAATTAAATTTGATGCAATTATAAAATTAATTAATATCAAATAATTAAATAATATATATTTAACTCATGATAAATCTTATTATGATAAAAAAACAAATAAAGAAAATAAAAACTAATTTGTATAGTTTTCATAAGTTACAAAAACTGGAATAAACTCAGAAAAATAAGTTTCTTTGACTAAATTTCAAAACGAAAACGAAAAACAAATAGACGCTTAGAAAAAAAAAAAATTGATGACATGGGATCTAACTTTCCTCCGCGTTCACTGCGAACATGTACAATTGATAATGCAACCAAATACCTGAGCAGTAAGCTCATTTAAGATTCTAAAGTCGGAAAATAGGTATTAAGAGTTTCTATGAGACTTTTATTATTTATCATACGTGTAGTAGTTAGTACAACTCTCTCCTCAATAGAATTTAAGATGTGCCTACCTATAATCTTGGATTAAATAAGGTCACAGGCAAGAACTTTATTGCGTAAAGAAGCATACCTTCATAGCCACAATTTCTAAGTAGTGCGGTAACAACATGGCGAGTTGAGTCGTCAGTTTCTGCCAGCAAAACTTTCAGAGATAGATGAGGTATAAACCTATCCCACTGAACCAAGGGCCCTCGAACTACTCGTTGTGACCTCTGCACGACACCGTGAACTTGAACACCATTAACATCTTCCATGTCCTCATTAATTCGTGACTCATCTTCCTCCGAGAGCCCCTGACCTTCACCTGTGACCCCATCCCGTACTTCCTCTTGATCATCTTGCATATCACGATTGAGTTCCGCCGAGCCATTTGTCACGGGACCATTATGGTTAGTGTGAACTATCCACATCAACCAGATTTGAAAAGACCAACAATGAATTCGATGCGTAAGAAAACCTTCCTTGTTCCACGAGAGATCTTGCACATCCTGTTCCCTTCTAGGAAACAACCTCTTCGAACATAACACCTCAAGAAATTATACAGAAAAAGATATTTAAGTACCACACAATTACAATCCACAAAAACCTGAGAAACCATTACAGTATTTCTATAACTTGAGTAACATAGAGCACAATGCTTACAGAAAAAGAGTAGTAGATAAAGTGAGGAAATTAAAGGCGAGAACCACTGATTTGTTTTATTATGTATGCGTCAAGAGCGGCCATTAAAAACAGATAATTTGCGTGTACTTGGCTTGAAGACATAAAAGCACTTATCTATTAGTCCACCATTATCATACCGTAAATTCTATCTTTTATTGACAAATTAACAAGCAGGAAGGAATAAGCATGTGTCAATCTAAACACGAAACCAATCTTGGAAGTAAATTTTTTTCCTTGGATTTCCACAGGAAACTATATTGAAATTTAGAGGGGAAAAAAAACAGTAAGTATTACACCAAAGTGAAATTTGGTCCGGAAATAAGGTGCTTTATGAATAAAAGATCTGGTGAAGAAGAAGAGCATTCTTTAGTCCTTTACCCTGAGCAAAGAATTAATAAGAGACCAAGTAAAAGAACGTAGTGAATGTTTCTACGAAAAACGGAAACTTATCAAACGGAAAATCAACACGATCAAATATAAGCTGCTTGGAAATAAACTGGAAGGAGAAAAGTATAAAGTATGTTGAAGAATTGTAAGCTCCATGTCCAAATTTCTCTGTTTTTAGTTTGTTTAATTTAGTCACCGCTCCAACTAATCAGCTATACAACTGAGAGTAAACAGAGAAACCAGAGTTTAATATTAAAAACTATATTCACCAAATAATCCTCCCAAACTAATTCATGGACATGAAATATTTTGCACATCAAACCTCTCAAGAAAGAACTTCCACAGTAAAGGAAACTTCTTTCGAATCTGAGAGCATAAAAAAAATACTGAAAGACTTAAAACATTAAAGAAATTACCTCTCACTCAGTCTCCAACGTCCAGGATATAAAAATCAAGTTGGAGCAGACAAACTTAAGAGTGATCAAAAGAAAGAAGTGAGCTCAAGGCATTCTTCAATAAATTTAGGGTCTAGTTTAAATCGGCCTAAGCTAGAAGAGAAGACTTGACTGGTCCAGAAACAGCGAACCGAGAAGCGATGGAGAAACACTGAGCTTCAACGGATAAATGAGGCAGACGAGTATGAGCCAAAAAACACAAAAAAAATATTATAGCGCCTTTGCAGTGCTAACGTGGATCAAGTCAAGGTTTCAAGCCCTGCCACGTGGAACAGGTTTGCTGAGAAAGCAGGAGATCAAAAGCCGGGATCTAAGTAGGCTTCGTCAGATCTTGGGAAATCCTGTTCTTTTAGTTCGATGACAACGTGGCACCTGATGTGGCGATTCACGGACGGATCTACTTTGGCCCCCCCAGATCCGTTGATCGAAACGTGGCATGATGTACGCAGAGTTAAAGACGCCATGCCCATGTGCTGAATATGCACATGTGGCACGTTACTTTGCCTTGAATCGAATGACGCACCTATTCTTTAGTAAGAGTTGACATTTACGAGAACGCCAAGGAGAGTGTTCCATGCCAGCAAGAACATATCTTTGCTGATTCTGCGCCACCGCAAGAGAGGGCCTAGTTTTTCTTTTTTTGGGGTGATGGTTAATAGGACGCTAAAAAGTTTTACCTTAAGAAAACAATTTCTAAATAAAATCATAATTAATTTTAAAAGTTTGGCATCATATTTCCCTTTTTTGGGGATAACTATTGATTAGTACAAAAATATTATGTTCTCACGTTATTATTTAGAGCCATTTTCATATAAAGAAAAATAAAAAGCACATTTTCTGATTTTATTTATTTTCCAAATTATCTTTATCATTTAAACTATATTATATTCATAATATTTTAAAATTTTAATCCAACCATTTTAAATAAATTATCATTAAAATTGCATAGGAAGAACACTTAATAATTTATAAATGCAAGATATTTTTAAAATTAATGAGTGCATTCATCAAAAGTTATAACTTTTACTTAAAAATAAAATTGCGAAAACATGAATGGTGCTTATGATTATCGTGAATTAGGTTTAAAAATAATTAAATAGGTTTGAGTCTTATTTGAAATTTGTAATTTAAATTTAAATTTCATCAATAATTAGAGACACATTTTTGTTTAAAATAATGTTGTTTTTATTTAACATATTTAAGTTCAAATTGAATGAAAGATGACTCAAATTCCAACTTGACTTAAAGTCTAAAACTTTAAAAGTTATTGACATAAGTTAATGAAATTTTAAGCTAAGCACAGCCGAACATGAACCCAATATAAAATGTCATTATGAAAACAAAACATAAAGCTTCCGAACACCAGATCACCAAGAGAAGAATGATAGTCAAATTCTTGAACAATTGAATATCTTCTCCTTTTGGCCAATGAACAGGTTTTCACCATTGTGCTTTTTTATCTCTTAAGGGATGGGTGTTCGTAAAATGTTCACCTTAGTCAATTCTAGTGGGGTGGAAAAAAAGTTGCAAGGAAAAGAGAGAGTGCAACTTATGAGGCTGTGATTTCTCACTTTTTTTATCGTTCCTCCATTAAAATAAGCTTTGAATCTTATGCTTTGCTTGTGGTATTGGTTGCACGATTCGATGTCACAAGCGTGCTCCCTTTTTACATTCCATTCCCAATCCCACCTCTTTTGACACTCAAAATTTTGAAAAGATGACCGATTCTTCCTTATCTGTTTTGGAATCTTCCCCATTTAACTGGTGCATCACGATCAAGCTTTTACCCATTTCGTTTTTTCTGTCTACTTGTCTACCCCTTCATTTTTTCTTTGCTTGACTTTTTTTTTAATTGAAAAATTAAAAGTTATCATTAATCAAAAGAATAAAATTAGAGTTAAGAATGAACAAACTTCCCTTCCCTTAACCCAAACAATGAAACGCCGAGCGTGAGGACCACCTCAACGTTGTCGTTTTACAAATAACTGAAAACTCAGCTTTCAGACTTTACCCAATTAGAGATTGGAAAATTTCCATATTCCTCCAGAGGGTCCGATGAGTGCTACAGACGGGGCGTTGATTTGAACCTACCTTTTTCTATTTTAATTTTAATTTTATTTTTTTGAAATTTTAATAGAATTTTATTTAATTAAAAATTTTAATTATTTTTTATTAAATTAAAATTATTAATAAATGAGAATAGAGTTATAGGAAATGAAAAAATACATAATTAAAGTTATCAATTCAATTAATTGAAGTTACAAATTTCAATTGATTAATACAAATTGAAACTTTATAATGAATGAATATATAAAATGCATATCTATTGATCAAATGAATAAGATAAAATCAAATTCATTAATAAAAGAGGACATGCTTATAAGAAATAAACGAAAAAGATTATACTTAAAGTGATCAATTCAATTAATTAAAGTTACAAATTTCAATTGATTAATAAAAATTGAGATTTTATAATAAATGAATATATAAAACCTCCATATAAGTAATGTTAACCCCATGAGCCTTCTAATTAAGAGTTGCTAGCGTGGTATCAGAGCCATAAGTGTAATTGACTGTGATTGCATTCTTCCGGATGAAAATGAGTAAGGAGATCTTGTCATATGCCATGAGTGACACTAAAAGATGGACATGATTATAGGAAATGAAAGAAAAAGACTATAATTAGGTAATCAATTCAAATAATTGAAATTACAAATTTCAATTGATTAATAAAAATTGATATTTTATAATGGATGAATATATAAAACTTACATATATTGTTAAAATGAATAAGTTAAAACCAAATTCATTAATGAAGGAGGATACGATCATAGGAAATGTAAGAAAAAGATTATAATTATAGTAATCAATTCAATTAATTGAAGTGATGAATTTCAATTGATTAATAAAAATTGAGATTTTATAATAAATGAATATATAAAACGTATATATATTGATCAAATGAATAAGATGAAACTAAATTTATTAATGAAGGAGGATATGATTATGGGAAATGAAAGAAAAATATTATAATTAAAGTGATTGATTCAATTAATTGAAGTTATAAATTTTAATTGATTAATAACAATTAGGATTTCATAAACCATAATGAATGAAATTCATAAATTGATGACATAATTTACAAAAAAGATTAGGAAAAATTTTTAAATGATAAAATTTACAAAAAATCAAGACAAAATCATGATGAAGACTAGAGAATAGAGACTAGAGACTAGAGAAAGTAGATACTAGATAAATTAAGAGAGCTGCTAATCATTATAGTCAAGATCATCAATAGTTAGCATCACTTCTTCTATATATAGCAACATTATATTTAGTAATGTAATATTAAAACTAAAGGAATATTAAGGATATGATAATAATTAATAAATAAATAAATGTACCTTCATCTTTAAATATTTTATCAAAATAATGTCCATTTGATTGATGAGTATGACTAGTCACCTTCGTATTAATACCTATGGCTATATTAATATACAAATTAAAAAACAGTATAAGGTAAGATAATATAAAATAATAGATGAAATTAATATATCAAAAACAAAAGAATTTACCTTCAATATCTTAATCTTCTAACCAATTTCGAGCACACAAAAGGGCTTCCTCAGTAAGAGGATGAAGTCGAGCACAATGATGACTAATAACCCAACCAACAATGCTAAAAGTAGGCTTTGAAGTAACATTGGATGATGGAATTGTTAATAAGTCTCGTGCAATTACTTGCATGATCTGAAAATTATTTCCACAACTCTTCCACCATAATAATACATCAAACTGCACACCTTCAACTTCGGCCGCACAATCTTCTATCAAATATTTATCTAACTCTATCATATTGTAAAAAATTTTAGCCCTTTTTTCTTTCACAAATTTTGTAAATGAAAGTATTAAATTGCTCTTGAAGGATGAGCTTGTGTTAGAGAAGTGCTCTAAAGGCAATCACCTTTCGCACTTATTGTACAAATCATTTTATGATTAATAAAGACATTTTTCATTATTTCAATGTTCATACATTTATGGATTTGATGTTGATCTTAAATTGATTTAATGAATTTCTTAATACAAAACATAATATGGAGGAAATCATGATGAGATCATGATAATGAGATTCCTATCATGTATAATTATGTTAATATCTAAACTTTCCTTAGTCATAGGATTAAGGAGATGGGATATCATTAATCCAAATAGACTAGCACATTTTATACTCCTTGATTGGATCGAGCTGTAGATCTCATAAGCTATAGACAGGAGTTGTTTAGAGTTAATATGTGGATGCTTACTAAGGATAGTAAGTACATTGGATTGATGTACTATGAGACAATCATATAGATATTCTATTCTAGTGTCAATGATAGTCCTATTATAGCAATGGTGTAAGTATTCTTTGACTTGAGTTGCTCAAGCATATCTCGGATACTGATCCTGTGCTTTGAATCCATTCATCGGTGCCTTTCAGGAGTTACTCATAGGGTAGTGATTGGGTATAACTTGAGGTATTTGGAGGTAATTGAGTAGCCAATAAAGGATTCACCACTCCCGATAAAAGGAGATGATACCCACCCCGATTATTTAGGAGTCTTTGGCTATAGAAGATATGTGTCATGAAGAGAGTCTTCAATGATACATAGAGTAATGAGATCCTCAAGACAAGATCTAATATCACTTGG
>JANZLC010000202.1:16291229-16303317 GCA_026413385.1 Erythroxylum gracilipes | reverse complement strand
TTTCATGTAGATCATATTCTCAAATTAGGCCTAGATCAAAAAGTCAACTCTCAATAACCAAAAAGTCAACTTTCTCCATTCTCCAATTTTTCACACTTTGTCTCTTTATTTCTTGATTTTTAACTTCCATTTCAATCATTAATCATCTTTTTCTCTTAAACTTTCATAATTCAGTCAACTCTACTCAAATCTTAAAGTCATCAAAACTAATTAATTCCTTCCTCATTAATTCTTAGAAGGCACGAAAAAATCTACAACACAATTTATATTAAAAAACATTCATTTCCATTTATTTTAATTTTTCTAATTTTTACCAAAAGTTCGGAGTCCAACATTATGCATACATATACAATACTTAATCTAGAGTTAAACCCTAAGCATGTTCCAAAAAACAGGATATTACATTCATAGCCGTAGCCTCCATTGCATAAGCTGGTGATGATTATTACAAGTACGTGATACGATCTTCCTGCGTACTTTCTGCTACTACAATGAACCATTTGATCAGCTTGCCTTCAAAATTGGCTTGCGTGATTAACTGGCGATGATGGGCTATTGCCGAGGGAATCAACTCACCTATGGCAGGGCTCCTTCAAGCACTTGTTCAGCTTGCTCTTTCATACTTGACCTATGGCAGTGCTTCGATGCAGTCTTACCTTTGTTGCAATGTAGCTAAATCCTTTGGTTGACTGATTCAATGTGATGTAAGACATTTTGACTTGCCTTTAAGGTTTAATATATTCAAAAATTTTCATTAAAAAATTAATTAGTTGGTTGATTAAGATAAATCTTTTTAGTTAAAATCCCTAAGATTGCATTCATGATTTATGAATTCATATATAAAATCAAATCATGCAGAGGAAGCAGAAGCCTAACTACCTTTGTCAGCAAAAGAAATTGTTTGGTCTATTTTTAGATAAATTAAGGATGCCATATTATATTAATTAGACATTGCACGGTTAATGAGCTAATTAGTCAATCTAAATTGTAAAGTCCTTGATAGTTTGACTTGCGAAAGGAATTTGTAAGACAGCAATTTGTAAGACCACTACCCCAGCACATTGAATAGAAGTTAATGAAACAGCATACGTCGACATTTGAGTTTTATTTACCATAGCTAAGAAAAGAGGTTACTATGACATTTCGCAACAGAACATTCACCCTCTAGCGGCGGCTGGAAGGTGACGCCTAGGCACAACATGAGAAAATGGACAAGGCAGGCCATCTGCTGACCCACGCCTCTAGTATACTTTTAAGAGATGGTGTTTAACATAACGCACAAATGTTTAATAGTCATCTCAAAAGAATAATCCAGGAACACTTTCAACAAAAGCAAGACGAGCAGCTGCATGAAAGAACACTGATGCTAAGTACTATTGTTGCAACTAATGATAATGAAGTTTGGTGTTCTTATTGAAAGGTTCAAACAATTAGCTACTTTCCATCTGACGTAAAGAATCCAGTCCACTGAGATTACAATCTAGTTAAAACTCCTTCAGCTTGATCCTTAAATTTGAATTCACCCCCTGATAAAACTTAACACTTAATGGTACAGCAAAATTGAATGGCAATGGGCACCCCTTTACCATCTAGAATACAATTACAACCTGATAGCATTGTACAATGCCTTCCTTATCTCCAAACAATATCACATTTATAAATAGTTAAGGTTTGTTTATTAAGTATAATTCTTTTCTGACTGTTGTTCTAAATAATATGCATGCAGATTTCTCACATGCAAAGAATGTCCTAACCAACAAATAACTGACACGACTTTTCGAACTTAAGCTGCTGCAGACTGCTTATACTCATAATCTTCAAGATTCAGAGCTTGGAGCAGCTTTGGCCAAGATTCTGGAATTCCTCCAGGGAGTTCAAACTCCAACAGCTTCCCACGATTGCGATAGAAATCTTCAACAGGTTGACTCTGCAGGACAACAGAAATTTACAATGGAAACCAATCAAGAATAAATAAGCTACTCCTCACATGGAAAATCCGGAATATAGTAACCATATCTGTGATGCTAGGATCCAGCCATTTCCACTGGGTTGAAGAAAATTGGGACCAAGCAACTGCTTCAATTCTATTCATACACATCCAAGAAATAGCAATCCTATTTTACCAATCTAAAAGGTTGAGGTTTGGATGATTGAGCCAGACACATATTCAGAATTACACATAACATTGCACTATCAGGAATGCAGACATTTTATTTAAGAACATGGTGACTTATCTTTTGTCTTTTTTCTCATTAGGAGGTCGCTTATCTTTTACAGTATAAAGCTTGAGACTTGACACAGGATACAGATGAGTTTGCTTGGATAAACATTTAAAAGAATCATTAAGAGATGAAATGGTATATTACCAGTTCATGGTAAATTCGGAGTCGCTCCTTAACAACTTCTTCAGTATCATCAGATCGTTGGATCAGTTTTGAAGCACATTGTGGGGGAGCAGGAAGTGGAGCCATGTATATCCCAGGCTTCCCATTCTCACCCTTGATGTCAATACAAGCAATATTGTAATTTTTCCCACACTCGCCACAAATCCTTCTTCCAAGGCATTTTGCAAGAAGTGCTTCTTCACGAAGCTTTAGGTTGACCACCAAATCAATGTTTGTCACCCCCTCTAGGATTTCCTAAAATATTAGTGAATATGAACTTCAGAATACGCTGCTAGAAACCAATTTGAGGATAGAGAAAAGAAACAAGAAAGGCGTTGAATGGAGTTCATTGTTGTGACAAACATATAGATACCTTTTCAGAAGTAATAAATGAAACCAATACCTAACTTTAATTCTGCAACGAAGCCCATGCAGCAGTATCAATTCTTGATTTCCATATCAGTTGGTGCGAAAAGATCAAACTCATCGCTTTAAAAATTTGAAGTAAAATGCCTTTTTGTACAAAGGTCTTCATAAGTGTTCTAGAGTGTCTACTATTACATTTCTATCAATAGAAAAAATAGGTCCATATGAACAACAAAATGAGATTGTCATCATAATTCCCTTCTTTAGTTGATCGCTGCATGTGCATTGATGACTAATACATAAGAGTGAAAATCTGGAAATCAAGATAAAAGGAGCTTTGGCTCATTAATAAAAGAATGCCTTAAGAATCACCCAAATGTTCACAAACCGAATTTTCTTTCACTAGCACCAAGATCAGTAGAAAAGGGCAAAGGTAGTTTTCAAGTGTGACAAAATCCGTCTTCTTAAGCTTATAATACCAAAAACCCGACAGTTAACAGAGAACGAAAATTGTGTTTAAGCCTTTTAATTGATGATTGTCAGGTAAGAAGAGCTCACTGCTTGTCTAATGGTTCGAGGAAAACCATCAAGAATAAAACCAGATTCACCCTTAGCCTCTCCCGCTTCAAGACGCTTTGACAATAAATTGATTATTATTTCATCAGAAACCAATTTCCCCTGGTTGACAATCTCCTTAAGCTGCAGCACAAACAGAGAAAATAATGCAAGCTTAAGCACAGAAAAGGATGAGGAAAAGGCAAGATCAATTACCTCAAATCCTTACCAAAAAGAAAGAAAGAAAGATATTGCAAATACAAATTAAAAAGATTCCACTTGTTCACCTAACTGCAAAAAGCAGTTTATCTTCTTATTTTCCAGAAGAGTAAAGCAGGAAAAGTCTTCAACTGAATAACGAATTAAAGACTCAATTCGAAAGAATAAAAGGTGATGAAACTGCTACCAGCATGCATTGCCAATAAACCCAAAAACCAAATTCCAAAACTTCTGAAACTTAAAGTCGACCTTCTAAATATTGGCAAAACAAACTCACAAATCAAACCAAGAAGATAAAACAAAATTGATAGAAAAACAATCCGACTCCTAAACTCGTAAACCTATTACATTAACCTAATTAATGGACTTAACCTGGCAAGCCTACAGTTAATGGCATCAATTATTGCACAGGAAAAGATCCAACCTTTACTGCACATAACAAGGAATAAAGTTATGTATCCCAATAAAAGAAAAAAGAAAATGAAATTGAGAAAACAAGGAGTACCTGAGAGGAGAGAGGACCAGAGGAACTGAGTTCCTCGCGGACGAGATCGCCAGTGGCGATGTGAGGGACGCCGAGAAGATTAGAGAGTCGAGAAGCATATGTGCCTTTCCCGACGCCGGGACAGCCGAGAAAAACCCACTGGATATGTTGGTTTGGGTCTGGCCGGAGCGGCAAGCGGTTGTGGGAGGAAAAGAAGGGAGGGGCTTTAAGGACACTTTCGGAATTAAAAGAAGAGAAAGCTCGAGAAAAATAACAAGAAAAAGCTCTGGTGGAAGAGGATCTAGATATTGCTCTAAAGGAGACAGCCATGCTTGGATCTGAAAGAAGCTCGAGTCTTTAGAGAGAAAGAGAGAGAGGAAAGTGGGGTGATTCGAAAGAGAGCGTGGCGTTGGCGTCGTGAAGCGGCCGAAGTTCCTTCTACTAGGGAAACGAAAGCCCACCACCTTGCCACGTTGATAGTGATACAAATCGATTTTACATTTTTACTAATTAGTTGTTGTTAACCCCCACAAAATACGATGCTTTTGTTATGCTTGACCGGACCGGACCGGACCGGACCGGATGGTTTTAGGCTTTCCGACCTCCGTTCACCTGTCTTAAGGCACCTCGTTTCTAGGAAGTATCCAAATTTAAATTGTACTTAGGTCAATAAAAAACTGTTTGAATGTTAATGTCTAATAAATATGAATTAAATAAAACTTAAATATATTTATATGAATAATATTTTAATCTCTCATATAATATTAGTCGATAAATTGTAAGTAAAATTTTAATATATTTTATTAATTATTATTAATAATCAGTGTTAAATAACTAAATTGTGGAAGCGAAACACTGCCAGAAGGCAATATGTGATAACGCCAGAGGTACCATTTGATAAGTTTCACATTGGATCTCAATTCACGTGTCTACCAAGATCAAGACCAACAACTGTGATTATAGAAGAAATTCAAGTTGCCGTTGACGAATGTTTATATTCTTCTTTTGAAGTGATATAACATACTTTCCATGTTTTTGGTTTTCTATTTATATTTTTATTTTTATTTTTAATTAAAAAAAATTAGCTTATGATTTTTGTTTTTCTCAATTTTCATAAAACATAAAAAGTCTATTTCTATTTTTATAACATAATTTATTATCATTTAAATATATATCTTTTAACTATTTAATATTATTAAGAATTATAAATAATTTAATTCAATATTATATATTTAATTATTTAATATTAATAAGAATTATGAATAATTTAATTTAATTCAATTTTATAATTAAGTTAAATATGAGAGAATATGATTGAGAAATGATACATTTAACTTGGAGAACTAGTTTAACTTTATACCGGGAAGGTCCATGACAGAATCTCTGCATCTCTTTAAAAGATCAATGGAATATTACAGGGAAAGACAGTGTAATTTACACATGATTTTTATTAATTTAAAGAAGGTGTATGATAAGGTACCTAGGAAAACATGTGGAGGTGTTTAAAAGTCAAGAGAGTCCTTATGATTTATATACGGATTATCAGAGATATGTACGAAGATATAAAGATTAGAGTAAGGACGATAGGAGGAGATATAGAGCATTTTTCTTATTGGACTACATCAAGGCTCCTCATTTAACCCCTTTTTATATACAGAAGTGATGGATGAGCTCACCAAGAATATCCAAAGGGATGTGCCTTGGTATTGTTGTTTATTGATGAAGTTGTTTTAGTGATTGAGACAAAAGCAGGCGTTAATATCAAACTAGAACTTTGGAGGAATACGTTAGAGTTAAGAGCTTTAAATTGAGTAAGACTAATACTGAGTACTTAAAGTGTAACTTTTTCGGGTAATAGGGTGGCTTCCAATATAAGGGTAAAGATTGGTTTATAAGTTATACCACCAAAAGAGTGTTTTAAATAATCTATCATCCAAAGCAACAGAGAGATCGAAGAAGACATAGTTCACCATATCATATTAGAATGGCTTAAATGGAGAAATAAATTAAGAATTTTATGTGAAAAGAAGATATCACTTAAGCTAAAAGGTCAAAAGTTATAGATACCACTCAATCAAAAAGGGTGCCTATAAAGCCCTATTAGATAACACCATATAGGTAGAGAGAGTAGTTACTAGAGAAAGGTATAAACTAGAAGAAGAAAAAGAGGTAAAGAAGACAATTTTAAAAGCTAAAAGTAGAGCTTACAAGAAATTATACCAATGATTAGAAACATAAGATGGAGAAAAGGAAATTTTTAAGCTGGCGAGAGCTAGAGAACAAAAAGCGAGAGACGTAGATCAAGTTTGTTTACAAAAGATGAAGCAAGATTGGTGCTCTTTGCTGAAAATAATATCAAGAGAAGATGGCAGAGGTACTTGTATAACCTTTTAATGAAGGCAAAGAGGAAAATTTCTCTTTTTGTGATCTTAGCATATTATCATAACTTTACTTATTGCCAATAAATTACAAAGGATGGAATTAAAATAGATTTAAGGGAGATAAAGAGTGGAAGGGCAGTAAGGCTTGATGAGATACCTATAGACGTGTGGAAAAGCCTAGGCAAAGAGGATCTTATTTGACTAGCCAAGCCTTTTAATGTGATTCTTAAGTTTGCTAAAATGTCGGATGAGCAGAGACTTAATATGTTAATTCCTCTATACAAAAACAAAAGGGAATGATTGACTAATTTTATTTTGTCAATATTTGAATTAATCGCAAGTACACGACATAGTTGTAGCTGACATAGGCAAGTACGGGTAGATCCCATGAAGACAATGATTACTAGTAATTATCTTTCTCCTATTATCTACCCTATGAATTGAAGGTTTATTTTTCATAAGGAAAATAAAACTTAATAATTAAAATAAAATAATAAACAATAATGAACAAAGAGCAAAGGAGATCGTTTAGAAAACTCAATATCAAAAATTAGTGTATAGGTGATGAATCCTCCTAAAACCATTAAATAATTAACCTTTTATCATGGAATTATTTTATTGACTATTGGATCATGAAAATTTCTATCATATGTTAATAACTCTCTCGAGACTACAAACAACTAATCCATAAGATGATTAATTGAATTCTTTCTAGTTAATGTTCTTAGGATTGCATTATCAATTTATAAATCCCACTATTAGGTTTAGCCCTAATCCAGATGATTTATGTTGACCTATCTCTAGGTTTGTAATCAACTCCTTTTAATTATGGTAAATCTATTCGTACACATGGTTTCTCAATCTCTATGTTATGAAATCAAATTGTGTACTAATATTGTGGATCTATTAGAACATTTATAAAACATATAATTAAATCACAATAGATCAATCAACATAATTGCATTAAATAAAAGAATCAAGACATATTGTTATCCCAACTTGGGTTCATTACACCTAGACGCTAAACAAGTTTAATTACACAAAATAGAAAACAAAATCAAAGATAAAAAGGAATAAAAACAAATAAAAAACAAGGGAATCATAATTCTAAATCTCCCTTTCACTTCTATTGAATGTTCCTACAAGTTTGAGGTTTGATGTTGTAATCTATTAGATCTCTTGATAAATTCTTCACATTCTCCATGTTCCTAGATCAGTAATGTCCCTTGTGTAAACTTTCTACGTCTAGCATCGACTTTAAAAGTCTACTACTCCCTTATATTTCCCTCTGCTCACGTCTTTTTATAGTAAATTTTAGGGTTTTGGGGAGATATAGGGTATGTTACACGGGCGTGTAGATCGTGTATATTCCAAAATCTCTAGAATTCACAATTTTGCATGGGTTATGAGGCTTGCAAAGGTATAGACACGGTTGTGTATCTTTTAATTGCTTCATAAATTTGTTTTGTAGCACATTTTTATCCGAATTTTCCTTTTGGCCTATGAAGGCAATTATTACCTATAAATGCACTTGGAGTGAATTAAGTACCAAAAATACAATAAAACTACAAAATATCAAGCAAAATACATAAAAATATAGGTGTATAAATATAGTCAAATGTGCATCTATCAGGGACATCCAAAGTTGTAACAACTATAGAAGCATTAAACTACTTAGTCACACCATAAAGTTATGGGAGAAGGTGATTAAGAAAGGATACTCCTATCCCGGAGAATTAGTTTAGCATTATGCTAGGAAGGCCCACGATAGAAGCTCTACATCTCTTTAGAAGATTAATAGATTATTACAGGGAAAGACAACATAATCTACACATGATTTTTATTAATCCAAAGATGGAATATGACAAGGTATTGAGGAAATCATGTGAAGGTATTTTAAAGTTAAGAAAATTCCATTGACTTATATACGATTTGTTAGAGATATATATGAATGTGTAAAGACTAGAGTAAAGACAATATAAGGAGATATAGAGCATTTTTCTATTAATATTGGACTACACCAAAGCTCCATTGAACCCCTTTTTTTTTTGCAAAAGTGATGGATGAGCTCACCAAGAATATACAAGGGGATATGCCTTGGTATATGTTATTTGATAATGACATTGTTTTGGTGGATGAGACAAAAAAGGGTGTCAATGTCAAGCCAAAGCTTTGGAGGGATATGTAAGAGTTGAAAGGCTTTAAACTGAGCAGAACTAAGACTAAGTACTTAAAATCTAACTTTTCGAGCCATAGGGTAGCTTCTAATGTGGATATAAAGATTAATTCAGAAGTTATAATACAAAAGGAGTGTTTTAAATGATCTATCATCCAAAGTAATTGAGAGATCGATAAAGACATAGTTCACCATATCAGATCAGAGTGACTTAAATTGAGAAGTGAATTAGGAATTTTATATCACAAGAAGATATTACTTAGCTAAAAGGTAAAAAGGTAAAGATCCACTAAATCAAAAAGGGTTCTTATAAAGCCCTATTGGATAGCACCATAGAGGTAGAGAGTAGTTAATATAGAAAGGTACAAACTGGCAAAGAAAGAGGAAAATAAGATAATCTTACTTGACTACTTAAGCTTTTTAGTATGATTCTTAAGTCCTCCAAAATGTCATATGAGTGGAGATTTAGTATACTAATTTCTTTATATAAGAACAAAGGAGACATCCAAAGTTGTAACAATTGTAGAGCCATCAAATTGCTTAGCCACACCATGAAGTTACGGGAGAAGGTAATTGAGAAGAGAATGAGAAAGGGTGATCCTACCTCGGAGAACCAATTTGACTTCATATCAAGAAGGTCAATGACACAAGCTTTACATTTCCTTAGAAGATTATTGAAATATTATAGGGAAAAATAGTGTAACCTACACATATTTTTTTATTGATTTAGAGAATGTGTATGAGAAGGTACCTAGAGAAATCATATGGATGTGTTTAGAAGTTAAAGGAGTTCCTATGACTTATATACGAGTTAGTAGGGATATGTATAGATAAAGACTAGAGTAAGGATAATAGGATAAGATATAGAGCATTTTTCTATTAATATTAGACTACACCAAAGCTCCTCATTGGGTCCCTGTTTGTTTTCAGTAGTGATGGGTGAGCTCACCAAGAATATCCAAGGGGATGTGTCTTGGTGTATGTTGTTTGCTAATGATATTGTTTTAGTGGATGAGACAAATGAGGGTGTCAATATTAAACTAGAACTTTGGAAGGATACGTTAGAGTCGAAGGGCTTTAAACTGAGCAAGACTAAGATTGAGTACCTAAAGTGTAACTTTTTGGGCCATAAGGTGACTTCCGATGTAGAGATAAAGATTAGTTCAGAAGTCATGCCAAAAAAAGAGTGTTTTAAGTGATCTATCGTCCAAAATAATAGAGAGATTGATGAAGACATAGTTCACCGTATTAGATCATGGTGGCTTAAATAGAAAAGTGTCTCATAAGTTTAATGTGACAAGAAGATATGACTCAAGCTCAAAGATAAATTCTATCGTTTACGATTAGGTCGGCCATGTTCTATATAAGTTAGAGTGTTAGCCCATCGTTTCAAAGATGAGGATGCTTCGTTGGATATACAACCTGACTAGGAGAGATAAGGTAAAGACTGCAATAGTAAAAAATAAATTAAATGTGACTAATATTAATGAAAAATTAAGAAATATATGACTTAGAAAATTCAGACATGTTAAGAGAAGATTCCCCGATACATCAGTGAGAAGACACGAGAAGATTGTATTTAGAGATTGTAAGAGGAAAAGAGAAAGGCTTAAGAAGAACTAGGGAGAGCTAATCAAGAATGATATGGCTTGCTAGAATTTATCGAAGACATGACCTTGAATAAAAAACTTTGACGTAATAGGATACGGATAAAAAATCTCACATAGAGAGAGTCTTCTCGTTCTCTTAAGTTTTAAATATTTTTCTTCGATTCTTATGTTGTATATTTACCCTAAACATTTAATATATAGTACTTCTCTCTTAGTTATTTATCTTAACACTTCCTTACTTAGTCTAAATATTTTCTTGTAATGACTTATTTGATTTTTTATTAATTTATCTTCTTTCTTCTTTGCGTATTTATTTATTGATTTTATCTTTTATTTGTACTCTTTACCTTATTCTTTATTTATTATATTATTCATTTTATTACTTATTTTTATATTTTATTTATACATTATTTATTATATATATATATATTCATGTGAAGGAAGCCACTTAACACTGGTTCATAAATTTGTGATTTGACCAACGTTTCAAATTTTGTACTGTACTGGTCGGTACCGACCGGTATACACCGTACCAGCCAGAAAACGGTACCAGTACGGGTGTAGGTGGTATCGGTAATAAATTACAATCAGTACCGACCATTTTCAATCGGTACCGGTTGGCACTGCCAATATCTAATTTTTCCGAGCCATTCCGCAAAAAATTATTCTCCAGGGACCATTTTGCAAACAAAATAAAATTTAACCCTAAAATCTACCCCCCGACTCTCCCTCTCATCTCTCTTCGTCTTCTCTCTATCCGTCTGTCGCGCCGCGCTCTCCCGCTTGTCTCGCCTCCTGTCATCGTCGCTGCCGCATCGCCGCCTCATCCTTCTCCTCTTCCTCCTCCTCTTCTCCTCTGTCGTGGAGTCGTGGTCTCTCTCGCGGTTGCCTCACCGTCTTCAACCTTCGTCCATGTCGCCCGAAGACGTCGCCGCCTGCTGAGGTTCACCGTTCGGCGTCCACCGCACACCGCACCGTGACCAGCAACTCCCTTTGTCGCAACACCGCCGCCCCCCAATCCAGCAGTGACACCACCGAAGGATTTTTCTAGGTTTGTGACTTTGTGTTTTCTCATTTTTGTCATTTATCTTACCATTTGCTTGTTTTTCTACTTGATTTAACTTTTTATTATGTTGGATGGTGGATTTGTGAAAGTTGGATGATGATTTTGTCATTGTGTTGTTGACTGTCGATGGTTGATGTTGAATGTCGATGGTGGATTTATGAATGGAAGGAAGTTGAGGTTGAAGCCTAGTTGAAGTTGAAGCAGCTGCTCGAAGGGTTTGTAGCTTGGTGTTGTGAATATTATGATTGATGAAGAGTTGAAGTTAATTGTGTTCTGCCAAAGGTGTATTGGATTGACTATTCAGCAATGTTGAAGAATTGAAGTTGAAATTACATTTATGTATTTATGATTTGGAAATTGGAATTTGAAATTGATAGTATAATTGTTGTTGATTCATGATTGTGGAAAACTGAAAATTGAAAATGAAAGTATGTTGTTTTATAAGTTGTGTTTAGTATTGGACTTGGATTTTGGACAATTGTTATGAACTGAAAATTTTATGTTATAATTATAAATAATTATCATGTTAGAAGTTATAACTTTAGAAGTTAAATGCAATTGGTATATGCAAAACTAAAATATATAAAATCAATTGTTATAATTAATAATATATAACATAATGCATATTAACTAAAACTAACAATTTTAATAAAAGTTTAGAAATATATGTTTGAACTATTTATTATATAAAAATATATATAATCAAATCACAAAAATAAAGTATTAAATTTTTGTTGATTTTTTATTTTAGTAAATTAATCATTTACATTATTACATCCAATTCTATTTACAATTACATACATAGTTTACAACATACTTAAGGAAATTATTTAAACACCTTTTTTCA
>JANZLC010000202.1:16276514-16291129 GCA_026413385.1 Erythroxylum gracilipes | reverse complement strand
ATGTAAAATATTTAAAAATTATTGTTATTTCATATTAATTGTTATTATTATTTATTATTAAGATTTTTGAAAGCATGTTGATGTAAACAGTAAACTAGTAAAATGGTACAACTGTATAATATACCAATATGAACTATTTTACAATTTTTTAAATTTTAGGGACTATTTTATAATTTTAAAAAATTTTCCAACACGATACCTGATATCGACCGATACTGGCACAATTCTATTTCAAAGCTTAATCTGATACCGACCTCGATACAGTATTCATAACTTTAGATTTGCCCCACCTCAAAATTGCGTAAGTTTTGAGGTGATAGAGATTTGTCGACTCTTCTTGCTCAATTAATAAAAAAATATTAAATTTGACATAATTAATGACACCTTACAAAAGAGTTAATATTTAGTTTCTTTAAAATTTAAATTAAGCATTCTTTTAAATTTTAAAAATGGAAACAAATACTTTAAAAATATTAAAATTTAATTTGACCATTTTACCAAATCTTTTGTCTGACACATTTTAGCACATGCCATAAATTCCATCCGATATTATCATAAAATTTGTACAAATTCTGGTAATCATTTTGCAGGCCTTCGGTGTTGGTAGCTAGCCAGCCCATTCATTTTGAATATTCAAAGGGCAAATCAACCATCTGACAAGCTTACAAAGGCAAAAACTGAACCTTAGCAAGGTTTTGATCCGAATAATAGATGGGAAGAATAACAAGAAAACTCACAGCAAACACTAAGATCTCACGCTATACTAATCAAAAACTGGAGAAACGAATATGACATGCGCGACAACACTACTTTTGTTTTGATGAGAATTCGAACATTTATAAAATAAAATACACACTAAACTACAGAGAAGCGATGGAAGAAAGCCATTTGGCTACATATGGTCAGCTCTAGCCTCATCGTCACTAATTCCATCCCCAGCATGACTGCATTCAATTCCAGGACAGCATATTAGAAATATTCCTAGAATGAGCTAAAATAAACATGAAACATCATGCAATCTCAGTGTACCAACAGCAAAGTGTCTAAACAAATACCCTGGCAGCCAAAATTTGATGGATTGCAAACTTTCATTTTTCAACTTAACATAGGAAAACCAAAAGCTAGTGAATATGATGCAAATAATCAGTTTTCTAAACCTATCATCGACCGATCATAAGAGGAAATCCTTGTGTCACTTTCACCTAGACAAATTTTAACTAACAAATAAGGTTTCAATTACTAACCGCCACGAACTAGTTAGGTTCCTAGTTTTCCGGTCCAACTGAAGATTTTCAAGAGCAGCTGAAGCTCGAATCACATCCTCAGGAAGTTCATCACTGTCGTATCTCCAATTGTATTCATCTTTCCTGTAGCCAGACATGGAAGATCCTGCTCTCCTGCCTAAATTATAATAGTATCAGATATTTAAAGCTGCAAATGAGAAGATTGCGGACAACTGACAAATTAACCACTCACCAGAAGACTGGGAAGAAGCAGGCCTAGCATATGCATGATCAGACACATAAAAGAAAAAGCAAACCATGAGTTGGGTGGAGAAGAAAAAACATGAAGAAAGCTTCAGAAGGATTTAGAGGGAATAAAAAGAAAAGAAAAGCATCAAGGACCAATTCATTACCTTCCAAGGGGAGGTAAGCCACCAGCAACAGATGATGGAGAGGGTCTTCTACTGTTCCTGGACTCTAAATTGGATACGGATTCAGTTTCTGACAACCTCCTTCCAGTACCCCTTCCTTGAGAGAGATTCTGTTAAACAAAATTGTCGATGAAAGTTGAAATTAATTTACAAAGAAGAGAATTATTGAGAAATATAACAAGCTAGCAAAGATATCCAATTTCCTAACTCCAGTATATTAAGACAGTGTAAGTTTAAAAATACTACTGATTTACGATGGCAAACTTCTTTTTGGCTAAGAAAACTGTTTGAGCAATATATCAAGAGAAAAATCTGGAGATAAACCTCAAACTTCAAAAATCCTTCAAGAACATCCAAAAGCAAAGGACCACTATCTCCATTTCTGTTAAGATCATAACCATTTTTGCTGCTAAATTCTTTCAACTCAGCTTTCCAAGAATCCTTTTGCTGTAATATTTCACCAGACAACAATTAAATACTCCATAATAATGAATATCAAAACAAAAAGACAGTCAAAATTCTCACTTAAGACATAATATTACTTGATTACCAAATTACACTCTGGCAGATAAACTTTTTGCGTGTGATTTAGCTGAGCCCAATCCAAATACTCGCATATTAATGCAGTAAGTAGCCTCCCTACAATGGAAAACCATGAAAATCTCAATTGTTAACAACAAAACTGTAAAGTTCTGATACACGAGGAAAAATATACCTATCAAAAAAATTTATTTTAATAAATGAAAAGGAAACAAGCTTCAACACTTACAAACTTGTGAATAAAAACACTGATGTAATATCAGAGCAATAACCTGAAGGGGATGCATGAAGCTGTCTTGCACGGTCGTTGCAACTACCTAACAGTGCAGGAGGCAAGCTTTCTTCTTTCTCAATCACCCTATCCTCCTCCTCAATCGCTTCAAACACACTTGCTCGAAGTTCAGCCTAACAGTAAATCGAAGCATTAAAGAAAAACAGTAATACACAATTGAAAAGCCAGAGGCACAATAAACACATCAACGGAAAGAAATTTATAGCATATTAGTACAAACATAATCAAAAGTAAATTTCTTGCCAAGTAACTTACTGAGAAGGAAAAACAAAAGGCAACTCACAAAGAATAAAAAGTTCTAAGAAAAAAAGAATCCATTAAAGATCCGATGTTGCAAGGAAAAAATACCATAATTCAACAAAAAAAAGAGGCTGTAATTGCCAAAATCATGAAAACCAAAAAGATAAAAGAAGACAGAAGAAAAGGGAAGGCAAAAAAAAGAAAGCAACTTTAAGCCCCACATGGGCATAGACAAAGACTTCTCATTGTAGAGAAAACAAAAGCCGCAACAATCGAGATCGTCAGTTAATCAACAATTTGTAAGGAAACCCTCTAAATTAATTGCAGATAGACAAGATAGGATAGAACACATCTAAATCCGAAAACCCTAATTACAGAGAAGATCTTGATAATTCCGTCATAACTCGAGATCCAATAGAAAGAGACCAGCAGCCTATCTAACAGGGGTGAATTCACCGTCGACAACATCTTGATATAGGTTTTCAGAACTTTGCATATATTAGCAACATTTCTCAGAAACATACCAGAGAGAGCGAGAAAAAGAAAAGGAGAAATTTGAGAAAGTGCAGGGAAAGGAAATTTACACGGATCTTGGCGAGGACGCCTTTCTTTTCTAGGGTTCGAGTGACGAGGGTCTTGAGGTCCATCATTTCTCTGGTGTAATCGTCCATTTTACAGTTAGTTCTATGCTCCCCGTCCCAGCCCAGTCTCAGTTCCTCTCTCTATACGATGTACATGTGACAAATGATTTTGGTTTTGGCCTTTCGGGGGATGAGAGAGAGAGCGATGCATAAATTAAAGTAATGTCATTGTTAGGCGATGGGTGTAAATGTAAATATGTAATAACAATAGCATTGAGATCTTTAATTCTAGTGAGTGTGAATCCCGAGCGTCCATTCTTTCATGGTCCGGTTGAGTTAGTAGAAAAGGACACATGGGTCCCACATTGTATTGACACGGGCTGTTCAAGTACAAGTCCAAGCCAGTCTGAGGCTCGTCTTAAGTCCTAACCCCTGCTCACTGCCAACTTTGCTTTCATTTTCTATTTATACTGTTTTTTATGGTATTAATTAATTAGAAAATATTACCTTTATTCATAAAAAAGAAATATTAAATAATGAGTCAAAATCTTAATTACCAAGGGATTGAGGAAATAAATTATTGAAGAAAATTATCATACAAGAAGCACCATTCTTTTCTAATTTTTGACTGGGTTCAGGTAAGACTAATAGATTTGGGCTTTTACTGACTTAAAACTTGACGAGATTTTCAGGCAGGGACATAATTTTTTTATCCCATTTTTATGTACTAACTCTGTTTTATTTGATCTAAGTCATTTATTTATATGAGTCATTTATTTATGTGAATCCCACATAAATAAATAGTTGAGATCAAATAGGACAGAGTTGTTGCATAATTCCATATAAATAAATAGTTGAGATTAAATAGGACAGAATTGCTGCATGAGCAATGAGACAGAATCTGAGGGGTTTCAGGCAAAAGAGATGGAAAGGTTAGGAAAATTCAGCGCCTACTGAAGATTTGAAAAACGAGTTTGAGCAAAGAGCATTAGGTGTTCTTAGAGAAACAATAAGAGAAGCAAAGCAATTGAGGAGCTGAAACTACTTATGCAACCTAATACTTTCGTTAACTAAGAGGAAGAAGAAGACGATGAGATGGTGGTGAAGATCTATGTTATCTTTGAAATGTCAAAAAATGAAGATGTGATACTAGCTAGGAGGTCAGATAGCAAGATAAAGACTTCTCAGGAACAAGCCAGGAAGGAAGAGCAGCACACTGACAACACTGGAGCGTATAGCGTTTTTGGAAACGCTCCAATTCAAACTTCAAGCTAGATCAACCACAGAGCTTCAAGTCCGAATTCGGTTCTTAATTTAATTTAATCTAAATTTCAATTAACTTAAATTGAACTCGTAAATCTTAGATAGATTCGAACTGCGACCCAAGCAAAGTGACAAATGACTCGGACAAGGACGTAATTCTTTTCGACTCAAACTTGTACAAGTGACAGGTGAATAGTACAGATAACAAGTGTACGAGAGAGAAAAACTCAACCTCAAGTAGGACACTGTTTAAATATAATAATATTATTTTGTTAAAAAAAGGCAAACCATATTCGAAGTAGAGCTATGTTATGAGAAACAGAAAACAGAACAATTCTTTGGCTTACACAAGTGCCCGTATTCCGTGGCATTAACAAAAAGGCAAAATCATACAACATCCAAAAACCAAATATTATTAGTCATCCTAAAGGTGTTTTGTAAAGATGGACTCAACAACTCCTTGAGCTATGGGATGATAACATTCACGAGCCTCTGCAAACACTCTTTTTGCCAAAATCTTCTCTTCTTCCTTTCCACTGCCTTCAACAAGAGCTGTGTAGAGTGGACGAAGATACTTCATCCTTCCAACTTCCTTTAGACTTTTCTCAACCTCACCATAGTAATCCCGGCATCTGCAAGAAATGGCCAGTTCAAGAAATGCTACTTTCACCTCATAATCCTTTGATTCTGACAGCCTGTAGCGTGCATCCAGGGCTAAGATCTACATGATTAAAACACATGTTAAAAATCCCAATCTACCTGTTGAGAAAAAATGTAGAGTTTTCGTTATTCTAACTTCAAGCACAAGAGCCAAAACTAGAGGATATGAATGTAGAAGAGATAGCGGAACACAAAAGTCTATATTAAATGTCAGCCAATTAACAGAAGAAAAGCCTGACACACACCAGGAACTCCAACCAAGTGGATGACTGGCCACATGAACCAAGAACTGATCCCTTCATATGTTTCTACAAGAAATAACTTCATGTAGAGAGGTCCACTAACTAGTGATACCGGACATTTTGGTATAAGCTTCACAAGAATGCATGTGTCTATGTACACAGAAAGGAAGGGAAAGGGGCACATGTAGACATGAATGATTAGAAAATTAGCTTCAACAAAACAAGGTGATCGAGTTGGTAAGCATGGGAAACAACTCAAAAAGCCAGTTGTCACTACCTGAGAAGCTTCAACAGATTTGGGCAGGTTCTCCAAGTAAAGCTCCCATTCCTGTCCCTGCCAATCAGCAACTTCATCCTCCCTTGGCATCCTTCCTACCTTAAATTCATTTGCAAGTGAAATGATCTTGGCATAAAGTTTGGAAACTGGTTCATAGGCATCTGGGGGTATGCCAGTCCCCTCAGTCCATAATTGTAGGTCTATGTCTTTCTCTATTCCAGGAACATTTGCTTTTAGAAAATCAAGAAATGTCTCTGTATCGATAGATTTGAACTTGAAGTTGGAAATGTACTTCTTAAGGAACTCATCAAATGCAGGTCTTCCGATCTAAGCATTCCATTTCCACAGATAAATGCAACTGTAAGAACTTTATGATAAATTGATCTCCAAGTTTTGACCATAATTCATTAACATACCTGACGCTCAATCCGAAACAAAAACTGGAAACCTTTCTCATATGGAACTTGTGAGTACACATCATCAGGGTCCACTCCTTCTTGATTGGTTCTGAGCTTGGTGAACTCTAAATTGTCCGCAAACCTCTCGATCTCCTCATTTAAACCCCTCCAACCAATTCCAATATTTAGTGTAGCCCTGTCTTCTCCTTGCACAACCTCCACGATTCTCCTCTCAGCATATGTTGTAAAGCCCTATAATCATGATTTAGAAACTATAAAACAGAAGTTAAAGACCAAAAAAAAAAAAAAGGGAAGAAAGAATCGTCCTTCACCATAGAACCCAGAAAGAAATATACTTCTTTGCTACAAGCTATTAAGAGATATTACGACTACATGTTCTTAGAAGGTTCCATCTGAACTTCAGCTGGAATACAAAGGACACGCTCCAGGACAATCGAAAGTATTTAGCAACAGAGAATTTCCGAAAAAAGGAAACATCAATGCCTCAATGTTAAGAGCTAATAAGCTGAATGCACATGAACTCTGTCCTCAGACATGCATGCATGCGCATGTAAAGAATAACGAGTATTACACTTTTCCTCAAGCACCACACGGTTCATATTCAGCACTGACAAAATAATAAAGTCAAATGAATAGAAGCTAGAGCACTCACTGCATACTCGGCAAAGCAATCTAAAATCAGAGGCAACAAGAGCAGAGCAAATAAGAAGTCAAAAATAGTAAACATGAACCCGACACTTTTGACACACCTCATTCAACCAAAAGTGCTCGTTATTCTTATTAGTAATCAAATTCCCAGTCCAACTATGAGCTAACTCATGAGCCACGACCTGTGCTCCACTAGAATCACCTTTTATCACAGTGGGAGTTAAAAAGACCATCCTCGGATTCTCCATTCCACCATAAGGAAAGCTGGGAGGCAACACCAACAGATCAAACCTCTCCCAGACATATTCCCCAAACAGCTTTTCCCCTTGCCTTATCATCTCCTCCGTCCCCGCGAACTCCCTCGCCGCCGCATCCAGAACTCCGACTACCGCCTCCGAGTAAACCCTAGTCCTGGGTCCCACCTCTCTAAACCCCAGTTCGCCAACCGCAAAAGCAAACAAATATGGCGGAATTGGCTGCTCCATCACAAACTCCTCCACTACTCTCCCTTCTGCAAGCCACAAAGTCTGAAGCTTGAATCCAATATCATCGGTAAAACCTTCACTCACGTCTCCGGCGACCGGGTCTCGACGATCACAGTGCCTGGCGGACATCACGGCGGAGAGCTGCCGGGGGATGTTCAAACGAGCTGAATAACAGATTCTCGCCGCGGGCGTGTCGTGACATGGGAACACGGAGCGAGCATGAATAGACTGACATTGGGTGTAAACAAATGGATGGGCCTTGTTGAATGTCTGAGGGGGAGATAGCCATTGAAGAGCGGAGGAGGACGGTGAAGTGGAGTAGAGAATGAGAATGGAAGTTTGGTTATTGAGAGTGACAGTGAGGTTGTGACCTTTGACAGGGTGGAGTTGGGAGAGAGAGAAAGGAAGAGGGGTTAGGGTGTTGGGGTCGAGGACCTTGTGGACAGAGAGAGATCGGGCGTCGAGAGAGAGGGAGCCGGAGTGAGGGCCTGAGAGTGAGAGGAGGGCGGCGGCATGGATGGTGGAGGAAGGGAAGTCGAAATAGAGAGACAGAGAGATGTGGGCGGTGAGTGGGTTCTCTGAGTCGGTGAACGAGTGAGGGTCGATCGGCGACATTGAAGAATATTTGGGAGAGTTAGGGTTGAGGAGATGGCATGGCAGTGCTTGGTGGTGATTTGGTGGCTTTGAGTTGAGTTTATTATAAAAATTCCGGAAACAGAATAGAATAGTTTTAACTTTTTTTATAATTTGTTTTGGTTTTTCCTCTTAACGGTATCATATTATTATGTTTACATTACATATGTAATGTATGGTATGGATCACGTACGGTAGTCTAGTAACTCTACAAATTATTTATTTATTGGAGGAAACTGGAAAGTGCAGTTGTACTGATACTAAAATATGCAAGTGTTGGGTTAGTTACTCGAGCCGTTTCTTTTCTGTCATGCTCATGCATGACAGAATCAGAATGCAGCTGTTAATGCCAGTATGTGGAGTTGAAGACAGAATCAGAATGCAGCTGTTAATGCCAGTATGTGGAGTTGAAGACAGAATCAGCTATCATCTGCAACGCAATCTTGAGTAGGTCTGGAGCATTCCATGAGTTCTCCGCTTGGCTGCTATTGAAATATATCTACATAATTATACCTTATGCATATGCTTACAGGGAGACAAAATTAAACCAGCAGGGGAAAAGGGCCAGGCTGCACCTTCAGCTTCTTCTTCGGTTAATCAGTGTGCTGATTTTTTGGCTAGACTAGGGTTGTCGACTTCTCAACATCTGCTTATTTGGGATAATCCAATCCCAGGGATGAGGCTTCTCTTGCGTAATGATCAGTGTTCGACTGCCTTTCTAAGGCATTAGCCGGGGGGGATCTTTTGTCTCCATCTCCTTTTCACCAAAAAAAAAAAGCTTCTTCTTCGGTAGCAGTGTACTTGATTTTGTTGTGTAAAGCGATTCCCAGGTCACAGATTTCATCCAAACAAACCAAATTAGCTACCAAGAAGACCATAGAAAACCAGGGTTTGCTGCATGACAAGCCTTATCTTATCTGCAAGAACCATATTGATTACTCAAGAGTTACGGAACTATTAACACATGAAGCAGCATTTACTAATGGAAAACTGTCCACAGGACTGCAACTTATTTGTATTACCTCATCACATACTGAACAGTATCAACACGAGTAGTAAATTTGCTGAGATCATTTGTAGTACCGGACATTTCGCTGATGCCCATTAGCATAATTGGAATCAATACATTATTGCCTTATAGCTACAAGATACGATATTCCTTGGAAATAATCGCTACTGCAAATGAAAAGGATAATCTACAACTTTCATTCTCCTGGCCTATAAGCACAACACAACATGAACTTCACTTATTACAAGGAAACGTAAAAGCAAACTCGAGAACACAAAAACAAACAATCTCCAGGCCAACCAAACACAAAGTAGGTTTAATCAACTGAATCAATGTCTCATTCTTCAGTTATAGACAACCAACTTAGACATTTATCCTTCAAACTCAGTTAGTCGTCAATTAAAAAGCACAATTCAATATTTCAACTTCCAATTATACAAAATTCTACAAACTTACCCATCGAATCTTTGATTCTAAAATACTACAACAATTCACAAGTCCAAAAAAAGGGTCTTGGGGCTTAAAAGGAAATAACATTCACTATTGCCCACCACTCTCCTCCTCCAGCTTCTTCACATACGCCTTCAACACCATGATAACATCCCTCGCTGGAGCCTGTAAGGTCCCCACCAAACCAATGGCCGGACCTTGCAGTGAGCCCAAGATCTTAGCATAAGTCTCAGCCCGAGACGGCATGGTTTCAAGCCGCTTAAAATCACCAGGCCCATAAAACTTACCTTCGAAGACGGCGCCTGTAAAATCATTCCCATCCAATTTTTTCTCTCTCTGAAACGCCCTGTAGGGTTTAATGGCCTCAGGAATCTCCTCGCTGTGCACAAACAACCAAGCATTCATACCCTTCATGCAAGGCTCCAGGGCCTCCCATGGAGTGCCCACGACGGCCTTGTACACCAACGTGTTCTTCGCCACAATGAGTTTGGAAGTTTCGGGCAACGATTTCCGGAGATCTTGGAACTGCTTGACTGTGAAGCCCGTGTACTTGATAGCCGCTATTAGATAGCAGTTCTCGAGCTGGGATTTGACAGTCTCTACTGTCTGTTCCTTCTTGGTACGAGAAATGGCGGATTTGATGAAGATGTGTCTTGGGAAGGTGGGCTTGTAGGTGGGTTTGGAGAGGAGAAATGGGTTTGAAGGACGGAATTGGATACAGGTTTTGGAGGAAGGGAATGAGAGGAGAGTTGTGTCCATGGTCGTGGTGGTAGAGAAGAGCAGAACTTGGGATTTGGGACTATCTGTATCTTATCATCCGGGAAAAGTATGGATGCCGAGTGGCATCATGTATTGTCCTTTTCAGTTTTTACTTGGGATAGTAATTTTCTGATTCTGACCAAACCAATGCAATTGATTGTAATTTTCTGATTAACACTTGTATGGAATGAAAATTGAAAAATAAGAGAGTGAAAAAAAAAGTAAAGTAAAAGAATTGTTATTAAATATTATAATATAAACTATTTTTTTATTTATTTATGAGTTAGTGAATTAGATTGACGGTCAATTTTGAGTTGCATAATTTTACTTTCCTCAATGTGTAAGCTTCATTAAGTTCAGATATTTTTCTGACCATTTCGCCAAATTATGCTCAATGACGCGTAATCAATCCAATTAGAATTAATTCAACCGGGTGTTTTTTCTTCTTTTTTTAAAAAATAAGTTTTTATAAATAGGACAGCAAATTAATAAGCACACCAGAAGAAGGCCGCGAGTTTCGGGTTTAAGTAAAACCATATATCCAGTCCAGCTACAACTTCTTACAGTGACGGTGAGAAACACAAATACATGTATTAAAATCCAAGTAATCCCCTTTAACATTACTCTCTTTTTAGCTTCCTATATACAAACAAGAATCGCACTAAACCAAATCTGGAACTGTATTGATTAAGAACCAAGCTCCCTTTCGAGAATGTAGTCAACAGCCTCTTCGACAGTATCAACAACCTGCATAGTTTAAAGCAAATGTTATTAGATATAACCAAAACAAAAAACAAAAAGAAACTATGCATACAATTCCTTGAATCTGTTCTCCACCCAATTTTCTAGTTTCGGGACAAATTCTGCACATCTTTAACTAATTATTTTTGCAAACAATTGTTACAATTGTTGATAAACATGTGAAGATCTTCTACAATCTTACCAGCTTTATTATGATCTGAATTATCATGTATTTGATTTTATCTCCTGTAATCTCATTTGAATTCATTTGTATCTTATCCTATCTCAACAGCTTAGATTATCACAAACTTGTATAAATACAGTATAAAGCAATTCATCAACATACAAGAAAAACAGATCAGTCATATATCAATTCCAGCTTTCTCTTTATTCTTTCAATTGCAGTGTGAAAAGTTACACATTCACTTGCCAGATCTGCTGGGAACTCCGCATGGTTGCTTTCTCCTTGGAAAACACCGGTCCTCGTCAAAATAGAAAACCAAGGACGTCCTGCCTGAAAATAAGATGGAATACTATCTTTGTAAATGTTCGTAAAAACTAAAACTGTTTTTACAATGTAAGATGGCCTAAGTGGTGTGAGATCTGATGCATCAATAAAGAGATAAAGAGATCTGAAGGATTGTCATCAATCATATAAAGTGTTTTGAAAGAATGTGATTGAATTTGCGGGTCATCACATTCCTCCAAATTGTCAAGGGAACAATAAGGCTGAAGCTGAATCAAAGTGGTTTCCGCATTCTCAAATACAAAAGGATTTGGTTTGCCGAAAGGTTTGTACTCTAAAGCAGTGTGATTGCAACATAGCTTTTAAGTTGTCAATGGTACATCTGCTCCTTGAGAATTGCTTAAAAATTCAAAGCTGTGCGTGCAAAGTTTCGAACTCCATCATGCTAAACAAACTACAGAAAAGAACGAAATTTAGAAGGAATAAACACAATATTCTGCTAAAAGCATCCTGTCAATATGAGCTTTTCATTTGTAAAGAAAGTCTCTGCATTCTTGAATAAAGAAGGATTTGGGTTCCCAAAGTACACATATATATAGAAGCAGAAAAAGATGCAGAAAATTCAAACACAAATTTTAAGCATCATTGATGGCACATCTGCTCATCAAGAATTGGATAAAAGTTCTTGATATTACAGCATCCCATCAATATGTGCTCTTGATCTGTAATGGCAAGCCAAGTTTCCATATCAATAATTAAATGGAGAAACAATCAAGATTTGATGTGAACTCTTACTTCATGTCTAAAGAGAAAAAGGGTGTTTAAGAAAGAATTATTTACTAGCTTTTCTGCGGCTAAAAGACCATCATTTACCCATTGCTTTCAGTTTTTTGGTATTCCTAAATTCCGTAGGTTTTCCATGCACATTCTTCAATGCAATATTTTTTTTTACGTGGATAAAATTATTACAAAAAGAATACCTAATTAGCAGATTTACAAAAAAGCCTAAAACACCTTCTTGAATAGTCCAAAGATAACCACTTGCTGCAACCCTTTTGTCACAGCAGAACTCAACAAGTTTTGACTTGGCTATGGGAGACGCCAAACTTACCTGTTGAAGATATTTTCCAGAGCAATTCTGAAAGCTCCCATGCCAAGGCGCTTAGATGAAAATGCAGCCTGTATTGCATATGAGCTGATCGATGACTATCAAAATTTTCCATTTCCCATTTCTCATTTCTCCAGCACCTCACGCACTACTGCTGGAGACAGGCTACAGGAGTAACTAATGCAAAAGCAATTAAAATACGGTACAATTACGTGTACAAGGTTTTCAAGATCAATGGATGATTCTACACTAAAAGAGTAACTCATACGAACTTCCGATTTTGACCTTTAAGAATAGTTCAGAATTTGTGCTTTAATATGGAAAGGATGAACCTGATACTCAAGGTCATCAGCAGTAAAGTATAGAGGAGGCCCCCCCGAACTTAATACATCACAGAGAACCTAAAGCAATTCAATAGTGCTTTTATAGCCTTCCTAGGGTTCAAATTGCAACACTAAAAAACAAAAAATATGATATGAATTGAAGAAAAAAGGTGAGAACATTATTGAACTTTTGCATATAAGCGCTAACATAACCAAAAGCTTCTTGTCAGCCTCTATGATCACATTTTCTAAGTCTCAAGAATGACTTAATTGAATAGCTAGTGGATGAAACCTACATAAGAATGAAAGTATCTGAATGTCCCACCCCCAGTCAACAAGATCACTGACAACAAAAATTTCCTTCACTGTATGAATATCATATCTTTAGCCATGTTCATAGGTGGAACACCCTTATCAAATACATTCTGGGTCGTCTGCTTCTTGTATTGAGATACAGGGTCAATATTCTCAAAGAAGGTAGCATATTCATCTAACGACAGGACTTTTCTGCCAAAAAAATGCCATATCTTGCAATGATAGGAGAACAAGGACCATGTAGTCTCAAAAAACAACATAAATATCACCAAATCCTTACTTGAAACCATACTCAGACATCACTACAGTAGGTTCCCGTTTTCCAGTTGATTCTCATATCTGTTGCAAAAGATATATTTTTAAAAAGTAGTTTAAGACAACCAGGAAGATTCTAGAACAAAACAGGCAAGTCGGCTTTTGAAAACATGATTGTGGAATTCTAAACTTTTATGCTAAAAGCAAATATAGAGTGGAATTCAACCACCAATACATAATCTGGCAAGATTTCACTTAGCTCCTTCCCTTCTCCTGTTCCATATTTTTATCGGGGATAGTGGTATATTTAGTACTCAAATTATCTCACTTTTCTTAATTGATTACTTGTACTCAGAATTTTGCATATATTATTCCTACAATTTATACCGTAGCTGGAGGATTAAATACACCATTGTCCCTATTTATTATGTTTTTCCCTACCTTTCATCTAATAATTCTTTTAATTGCTACAATCATAAAGTAGAGGGGCTATTAAAGGCATTGTAAAAAGAAAAAAAGGTGAGAACATTATTGAACTTTTGCATATAAGCGCTAATATAACCAAAAGCTTCTTGTCAGCATCTATGTTCACATTTTCTGAGTTTCAAGAATGACTTAATTGAATAGCTAGGGTATGAAGGCCGTGTTTGGTGAAGAGTTTTTTAACTGTTTATCAGCTGTTTGATTCATATGAGCTGTTTGACCCATATTAAAAAGCTCTTTATTTGTTTAGTTAAGAGCTAGTTGGGTTGGCTAATTTAACCCAACCAGCTAATTTTTGACAAGTTCATTGAATGCAGTGTTTGGAGTTAGCTGATTCGTTTATGACAGTCTTACTCTTTGTCATAATGAACATAGTTATGCACAGTGGTGATGTCTTACAGTTGGGAATGATTCGTATCTTTTTATTTTATTATTCTTGTGTTTTACGTTATTTGTACAAATTTTCTCTAATTCCTGTTCGTTTGGGACTTTTGGGAAGATATTTTTTAAGTTAATTTTTAGTTTGTATTTTTAAAATAAAAATACAAAAATAATTTAACAATAATAGAAATGCAATTATATTTTTATTATTGATAATAGTTATAAACTAAATAAATTTAAAAGTAAATTATTTTTATAAATGTAATTAATTTTTATTATTGACCAAAGTTATAAATTAAATAAAATTAAAAAAATTGTAAATAAAATAATTAAATAAATTTATGTTAATCTCTTATATAATATTTATTTATAAATTATGAATTATATTTTA
>JANZLC010000202.1:16265708-16276414 GCA_026413385.1 Erythroxylum gracilipes | reverse complement strand
AATAAATTTAAAAGTAAATTATTTTTATAAATGCAATTAATTTTTATTATTGACCATAGTTATAAATTAAATAAAATTAAAAATAAAATTTTGTAAATAAAATAATTAAATAAATTTATGTTAATCTCTTATATAATATTTATTTATAAATTATATTTTATTAAAATAAAAAATTAATTAATTAATTAATATTATTGATTTTAATCATTAAAGTAAATATAAATTATTTTTTTAGAAGTTAAATAAAGAATTCATTATTGGCTTTAAAGGACATCATAAAGGACATTACAAAATGTTTTTAGAGTCATGTTCTTATAAGTCATTTTACACATAAACAGCTAATAGTAAATAACTAATTTTACTAAACATCTCTAACAAACATCTAATGCAATTCGTTGTTCAAATACAAAATGTTTTTAAAGTCATGTCCTTATAAGTCATTTTATACATAAACAGCTAATAGTAAACTACTAAATTTACTAAACATCTCTAACAAACATCTAATGCAATTCGCTGGTCAAATCAGCTGATATAATGAACTATCAGCTAATTGCCAAATAAGGCCGAAACCTACAAAAGAATGAAAGTACATAAATATGACTCCCCCAGTCAACATGATCACTAATAACAAAAATTGCCTTCACTGTTTCCGTATGAATATCATATCTTTTAGCCATGTTCATAAGTGGAACACCCTTATCAAATACATTCTGGGTTGTCCACTTCTTGTATTGAGATACAGGGACAATATTCTCAAAGAAGGTAACATATTCATCTAACGATATGACTTTTCTGTCAAAATAATGCTATATCATGCAACGATGGGAGAACAAGGACCATGTAGTCTTAAAAAAAAAACATAAATGTCACCAAATCCTTACTTGAAACCATACTCAGACATCACTATAGCAAGTTCCCCTTTTCCAGTGGCAATAATTAGTTGATTCTCATATCTGTCGCAAAAGATATATTTTTAAAGAGTAGTTTAAGACAACCAAGAAAATTTTAGAACAAATAAGCTTTTGAAAACATGATTGTGGAATTCTAAACTTTTATGCTAAAAGCAAAAATAGAATGGAATTCAACCACTAATACATAATCTAACAATATTTCACATAGCTCCTTCCCTTCTCTTGCTCCATATTTTTATTGGGGATAGTGGTATATTTAGTACTCAAATTATCTCACTTTTCTTAATTGATTACTTGTACTCGAATTTTTCATATATTATTCCTACACTTTATACCATAAATAGAGGATTAAATACACCATTGTCCTTATTTATTATGTTTTTCCCTACCTTTCATCCAATAATTCTTCTAATTGCTACAATCATAAAGTAGAGGGGCTATTAAAGGCATTGTAAAAAGAAAAAAGGTGAGAACATTATTGAACTTTTGCATATAAGCGTTAATATAACCAAAAGCTTCTTGTCAGCCTCTATGATCACATTTTCTAAGTCTCAAGAATGACTTAATTGAATAGCTAGTGGATGAAACCTACATAAGAATGAAAGTATCTGAATGTCCCTCCCCCAGTCAACAAGATCACTGACAACAAAAATTGCCTTCACTGTTTCTGTATGAATATCATATCTTTTAGCCACGTTCATAGGTGGAACACCTTTATCAAATACATTCTAGGTTGTCCACTTCTTGTATTGAGATATAGGGTCAATATTCTCAAAGAAGGTAGCATATTCATCTAATGACAAGACTTTTTTTTTCCAAAAAAAAGCCATATCTTGCAATGATAGGAGAACAAGGACCATGTAGTCTCGAAAAACAACATAAATATCACCATATCCTTACTTGAAACCATACTCAGACATCACTACAACAGGTTCTCCTTTTCCAGTGGCAATAATTAGTTGATTCTCATATCTGTCGTAAAAGATATATTTTTAAAAAGTAGTTTAAGACAACCAAGAAGATTCTAGAACAAATTGGCTTTTAAAAACATAATTGTGGAATTCTAAACTTTAATCTAAAAGCAAATATAGAGTGGAATTCAACCACTAATACATAATCTGACAAGATTTCACATAGCTCCTTCCCTTCTCCTGCTCCATATTTTTATTGGGATAGTGATATATTTAGTACTCAAATTATCTCACTTTTCTTAATTGATTACTTGTACTCGAATTTGTCATATATTATTCGTACACTTTATACCATAGCCGGAGGATTAAATACATCGAATTTGTCATATATTATTCCCTACCTTCATTGAATAATTCTTCTAATTGCTGCAATCATAAAGTGGAGGGGCTATTAAAGGCATTGTAAAAAGAAAAAAAAGGTGAGAACATTATTGAACTTTTGCATATAAGCGCTAATATAACCAAAAGCTTCTTGTCAGCCTCTATGTTCATGTTTTTTGAGTCTCAAGAATGACTTAATTGAACAGCTAGTGGATGAAACCTACATAAGAATGAAAGTATCTGAATGTCCCTTCCCAATCAACAGGATCACTGACAACAAAAATTGCCTTCTGATAAGAAACCACCCTTGCGCACTTATTTTAGAAAGAGACCACGTGGAGATTGTGATAAGTTATCTTTTAACTAAGTCCAACTTCACTAGCTACATGATCTTGAACACATGGATTGAGGGATTTGAGGAAGACATGATCTACTTCACGCTGCCACTTCTCCATTTCGACACATTGCCAATTATCTCCTGAATTTTAGTTATTTGTTTATGTTCATCTAGTATATATTTGTTTAGGATTTATTTGCTTGGCATGGAAAATATTTATTATCATTTGTAATTGGAGCCTTGTCCTCTCCATATAGACTATTTTATTAGAGAATTTGTGTTAATATTCTTGCACGTCATTCTCTGTTACAATCTCTCATTTCAATTAGCTAATCTTTCCCATTTTGTTTCTGGTTCTTATCATTTTGGTATCAGAGAAGCGATCTATCATGGGCACCACCGGATCCACCGCTTCCTAAAATAATCCCCCAAATCCACCTGTAAACCCAAACACTGATCCCATCAGCAACCAACTTTCATCTATTGTCGCTAAATTAGACTCTATAGATTTATTGGCAGCTGATGTTGCTGCACTTAAAGCACAAGTTAGTAACACCCAACATAGGGAATCAAGCAAAGGGCCTCGTGACAAAGGAAAAAACACTTGGTCTGATGAGGATGATGTTGACAGCCCCTGGTGGACCAAGAATTCTTCAAGGCGACATCAAACCAAAGTAGAGTTCCCCAAATTTGAAGGAGGAGATCCCAGAGGGTGGATCCTTAAGGCAGAAAAATATTTTTGCTACTATGAAACACTTGATGAACTAAAAGTCAAGATTGCAACCATGTATCTAGAAGGAGATGCTCTTGACTTGTTTGCTTGGATCAACAATGAATGAACGCTCGTATACTGGGAAGAGTTGGTGAAGGCATTGCAAGAGAATTATGGTCCTGTAGAGTTCCAGAATCCTGATGAGCATCTTTGCAATATCAAGCAAACAAGATCCATTCTAGAATACAGGAATTTGCGAAGAGAGTTGCACGCGTTCATAATTGGCTTGAGCATTGTCTTTTGGGTGTGTTCTTAAGTGGCTTAAAGGAAGAATTAAAAGTTGACGTGAGAATACATAGGCGAAGGACATTCTATAAAGCCATGAGTTTAGCTTTAGAATTTAAGGCCAAATCAGGCCCACCTCGTGGACACAAGATGTGCAACTGGGCTTCCATTAGCCGTCCACATTCCAACAATTCCTGGCCATCATGTGAATCGCATCTTCTTCAATCAGGCAGTCTTATTATGCGCACAACCTAGCCAATACACCAGTCACCTAATCTGTCTTAACAACCTTGCCAATGGGATGCTGACCGTCAAGCTCGCGGGGAAAAAGGACCCTGTTATAGGTGCAACGAAAAGTTTGCACCTGAGCATTGCTGCAAAAACTCAACATTCTCTTTAATGGAGCTCACAGAAGGTGACAATCCAACTAGTAGAGAAGACAATAGCGACAAGGACAGCGCTATACCTATCACAAACGTAGCCGAAATTTCTTTTCATACAATATTAGGTACGACTATTAGCACTACCATGAAGCTTCAAGGGACAATTCATGGACACAAAGTTCTAATTTTGGTGGATTGTGGGTCAACACATAACTTTATTGATGAGAAAATTGTGGAAGAAATTGGCTTGCCAACTCAATTCATTCCTTCTTTTGGAGTTTAGATTGGTAATGGTGATGTAATTCACTGCAATCGAATTTGTTGCAATATTTCAGTGCAACTTTCAGGATTGATAATCACCCAAGATTATTACCCATTCTTCATTGGAGGTGCTGATCTGGTGCTAGGAATCAAATGGCTTGTTTCCCTGAATACTGTCGAAGCTAATTGGAACAAAATGTTCCTAATTTTTAATTTTGATGGCAAGTAATATAAGCTCTAAGGGGTCCCTCACCCAGCCCAAACCAAGGCCACTTTTTAATATTTTTCCCACATGGGCAAGTTTTCAGGTGATACCAACTCAACTCCATCTTTAGCTATTCAAGATCTTCTTAACGATTTTGAATCTATCTTTCAGGAACCTAACACCCTTCCACCTTTTCGAAACCACACCCATGCCATTCACTTGCTACCAAATTCCAAACCACCAAACCTTCGGCCTTATCGTTATCCCTATTTTCAAAAAAATTGAGAAACAAGTCTTTGACTTGCTACAAGCGGGTTTTATTCACCCTAGTACTAACCCTTTTGCTAGTCCCGTTTTATAGTTAAGAAAAGGATAACTCTTGACGGATTTGTGTAGACTATAGAAGCCTTAATCAAATTGCCATTCCTGATAAATACCCCATACCAAACATTGATGAGCTACTAGATGAACTACATGGGGTAGCATTTTTTCAAAAATTGACTTGTGGTCTGGCTATCACTAAATACATGTCCATCCGTTGGATATTCAGAAAACAACTTTTAGAACCCACTCTGATCAATTTGAATACATTGTCATGTCCTTCGGCCTTACCAATGTGCCTTCTACCTTTCAATCCACCATGAACGATCTCTTTAGACCCTACTTACGAAAATGTATCCTTGTTTTTTTTGATGACATACTAATTTACAATCAAAACCTTCAGCAACATCTGAAACACTTACAACTTGCCCTTCAACTTCTCTATGAAAATCACTTTTATGCTAAAGCCTCCAAGTGTTCATTCGGCTAAACCCATATTTCTTTCTTGGGGCATGTCGTCTCTTCTATAAGTGTGGGAGTTGATCAAGATAAATTCAAGCAGTTTTGAATTGGCCGATGCCTACCGATGTCAAGGAGCTCAAGGGATTTTTGGGATTGACAGGGTATTATCGTAGGTTTGTGCAACATTATGGGATTATTGCAAGGCCATTGGCTGAACTCACTAAGAAAAATTGTTTCAAATGGTCATCGACAACATAAATTGTTTTTCAAAAACTCAAGCGTGCATTGACTATTGTGCCTGTTTTACATCTACCGAATTTTAATCAGCCCTTCACAGTGGAATGCAATGGTTCTTCAGAAGGTGTAGGTGCAATCCTTCTTCAATCTGGTCACCCAATTGCATATTATAGTAAGGGGCTTTCCTTTTCCAATTGTTTGAAATCTACCTATGATTAAGAGTTATTAGCTCTAGTGTTGGCGTTGCAAAAGTGGCAGCATTACTTATGGGGATGTCATTTCTTTGTAAAAACTAACCACTACAGCCTCAGATACCTATTACACCAGTGGGTTACCACAATAAAGCAACAATGTCTTCTCCTAAAACTGCTTTCGTTTGATTTCTTAATAATTTATAAAGCTGGCAAAACAAATGAGGGGATTGATTCTCTTTCCAGGCATCCACAACATGCAGATTTTTTGTCTTTAGTTATTCCAATCCCTCTGGATTTTTTGGAATTACAGGATGCACTTCAAAAAGACCCCTACACTCAAGTTCACTATCACAGAATCCTGCTTTATATCCATAATTTTAGATAGTGGACAAGAAGCTTTATTTTAAAAATCGTCTGGTGATTCCTAACCATTCACTTCTTCGACAGAAGCTTTTATCTGAATCTCATAGCACTTTGACTATAGGACAGGGGGTACTTGAAGACTTTGAAACATCTCTCCTTGAATTTTTTTTCCCACGAATGAAGCATGATGTCAAGTTATTTGTTCAGAATTGTTTAATCTATCAACAAAACAAATACCAAACATTGGCACCTGCTGGAGGACTACAACCCTTGTCTTTATTTGAAAGAATATGGGAAGATGTCTTACTTGATTTCATCACTAAGCTTCCCAAATCTGGTGGTTTTGATACAATCCTGGTTGTCGTGGATTGTCTTAGCAAGTATTCTCATTTTATTACCTTGTCTCAGCCTTTTACTGCAAAAACTGTTGCTACTATTTTTTGCAGGGAAATAGTGCGCTTACATGGCATCCCAAGGTCTACTGTCTCTGATAGAGATGTCATCTTTCTAAGTGCTTTATGGCAGGAACTTTTCAAGCTTAGCCAAACCCATCTATGTATGAGCATTACCTACCATCCTCAGTCTGACGACCAAACAGAGGTTGTTAATAGATGTTTGGAAGCTTATCTCAAATGTTTTGCCTATGAACAACCCCGCACTTGGAGCAAGTTTCTAGCTTGGGTTGAATATTCCTTTAACATTGGCTATCATTCTTCAATTAAGACTTCCCCTTTTAAAATTGTCTACGACAGAGAGCCTCCTACCCTACATCCCTATATTCCAGGAGAAACATAACTTGCTGACCTTGAGGAACAATTGATAGCTCGTGATGACATGCTGAAACTTTTAAAACAAAATCTCTTAAAAGCTCAATCGCGAATGAAGGCCCAAGCTGACTTTAAAAGAAAGGAGCTGAGTTTCAATATTGGTGATGCTGTTTTCCTACGAGTTCAACCTTATTGCCAACATTCTCTGGCTAAGTGTAGGTACGAAAAATTATCACTTGATTTTTTGTACCTTACAAGGTTGTTCGCTGCATCGGACCTGTAGCCTATGAGTTGGAACTCCCTGCCTCCTCAAAAGTTCACCCCATTTTTCATGTGTCTTTGCTACGCCCTGCTCGTGGCCAAATCCCAAGTTCGCCACCAGCCCCTCTCCCTATAAATATAGATTGGGAACTCATCTTGACTCCTGCCAAAATTCTTGCCCATCGATGGGTTCTTGAAGGGGGTGTACCATCCTTTGAACTTTTGGTGCAATGGGCAGACCTTCCTCTTGAAGAAGCTAGCTGGGAAGCTATGATCTACTAGCTGGTCAATTTCCTGATTTCTGTCTTGAGGACAAGACATCTTTTCATGGGGGGTGTAATGATAAGAAACCACCCTTGCACACTTATTTTAGAAAGAGACCATGTGGAGATTGTGATAAGTTATCTTTTGACCAAGTCCAACTTCACCAGCTGTATGATCTTGAGCATATAGATTGAGGGATTTGAGGACGACATGATCTACTTTGCACTGCCACTTCTCCATTCAACACGTTGCCTACTATCTCTTGAATTTTAGTTATTTGTTTATGTTCTTCTAGTATATATTTGTTTAGGATTTGTTTTCTTGGCATGGAAAATATTTATTATCATTTGTAATTAGAGCCTTGTCCTCTCCATATAGACTATTTTATTAGAGAATTTGTGTTAAGATTCTTGCACATCATTCTCTGTGACAATCTCTCATTTCAATTAGCTAATCTTTCCCATTTTGCTTCTGGTTCTTATCACCTTCACTGCTTCTGTATGAATATCATATCTTTTTTGCCATGTTCATAGGTGAAACACCCTTATCAAATACATTCTGGGTTGTGCACTTCTTGTATTGAGATACAGAGTCAATATTCTCAAAGAAGGTACCATATTCATCTAACAACAGGACTTTTCTGCCAAAAAAATGCCATATCTTGCAATGATAGGAGAACAAGGACATGTAGTCTCAAAAACAACATAAATATCACCAAATCCTTACTTGAAACCATACTTAGACATCACTACAACAGATTCCCCTTTTCCAGTGGTAATAATTAGTTGATTCTGATATCTGTCTCAAAAGATATATTTTTAAAGAGTAGTTTAAGAAAATTATAAAGATTCTAGAACAAATTGACTTTTGAAAACATAACTGTGGAATTCTAAACTTTTTTGCTAAAAGCAAATATAGAGTGGAATTCAACCACCGATACATAATCTGGCAAGATTTCACATAGCTCCTTTCCTTCTCCAGCTCCATATTTTTATTAGGGATAGTGGTATATTTAGTACTCAAATTATCTCACTTTTCTTAATTGATTATTTGTACTCGAATTTTTTATATATTATTCCTACACTTTATACCATAGCTGGAGGATTAAATACACCATTGTCCCTATTTATTATATGTTTCCCTACCTTTCATCCAATAATTCTTCTAATTATTGCAATTATAAAGTAGAGGGGCTTTTAAAGGCATTTTAAAATGTTGCTACCGAATCGTATCAAGTGAAGTTAGAAATAAACTCTAGTGAAGAGCTATATCAATTCCACCCATTATTTTACAACTAGTGAAGAGCTATATCAATTCCACCCATTATTTTATAACATATCAATTTAACATTAAAACCACTAACATGACTTCTCGAATAATACAGGGATTGGCAGGTTGAAACCATATAACAAATTTTAAAAATGATTTTACACGAAAGGTTACTTACTAGGTATTTTAGTTGTCCTTTTCCAAAATATACTTCTTCATGAAATTCTTAAAAGGTGAATGGCCCTGCAAAACCTACAGCAACAATAAGGAACATCTATGCCAAGGATCACATCAGAGCTCATAAAATAAATCCAGAGACAAAATCCATTTGTGTAAGTTTAAAAAAGTTAAAGGAATACCTGAGATGGTAAGATCTTTACTCCCAGAAGATTACCCAACTCCAGGGCCCTTCTGGACTCACGAATTCCTCCTCCTAAATACAATGGTGATAATATACTATTACTGTTGCGCATACTCGATTGATACTAAATGTATGTGTATCAATTCTGTACCACAAACATTTCCTACTTTGACCATAAATCCCATGCAATCCTATAGCGTATTGAACAAACTCACCATTTGTCAAAAACAATAATGGTATCTTCAAAGATCCTAAAAAGAGGAAGTAATCACTAATCAATCTATAAAATAAATGTTGAAAAGAAAGGTATGCAAACACAAATAGTAACAAACACACAAAACATGATAAAGGCTGCAGTCAGGGACCTAGACTAACGCCATAAATCCATCCTATGTGAAACGGATCAGTTACTACAACTTAGCATAAAACTTGCAAATTTTCTAAAATATATGTATAACTATATTAAAATATGAAGGATAGTCATGGAAATTACCAGAATCATAATACAACCTGCTCAGAGCCTCTGGAGAACCACCAACGAGAATGCATCCACGAAGAATAACCCCGTCAACATCAAAAGCTATTCCAAAAGATGACCTGTCATTGACATGTAAAATATTTATTGATCGAATGATTTGTGTACCTGTATCCATGATTGTTATTCGTAAGATGTTGATTTCTTTGAAACTGTTTTATTTCCTCTCGTCTTCTTCCTTTAGCAAATTCTTCAATGGTTCAGAATGTTATCATTCAATAAGTTTATTCAACTTATATAGCATCACCAACAGACATGTCCTTTGGTAAGTGGAAGAGAGAGGAAAAGGGTCTTTGACCCATTTGAGACCCAATAATTTAATATCCAATAACCATTATCTTGGGTGCTTTTCATGGTACTCAAACTATAAGTTACATGGGACATAAAATAGTCTAACTATCTCCCACTTGGCCCATGTTACGACTTGGTGATCCAACAACTTTAAGTGCACATAATACATGGAATCGATCAAGTCAACCTTAATTGAATTAAGCTGAGGAGATCATAGCGGTCATAAGTTATATAACCTGATTCCTTCCATGTATCACAGAATCAACTCAACTCAATAAACTTTAAGTGGTTAATTCGGTAATTGTTATCACATAAATAATAATTATTGTATACAACATAATATGACCAATAAATGTTTTGGGTGGTAAGCCTTTCATTAACAGATCCGCTATCATAAGATCAGTACCAATATGCTCAATTGACACTTTATGTTTTTGCACTTCTTCTTTCACAGACAAATACTTCAAATCCATGTGTTTCGCACCCTTGGAATATTTGTCATTCTTAGAGAAGAATACGGCTGCGGAATTGTCACAATAAATTCTTAGCGGCCTGGCAATACTGTCGACAAGACCAAGACCTAAGAGAAAGTTCCGCAACCACAATCCATGAATCGTGGCCTCAAAGCACGCCACAAATTCAGCCTCCATAGTGGAAGTAGCAATGACGGACTGCTTTCCACTTTTCCACGAAACTGCTCCTCCAGCTAATAGGAACATGTAACCGAATGTAGATTTCCGTGAGTCTACACAACCGGCATAGTCTGAATCCGAGTAACCAATCACTTCGAGATGGGTTGATTTTCTATATGTAAGAATATAGTCCTTGGTGCCTTGTAAGTACCTAAGGACTTTCTTTGCAGCTTTCCAGTGGTCCAGTCCAGGATTACTTTGATATCGTCCTAGCATTCCAACAGCAAAACTGATATCTGGCCTAGTGCATGTTTGAGCATACATTAAGCTCCCAACTACTGACGCATACGGAATAGACTCCAT
>JANZLC010000202.1:16225615-16240533 GCA_026413385.1 Erythroxylum gracilipes | reverse complement strand
CCTTAAGCATTCTTACCATTTTTAATTCAATCAAACCATACAATCAATCCTACTCACATAGACATAAAAATTAACTCTGAAAACGAATTCATCAAACCTCATAATTTATTTCAATCATGCTTAAATTCATCAAGAAAAAGTTCGGGGTCTAACACGTTTGATTTTCATTCAAAACAAAGATTTCCCATTCCTGTTGCTTAACCTTTTTTCTTTGATTTTGGAGTGCCTGTTTGTTAAGTGTATAATTTCGAGTTTTTGATTAATTTAGCATGTTGTATCTGTTGGAGATTTCATGATTAGCAAAATTGACCACTTGGGTTCTCTTTCCTTCTTGTTGTTTTGGCCAAAAATTCACACAAGTACTCAATGAAACAAATGTTTTTTACTGGTCAGATTTTAATCAGAAAATTGACCTATAAACCAAAATGAATGATTCTAATTATGTTATTACAATTAAAGCTCAGTAATACCATAATTACCCTTTCTAGTTTGATGTGTGTCTTATCGGGCTAGAACAAATCTTGACTATATCTATTCTACCCAGATGTATTACTATGGCACTAGCCCTCAGTATAGTCTCATTCTTTGAAGGTATGGTGATCTGTTGTAGATATTTTATATATGCCTACTGGTTTATTGCCAACTCTAGAGATAATAGTCTAAGAATTTTCCCTATAGCTGCCAATGCATCTCTCACTGCTGTCATAGTTGTAGTAGCTGGTCTCATTGGAGCAAATTTTGTGCAAGCAACACTTGATAAGTTATAGTTTCGAGATCCTATTGCTCGAGGGATAACAACTGCTTCCAGGTATTTAATGTTTCTTACAGTTAAATGAAACGACAAAACAAGATCAATTCAACCTTACTTAAGCTTGAGCATGAGATTAAGCTTGAGATTGTTTTGGAAGTGATAGTAATGGATGATTCTTGCTATGCAAAAAGTCTAGCCTGCATTTAGATAACATCACTTGTAATTTCTATTTCCCAAGAACAACTATATAGTGCTATAATTCTTGTTCTTGTCTTAAACCACAAAATTTTGACCATATTAGCGTGTAATCTTCTTGATTTATAATGCTCATGGACTTGGAACAGCAGCACTGTCAGCAAAAGAACCAGAGGCACTTCCTTTTTGCTCCAGTTACTGAATTGAAATTTTGTATCAATATTGCATTTATCTTAGGCACTTGATTGATGACATAGAGTGAAAGGCAATTGAATGATGGAATTTTGACTTTTTAAAAGCAGTTTCCTACTCCTGACTTACAACTGGTGTCGAAGCATTAAGTAAATAGTTTTGCAGGAAGATGGGGACATATTGCAATAAAAACCATCTGCTACTAGAAGTTAGTTCAAGGGCATCTGTAACCCACTTTACCTAGTACTATCCAGGAAGCTTCTCATCTGCTCCAAAAAACCATTTACGGCCATTTATCTAGTTTGTACTTATAGTGTTTCTAGTGCTTACCAAATGTCTGGAACCATTTCCTAGTATAAACTATGGATGCATGTTCCTATTATCATGAACGGTGTTTACTATCTTGTAAGCGTCCAATTTGTTTGCTAGCTTTCTCTATATTACTTTTGAGGACTTAATGATCTTTAGTTCATGATGAACACATTAACTAGCTTTTGATTACAACTCCTCTAGCCTCAACTAATTGTGTTGTTGATGCGCTGGGAATGGTTATTATAATAATTCATGTTCTTTTGTTTTACTTTTCTGATGTACTTATGATGATGACAATTTTAAGTTAGAAAAATCAGTATAAACACTTAATACTATTGTTATTATTTCTTGCTTCAAGCAAATCAAAACACTTATGAGGAAATTTTGCAATAAGTACATGCATAATCATGCACGCCAAGTTAAAGACTTGTGCTTGAATCATTGTTTTTCTAAAAAACATTTTGTAACAGTCCAAAAAGGACTAAGAGGATGTTAATAAGGAGGTTGTTGCAATAAAAGTTGTAATAGTAGCATAAGAAGAATCAAATTTTGGTGGTGAAGGTCTATTCTTTTATAAAAATTCTTAACTGAAATTTCATCTTTGTTTTTTTCATTTTCTACATTATACATATACTCCACAGTATTTCAACATGGAATAGCCTTCATCAAACAAATAAACAGTGATAAAGAACTAAACCACTTCTTTCATTATCAACTTAACTCTCAGGATCTTACCCTCATTGTCATCTGGAATGAACTGGGTTGGCAGAATTTCTATAACAAAATCAACATATTACTTTTATGGATTTGTAACCAGGTCATATATGAAGAAGCATAACTATGTCACACACCATTGTCATAAACAACACAAGAATCCATATAAAGTTAATTAGGAAGCCTTCATCTAGAAGAAACAATGCTATTAATATCAATACACTTCAGTTTTTAAGAAGAGTCAATTATTAGAATAATACCAATATAAGTATCAAATCTGGTTTAGGAGCTTTAATGCTAGCTTTGTTAGAATCATTCATTTCAGTTTATAGGTCGATTTTTCTAGTTAGAATCTAACCAAAAAAACATTTGTTTCGTTGAATACCTATGTGAGTCTTCGGCCAAAACAACGAGAAGGAAAGAGAACTCGAGTGGTCAATTTTGCTAATCATGAAATCTTCGACAAATACAATATGCTAAATTAATCAAAACCTCAAACCATACACTAAACGAACAAGTACTCAAAAATCAAAGAAAAAAGGCTAAGCAACAGGAATGAGAAATCTTTGTTTGTATTAAAATCAAATGAGTAATGAAACTAAAGGCCAAAGATGTAGTTGGCAGAAGCTTGAAATTTGTAACCAGAGAGAAAGAAAGAGAGAAATGAGAGGGGGCTTAAGGGAATAGTAATAATAGAGGGATTCATAGGGATGTCGCAGAGGAAAGGAAAGGATTGAAGAAAAACGATTTTTTTCCTTTTTTGAAAATCTACGTGGAATCCACCTAGCCTCTCTAAACACTTTTTTATATATAGTAACGGTATGTGTATGACACTTCCAAATTTTTGTTCAAAATAGCCTAATATTGAGCAGACTCGATAACGTTTTGACCTTAATTGAGTAAGCTATAATGTTAGTCCCTTAATTGATCAAACTAAAAAACGTTTGGCCCAAATTTGGGCACTTAGCCTCCTAAAAATACATTAGAGAATCAAACTACTCCTATAATACCTTTAGAATCACAAAATCAAAAAGGTCCCTCTGAAGCTAGAACAAAGTAGGCTCCTCCTTCATCTCAGAGGAACCTATACAACAAAAAACACTGAGATAATGGAGAGGTCTTGATACACATCAATATATTCTTGGAGATCCCTCTAAAAGTCTAAGAAGAAGAACAACTTTGTGGCTTTCATCTCACAATTAGCACAAAAGTCTATTGAAGAAGCTCTTACTAATGAGAATTGAGTCATAGTTATAAAAGACGAGCTAAGTCAGTTTGATAAGAACAAAGTATGGAATTTGGTGCCTCGTCCACAAAACAAATCAATTATTGGAACTCGTTGGATATTTCGAAACAAACTTGACAAAAATGGTAAAGTAGTAAGAAACAAAGCTAGACTTATAGCTCAAGGTTACAATCAATAGGAAGATATTGATTTTAATAAAACTTATGCACCTATTGCCAAATTAGAATCAACTGGAATTTACTTGCCTTTGCATGTTATAGAAACTTGAAGTTGTTCCAAATGGATGTTAAAAGTGCATTCTTAAATGGTAACATTAACGAAGAAGTATTTGTTAAGTAACCCCCAGGTTTTTGAAGATGAAAACCATTTAGATTACTTGATAAAGTTATCCAAAGCTCTATATAGTTTAAAGCAGGCTCTTCAAGTATAATGTCAGAGGTTAAGTAACTTTCTACTTGAGAATAACTTTGAAAAAGGAAAGGCAGATAAAACCTTATTTGTTAAGAGAAAAGAGAATGATTTACTTATAATGCAAATATATGTTGATGACGTAATATTTTGTAACATCCCGTTATCCTATGTTTAGGGTTAGGATCCTATAATAGTGTACATGAGAAATTATTGAGAAGTTAGAAAGTGCATTTCATGCTCATGCGTATTATAACATACACACACATGTGAATATTAATTTTTGCACACATTAAAATGATTGTACATGCATTCATTGATATTTTCTGGGTATAATTGATTTATAAATGTGATTATATTGAGAATTGTGGATTTTATGTATTGAAAATTGATTTGGAGAGTATAATTATTGATTTAGAATTTTTGGTAGAATTTAGAATATTTTCTAAAATCTCGAGTATTTTTGGACTAGGAAAAATACTAAGTGGCAAGACAATTGATAAGTGGTAGTAGAAATAAGAGTCAAATGGTAGGAAAAAAGATTATAAATGATATTGGGATTTAATGATATATGTCATTAAAAATTGGGAGACAATTGGGGTAGAAATTGGAGACAAATGGACTAGTTAAATAAAAGACCAATGAGAGACTATAAGAAATGACCCTATTCCTTAACTCACGAAACTCTCCCAAGTGAAGGACTATCTTCTCTTTAATTGGTCTTTCACTTTATTAATTACTTCATCTTTTGTTAATATCTCTTCCATCTTCTTCACCTACGAACCTCTGTTTTTGCCCTATCAACGTAAGCCTTGCTCTTACCCTTCTTTGTTACTTAAATGATAGTTCAATTTTCTGAACCTAAAAATTACAAATTTCTATTAGACTATTTTAAGAAGATTTACAATCCCAATTACACTCAATAATCTAACATTATTCTCTTTTCTAATTTATTCTTAATTATAAAAATAATATACTTACTAACCTAACCACCATAATTAATAAAATACCCTTAAATAATTAAAAGTCATATTTTACCCTCATCAATTTCAATTAATACCAAAATTGCTCTTCTTGGAAGTAAATTCTAGATTTACTCTTCACTGTTTGCATTTCCTATTTTGCCCCTACATGCAACTTAAATTTTCAAATAAATGTCATCTTCTTCTTCCTCTCCTCTTCTCCTATCTCCTCTTCTTTTATCATTTTTCAGCCACATTTTCTTTATTTTTATCCCTTCAAGCAACTTCAATTATTATCTCAAACAACTATAACATGCAAACCAACTATAAACTAGTCCAAGATAATAAAAAATAACAAAAAATACATAAAATGGTAGCTAAAAATTTACCTAAATGTTAATCGATTTTAAGGTTGTTAATTTCTACAACTTTCTCCAAATTTTCTGCAAAACAAGCATAACTACGAGAGAATTGTCACATGCAAGTGAAAGAATAATGCTCTAGACACTTACCAGCTGGAATTAATTGAGAGAAAAAATGAGGAAGAAGCTGTTTTCGTTAGTGTTTAATGTATTTGTCCGGCAGATTACTTATCTTCATACTCCTCCTTTTAATGGTTTAACTTTAATGGGTTCGGCTGGGTTTGTTTTATTTTACTTTCCGCGCTTTACACATATCTTCTGAAAAAGCAAACTACAATTTCACGCTTATTCGCCAAAAGTTGAATGTCGCAGCACAACAACAATGGTTTGCCAATTACAACGACTTACATGCTATAAGACTACAAAATTTACCCTAAGCTTCCTATTAATATTTAGTGTGATAACTAAGTTGCTTTACATATTATTGCGAATCTTATCCTTCACGAATGCACAAAGCATCTTGAAATTAATTGCTATTTAGTTATGATTATTCTATAAATACGAGCTTCTTGTCTCTTATTTGTTCTAGCTTCTAAGATATCAGAATGCTCCGGAACAAAATATACTGTTGTATGGTGATTCCTGCAAGAATAATGACGAATGTCATTATGATTCTTATCAGTTATAGAGAAAGGTGAATAACAATGTTGTGCAGGGTACAGGCACTAGGTTTCGTGGCAGTGATGGATTGATATTGCTATTCCATGTTGGCGTTTGAGCGTGGAGCATGAGCGTGGTGGTCGTATGAGATTTTCTATTTACATTCCCTGTGGACTTAATAATATATATTATTGAGCAAGGTGGACAAAGCCTGGTCCACTTTAGCCACGTCTTCATTCCACGTTGGACTGTCATTCGTAACTCCAATGGGATGGCACTAACCTAATCAAAGCCCAGAACGCAGAGAAGCAAATGGCGGTTTCAAGGTTCCTCTTCTGCAACGGCGTTCTTTCTCATTCAACGGACACTCCTTCGGTGACCACATTCCTCGAATCCCGCCCAGGTACTGTGCTCTAATTCATTCAATTAATGTAAAAAGAACAAGAAAGAACGTAAACCAAATTACGATCTCAGGTGCTTACACGACCACGCGCACTCACGACAATAGCAACCGTCTCTTGTTCTGGGACCGTCATCTACTGAGGCTCGCGAATTCCGCCAGAATTTTGTTCGATTCCAATCCAAAGCTTCTATTTATATCTGGCAACTCCTTCGCTCCGTGGATGATTACTCCGCCGATGTGGGAGTCGGGGATTAGGGCTCTGGTGAATGACTCCATGAGTAAGGTGTTGCCAGTTGCTTTGAAGGAGAGAAGCCAAGGGGAGGAGTTGGCGGTTACGACACTTGTGACTGGAGACATGGAGAGGTTAAGCGAGGTGAGTGTTTTCGAAGCGTTTGATGTACAAGTGCATGTCGGGACTTATGTTCCTCCGGTGTTTGGTGTTGTCGGGAATGGAGCTCGGTTGGCGGTGGTTGGCCGCGGAAGGGAGGTTGCGGACGCGAAGTATTCTGATTGGGTTAGGTCAGTTTTAGTATGGGCTTGTTGTTGGCTTGTTGCTATGTATGCGTTGTGATTTGTGATATTAAAATTTCTTTGATGTTTTTAGGCAGGCTTAGGAAACCTTTGGAGAAATGGAGGCCTCCTTCTGTCACTGAACTCTTGTTGTCCAATGATGGGGATCGACTACTTGAAGGTACTGTCACCAACTTATTCGTTGTATCTCGCAAGGTGAGTGATTACTGATCTGAGATGCTGGATTCTCAACTTTATTAACTTTTTATGCAGATTCAAAACCAGTTGATCATACGGCTATCTATTTTTCTAGACATCTTTCATATGAATGGAAAATTTTGGTTCCTGCTTGCATCTGGCATAGTTTTAGCCAGCTTTCCAACTGTATGAGTATTACTAGCTACATAGCTTTTGAGAGACCAGATGATATTAGTCAATGTTAGGCATAATGAAGCCATTTGGTGGACTAACCAACCTATTCTGGTTAGCTAGAATCTGCTATTTTTCTTTCTTGTCGCTTTTGTTATCTTGTTCATTCTTGACTTTGCCTTGTGTGATGTTTTATTTTAGTTAAATCTTGTACTACTTTCAGGATAACAATGGAGACAAATATAGTGATTGCAGCAAAAGTGTTGGTCCTTTTGAAGTGCTGACTGCTCCAGTTAGTGATGGCGTGCTTCCAGGAATCATGCGACAATTAGTCATTGAGTAAGGTTTGCTTCTTATTGGTTCTCCCCAAATATGGAGCAGGTTGTAGTAATTGAGTTACAATTGCTATGGACTATACCACAAATGCATTCACAACTCTGTTCTTTATTCAAATTGTTGTGTAAGATTTTCAAGATTCTTGATAAGTATATAATCAAGTCTACTATCACTAATATAACTTTTTTGTTTTCTTGGTTTTACTGAGAGTGAAATCATCAATCACTAAATGCTTGGATACTTCTTATTGTACCATTTTGTGAATAAGTTTACACCTCTTTGGTAGCGAGATTGTGTACTTGACCAAATCCGATGTTTGGAATCTTATACTATCCAATGGCTTGGATTTTTATTTTTACTCAATTTAAGCAACTTTGAAAATGACTGATTTATTGCTACCTATAACGTTGTTGTGGTTTATCTTTCCTTATTGTTGGTTCTTCATTTGTGATAGGGTGTGTTTGAATTATGGAATTCCTTTTCAAGAAGTTGCACCATCATGGTCAAAGCGTGAACTTTGGCAAGAAGCTTTTGTTACAAGTAAACTGTTATTATTTGTATTGTGTCATAGTATGTAATTTATGTTTTAACTATTTATCCTATTGATTCTAGCCTATTCTAGATCAGCTTTTGACATTGGGGACAAACATATTTTTTTTCTTTCAACTCACTGTGATTCTCTATCTCAATCATCCAATTATTAAATTTATTTGTTCAATCTTTGAACTTTACTAATCCCTATATGTTAGGTGATGTAGGACAAGTAGAAGATATTTCAGTGGCTAGAACCCATAGAACTTATAAAATCTGGCTGTTGGAATTTGAGTTTTAGGTTTGGGATTTCAACTTAAGATTGTTGGAATTTCAGCTTGCTGTAGCTACAAATTTACGGATTGATTGCCAGAAATCTAGGGTAGAATTTTATGGTTTTGGTTGATGGAAATTCAAGCTAGAGTTGGAATTTTAGTGAGATAAACAAGTAACGGAGGGTAGGGAACCAAGAATCACTTGTAGAGTCTAAAAATTACTCTTAGAAGAAAGCATCACACCTTCTAATTGAAGACTCAAGTTTATAGAAAAATATTGAAGATTATTGAAAGGTTAAGTTCACACATATATTAAAAAAAATTCTTGGAACCTTTATTCTAGCAATAAAGGATTCATAACTAAAACATCCAAAATGGAATTGATTCAGTATTCTAATTAAGATTTTTTATTCTTAAATAAACTTAAGCCCTAAATAAATTAGGACAATATATCTAACTTATTGTTATTACTTATTTAATATGAAAACTTAGCATAAAGTACATTTCAACCCTTATTGTTTTTGTTGTCACCTCAACTCCTGCTTTGTATTCCCCCAAATTAAACTTGTGGTTGAGTGATTTGAACTCTTTTATTTCTTTTACAAACTCTAAATTTTTTCACATCAAGTTTCTATAGCTTGTTTGAAGTTGTCTTTGATGTAGAATGTGATAAATACTGATCATATAAGTCTTGATTCAACTTTGAACTTCATATTCTAAAATCCAAGTACTGTTAGAAATTTGTCTTCCTTTCCACTTATCTCCGATATCAACCAACTCTTGTAGCTATTATTCATTCATTAAGAATATCCTCTATTTTTTATTTAATATGAGGAATGGTTGGAATTCTCAAAATAGTTGTAGCAGGAGATTGTGCACCATCATATCTATGATAAATAGTCAACTCTGCGACATTAAAAATAAGACTAGTTCTAATATCACTTGGTAATCCTAAAACATAAGTATCAACACTTATCTTCTTGAGGATCTTATAAGCTCCAACGCTCCTTGAATATAGTCTCTTACATTTCCCCTTGAGACACGCTTTGAATGAATCCTTACTATCACCATATTCCCTTCATTGAATTCTACAAATGATGATGTTGATCAACAGGTTCCTTATAAATTGTTGGTTGTTATCTTTTGTCATATCTCATCAAAGATATCCCACATGTGTTATGCAAAACCTTCATATTCAACAATAACTCATTTGTTTATGGTAAAGGAACCAAATAAATAGGATTTTCTTGGTTCAATTCTTGAAAATATCTCAAAATGCCTCTTACAGGTTCACCTATTTATAGAACGATGCAAATCTTGTCATAGAAAGAATTAGGTCCTAATTATTCACATTATCCTTAACCAAGTGTCTTGACAAGTCCCCCAAGCTTCTATTCATCACTTTTGTTTGTCCATCAGCTTGAGAATGGAAAAAACTTGAAAATTGAAGCTTAGTGTTCAATAATTTTTATAGAGTTTTCCAAAAATAACTCATAAATTTTACATCGTCATTAGAGACAATGGTTAAAGGTAACAGTGTGTATAGTTCATAAAACACAGGCAACAGTGTGTGTAGTCCTGCAAAAATTTATACTTATGTCTTACCATAGTTCATAAAACATAGGTAACAGTGTGTATAGTCCAGAATTTTGCTTCTTTCCTGTAGCTAATTGACATGCTTGACATTGTCATATAACTTTGGACAGATCCTGCTTTTAAGAGGGCCAATAAAAGTGATTTTCAACGATTGCAATCATTTTATCCCTTTCCAAAGTGACCTTTTGTCCCTCTGTGTAATCCCAAAATCACATTCTTTCTGTGTAATCCCAAAATCACATTCTTTCTTATAGAAATATTGGGTAGGCAAAGTCAATTTCCTCTAAAAGGTTAGTCATCATGCATCACAAAAGGGAAGTGATGGTCCCTTTGTCCAACTACAATTTTTGAATAAATTATCCCAAAATCTTCTGCTGGAACATACTCTCTTTCTAGTTTTTCAAACTTTACAACTTTTACTGTCATAGTGATAAGCAAATGACTTGTTTTATTCAATGCATGTTCATTCAAATCTACTTAAATAAAATCTATATCTATATTAGCTTGATTAGTTGTTTTCTCAACTCCAACAATATTCATCAGGTTTTAAATCCAAAAGCTCTAGCGTCCTTGGTAGTTGTGAATTGATCTTTTTCAGCTCCCTATTGTATTATTTCAGCCGTTTTCCTATTATTTCAGCCTACTTTCTTGTTGTTGCAGCCTAATGTTCTTTTGTTTGGTTTGTTGTTCAGGTGTTTCTGCTTCTTGTTTAAATGTTTCAACTTGTTTAGTTGTTTTGCGTTTATGGTTTGCCAAAGAATCCACTTCCTTCTACTTTTCTTCAACTTTAACACTCTGATCATCTCCAATTGTCGAATTGTCAATGTCATCAAGTACTTGGACACATTCTAAATGTAGGCTAAAAGATTCTAATTGATCAGTTGACAGAGAAGTGCCAATGGTCTCACCACCTAGAATAAACACTTTTTTAAAGGCAATGGTTGTTATATTTGAGGAATCAAAATCATTATATGATTTTTCAGTAAAGATTTTCCCTTGTGTTGTGTGTTGTTGATTAATATCAATCCCCTTTCCTCGCTTATTAGCACCTTTCCCATGTTTAGCATCAAGTATAGGTTGTTGGTTTGTAGAATTATTTCTTGTGGGAGTTATTACATGTTAGTTACTTTTTGGAGCACCTTGTGATCGAGGATCATCAATGCCTTTTTTTGCATAATTATTTCATCCCGCTCTGAGTGTTCTTTTATAGGCCCTTTTGCTATGTGTTGCTATGGTAAACCAAAGTTCTAGTACCAAATTGATGTAGAACGAGTACAAGAAATATTAAACTAGTGGTTAATACCCATTGAACTTATAAAATCTAGCTGCTGACATTTGAGTCTTATATTTGAGATTTCAGTTTAGATTGTTGCAATTTCAATTTTGGTATAGCTAGAAATTTAGGGTTTGGTTGCTGAAAATTTGTGCCAAAATTTTAGAGTTTTGGTCGCTAGAAATTCTAGTTAGAATTTCTAGAATTTTAGTGAGATAAACAAGTAATGAAGGGTAGGGAAGTAGGAACTATTCTTAGAGTTTAAGAATCATTCTTAGAAGAAAAAAACGCATCTTTTAATTGAAAACTTGTTTATAGAAACTTATTTAAAATCTATTATTGAAAAGTCGAGTACCCACACACACACACACACACACACACACATAAATATATATATAGATATATAGAGCTATATTTTATTAATTTCTTGATACCCTTATTTTAGTGGTAAGGGGATACCTAACTAAAGTATTCAAAATAGAATTAAATCCTATTCTAATAAGGATTTTTTAATCTTAAATAAGTTTAAGTCCTAAGCAAATAAGGACAATATAACCCTTGTCTGTGCTATCACCTTAACTCCTATACTTTATTCTACTAAATTAAATCTTGTGCTGAGAGATTTACCCTCTCCTGTTTTTTTTATGAAGTCTAAGCTCTTTTGTATCATTAGGATTTCTGTAAATATTCTTAGAGGAGATCTTACGTGATATTTTAGCTGGACATACACAGTCATTTCCAGTCATATGTCCAGTTGGAATTCTGTTGATGCTTGCAAATTTTCCATTGAAGATTAGTGAGGTGTAGGACTGAATTAAAAAAGTTTAATAGTGGAGGATTAAATCGAAAAAAAGGCGTTAAGTTGAAGCACAAATATATAGTCTCCCCATATTACATTTTAAACCTCTTGAGATTATGTATCTTGGTATTTTAGTTCTGCATCTTCCAATTGTTGATTATTAGGAAAATCTTGTTTATACGATTTCAAGATCATATGAAGTGGTATTTTTTGCAGGTAGCTTGAGATTAATGCAGCATGTAGAGAAAATTCAAGTCCCTAGTCAATGGGAGTTGCTGGTGTTGAAATCCTCTGATGAGATTTTATGGGAAGAGAAGCAATTTCAGGTATAGGAACTTCTAATTATGGTTAATAATTTACTTCCATAGGAAGCAACTATTCGTATTCGTCATCACAAATTTGTATGCATCATCACTAGGAGGAGCCAGGGATGATCACTTCAATTATCCAGGTAAGGTCCATTTTCATTTTTACGCTTTAATTTCAAAATTTGTTGTGGTTTTGTCATGAGTTAGACCATTGCCAATTACAATAAACGATTAGCAAAGCCATATGGGACTATTTACACGGTTGCTTCTTTTGTAGTCAAGGAAGTGTATTGGTAATGATTCTACTAATTCTTTTGTATCTGTTTCATATAGAAAGGAATTTTGGAGAAGGCAAGCAAGGAAGCGTACCAGTTGTAGAACTTTTAAGGCGGGTGAGGAAACAATGCCTATGCCTTACACTGCTGAGACGTTTAAGGACCTTCCAAAGTTTTTTTTTCGGAAATTAAATACATTTCATTGAACTAATAATGTACATTACAATGATGCTTCAATTCTAGGTTATTACAAAAGCTCGATTGTTTGAACTAACAATCGACAAAGAACCTAAGAATAGTTACTACTAGCTACTCGCATTTACAAGTTGATTCATTCCAATGACCATCCCCGTCTCGTATTGGTAGATAACTTAGTTGTTAACCCTGTAGCTAGTAATGTCAGCCTGATTTGTAGTACTGTTTCTTAGAAAAACCTCCTCTAAGTTCCTGCTTTCGTGTTTGAAGATTCTGCTGTGCCTTCCCTCCCAGATGTTATGTACCAATGTGCTCCAGCTGATCTTAACAGACTTGAAATCTGCCGGATTCTGCATTTTGATTCTCGTTAACCAGTTAACAATGCCCGCCCAAGATAGATCTGGGCTATTAATGTTTAGAATGGACTGGAGTTGTAACTTTAACAACTGAATTTCGTTTGTCTTTTGCTCATCTGTAGTCGTGGATTTACTAATAAGCAACGAGATTGAAACACGCACCAAAACTGTAATATTATTGTCCTTTTCGGATGAAAAGCTTATAGACATTTCTGAAATAGTTATTTACCGTCTTGAGTATAAAGTGTAGTTTTAATTTTAATATTTTCACCAAAATATTAATTAGATTTTGATATTTCAGAAAATTTTTTAAAAATTTTAATATTTGTAAAATGTTTAATTTAAACTGTAAATAAACAATTGTAGGTCCAAAGTTACTAAAGTCTCTCCGACTCAGGGCTTTGCTTACGAGCCCATTATTGAGTGATTTGTTAGTCACAAATCGCCAGCAATGATTGCCAAACGAACCAAAACTACTGTTGAATTTGCATGTCATGTTCACGGTTTCTTAGGGACTTGCAAGATTACCTTAACACTTTGTTTAGTGTTTTCAACTATTTCTTGGAGCTTTTGTTTAGAGAGATTAAAATGTCCATTAACTTTTAATGAAAGTAGCTTCCCTTCATTTAGTGATACCTTTTCACAAGCTCCACGTTATTTGTCTCTCATCCATGACACCAAACTTCTCAACCGCATCTCTTCCCTACTTTTTTACTTAATCCTAATAAAAGGAGGAGGATATGGATGGGGAGAGTCAGAGTTAGTGTGAACTCCCAGAAATTATTAAACCACAATTATCTATATATGCATAATATTAATTATCAAAATCCTCATTAGTTCCAAAAGAAAGTTATTCATGAATCACAAAAATATTTTATACACACATAACTACCTGTAACTGTCGCATTAAAAAATATATAGAATAAATTTGAATAATAATTGATTGAACTATAGCCAAGCTACCTCAAACATTACAATGAGTTCACTAAGAAATAAATTACAATACTTAAGTCAAAAACAAATTATAGAGACGAATGAAATTAATACAAAATCCTACAAATGTCATCGAGTCTCCATTCTTGAAGAGAGAGCATGTTGATCAGATTTGGCTATCATAGTGGCTCAGATCCAATTAATAGTGTAATATCCCGGTTCTATACAAAGGGTTAAAACCCTAGAAATTTGGTACAGTGAAATCAATCAGAGAAATTGGGGTAACACATCTCATGCTCATGCATTTTATAAGGTACACATGCACATAAATAGTGAATCCTTGCACGTAATAATAATTGTACATGCATTCATTGACATTCCGGGTATAATTGTTAATACATATGATTATTATTAAGAATTGTGATTTGTTTATATTGAAATTTGATTTGGAAAGTGTAATTGTTATTTTAGAATATTTGGAGAATTTTGGGAAAATTTTCTGAAAAATTCGGGATAATTTCTGGACTAGAAAAAATGCCGAGTGGCAAGACAACTGTGAACTGGTAGTATAAATTACTGTCCAAAGGCAATGAAAATTTCGATAAAGGACCTTAGAATTTAGTGACAAATGTTATTGAAAATGGGGAGACAATTGGAGTAAAAATTGGAGACAAATAGACTAGTTTTTAAAATAAGTCCACATGGGACCATAAGAAGGTGACAAGTGGCAGTGACAAGTGTCACTACCACTCACCACACACTCCCATTCACGACATTCACTTGTAAGACCCATTAAATTGCTTTGTCTTCCATTTATTTCTTGCTTTCCTCTTAATTTCGTGGCTCCTCCTTCTTCTCTTCTTCTCCTTCATTCTTGACTCACCCAAAGCTCCATCAAGTTACATCTTGCTCCCACCTTTCACTTGCTACTCTCACCATATCATCTTCTTCTTTGTC
>JANZLC010000202.1:16152393-16169609 GCA_026413385.1 Erythroxylum gracilipes | reverse complement strand
ATTACACAAGGACCCTTATGCCCTCCCACTTAAGCCTTAAACCTCTAAGACCTAAGTGGTCTACCCAAAATGCCCTTAGTTCATTTAATCCCATTAATCCTAATTTAGGCCAAAAATTAAACTTTAATCAAACTTAATAAAATGCTAAACCTTAGCAACATTCAATTCCAATTAGACCACAAAATTAAATCATGCATCAAAATAATTAAACTGGTTTAAACTGGTTTGGGGTCCAACATTATAACATAACACATCAAGATGCAAATGCACACACAATTTGGTTCGAGGGTTCCGTGAACAAAATAGAGAAACCGAAGTTTTCTCCATGAACAAAACGAGTCCACTTTTCGGATCTCTTGGGCCACAAGCGGGCAGCTGGGAGAAGGCTTAACGTCGACATGCACGTGACTACAAAACGATTCCTCTCTTGCCCAAACACAATCAAATCACATACTTAATTCAATCATTCACAAATTTATATTCTCATGATCTTTCCTTCTTTCCATTCAATCAAAATGCCAAAATAAAAGGCATAGCATAATCATGCTCAAAATTCAATCTTTATCACAATGTCATACATCTTCTATGCATAACATAACATAAAACACATCATAGTCATTCACAATTTATCAATTCAAGCACATATATACACATATATGCACACACAAGGAATTTTTTCCCATTACACAATAACTATAAATAAATTACCCACCTTATACTCTTGGAAATCCAAATTCAATGGTACCCTTCCTCTTGCTCTTGGTTAGGTTGTCCTTGATTTCCTAACATAACCAAACATTCTCATTCAATTTCCAATTCAAATGGAAATCCCTAAATTTCCATAATCATAACCAAATGAAATTAACCCTAAGTAAGCTTCAATCTAACCTACCTATGGTTCATATAGGTTAGAAAACTCCAAACCTAGCTTAGAAACCAAAAACCCTATGGATTTCACCATCTTCTTCTTCCTCCAACCATTCCCAACACAAACCCCTTTCTCTCTCTAGAATTTCTTCATCACAACATAACAACTCATTTCCTTATACTAAAGCAAGAAGAAGATGAAAACTTACCTTGAAAGCCTTGATTCTTCCTCTTTCCATGAAAATTTCCTCCTTTTTCCCCAACCTTTTCGATTTTCTTCTTCTTCTCTCCTCCCTCACGTTTTTCTCTCTTTCCCTCTTCTCCCTTTTGACTTCCACCACACACACTCTTCTTTCCTGTAATTTTTGCCTCTTTGTTACTCTTTTTCTTTCCATTATACCCCTCCTTCACTTGGCCTTTCCAAAATTATCCTTGGTTTGTCTTATATGGCTCTAACCCCCTTCAAACCACTTAAGCCAACTTATTCTAACTTAATCCTAGCCTTCATTCTAATTAATGACCCAAATTCTAAAAATAAATAATTAAACAAGCATACATAAATTATTAAACAAATAATAAGTAAAATAAAAAATATAAAAAATAAAAAAATTGGTATCCAACAACTTTCCTCCCCTAAAAGAATTTCGTCCTCGAAATTCTTACCTGAGTTATCGAAGAGGTGCGGATACTTCTCCTTCATTGCTTCCAAAGGCTCCCATGTCACCTCCTCTGTCGAATGGTTCCTCCATAAGACTTTAACTAGTTTCACAACCTTATTTCTTAAAACCTTTTCTTTCGAATCCAAAATCTCCACTGGTTGCTCCTCATATGTCAAATCTTCTCTTAATTGGACCTCTAAAGGTTGAACTATGTGTGAAGGGTCTGATCGATACTTCCTCAACATCGATACAAGGAAGATATTGTGAATCTTAGACAATTCTGCTGGCAAAGCTAACTTGTAGGCTAAAGGCCCAATCTTCTCAATGATCTCATAGGGGCCTATGTATCTTGGACTAAGCTTGCCCTTCTTACCAAATCTCAAAACTCCCTTCCATGGAGAAGCTCTAAGAAACATATTGTCTCCAACTTCAAATTCTATTTCTTTTCTATGTGCATCCGTGTAGCTCTTCATTCTGTCTTGAGCAGCTTTAAGTCTCTGTTTTACCAATTTAATCTTATCAACAATAACTTGCACCAATTCTGGCCCTACAAGCCTTCTTCACCTTCCTCATCCTAACAAATAGGAGTTCTGCACCTCCTACCATAAAGAGCTTCATATGGTGCCATCTAAATTTCTGAGTGATAGGAATTATTACACACAAATTATATTAAAGGCAAATGACCATCCCATGAGCCTTTAAAATCCATAACACAAGCTCTCAATATTGTTTCCAAAGTTCGTATTGTTCTCTCTGATTGTCCATCAGTCTGTGGATGGAAAGCCGTGCTAAAATATAACTTAGTTCCCAAAGCTTCTTGTATCCCAGAACCTGGAGGTGAACCTAGGATCTCTATTCGAGACTATTGAACTTGGAATTCCATGAAGTCTGATTATCTCATCTATGTATTACTTGGCCAATACATTCAACGAATCCGTCTGTTTAATTGGGAAGAAATGAGCAGACTTGGTTAACCTATCCATAATCACCCATATTGCATCATGCTTCCTACTGGTTCTTGGCAATCCCATCAAGAAATCCATTATAATCTTCTCCCATTTCCATTCCGGAATTGACAAGGGTTTAAGCTTACCTGAAGGTGCTTGGTGCTCAACCTTGACTTGCTGGCACACTAAGCATCTTTTAGCATATTCTGCGACTTCTTTCTTTATTCCTTTCCACCAGAAATGTTCCTTCAAATCTCTATACATTCTCTTACTTCCTAGGTGCATCGCAGAAGTGCGTTATAGGCCTCATCAACGATTTCATCTTTCAACCCTTGCATATCAAGAATACATAGTTTGTTTCCTACCACTATCAATCCCTCTTCCCGTACCTCTATTTCAGAAGGTTTTCCATTTTTAATCTCTTCTCTAAGATTGCTTAAATACTCATCTTGCTCCTACAACTCTTTAATCTTTTCCTTCAATATTGGCCTTATTCTAAAATTAGCTAATACACAATCAGATTCAGCTTGTCTCAATGTCACTCTGAGTTTGGCTAATTCCTTCAATAAAGGAATATACACTGTCTTTATATGTGCCATAGTCTATTTCCTACTCAGTGCATCCGCTACTACATTAGCTTTCCTCGGGTGATAATCAATCATTAAATCATAATCCTTTAATAGTTCTAACCATCTTCTCTGTCAAATTCAACTCTTTCTGGCTTATTAAGTACTTAAGACTCTTATGGTCTATAAACACCATAGTAGTGACTCCATATAAACAGTGTTTCCAAATTTTCAGCTTAAAAATTATGACAGCTAACTCCAAGTCATGAGTCAGATAATTCATCTCATAAGGCTTCAATGGCCTAGAAGTATAAGCAATCACCTTATCTTCCTGCATCAATACACAGCGCAATCATTTCCTTGAGGCATCACTATAAACTACATATACGTCACTACCCGAAGGCAATGCCAAAACCGGTGCACTTGTCAATCGATGCTTAAGCTCCTTAATGCTTTTCTGACATTCATTTGTCCACACAAACTTCTAGTTCTTCCTGGTCAACTTAGTAAGTGAAGCTGCTATTATAGAAAAGCCCTCCACGAATGTCGGGTAATATCCAGCTAAACCCAAGAAACACTACTTCCTTTAGCCAGAATTGGCATTTGTCGAATTTGGCATACAACTCGTCCTTTTTCAAAGTCTCCAGGGCAGTCCTCAAACATTCCTCATGCTCTGTATCACTCTCAGAATAAGCCAATATGTCATCAACGAAGACAATGATGAATCGGTCTAAGAAAGACTTAAAGACTTGATTTATCAAGTCTATGAAGGCTGCAGGTGCATTTGTTAACCCAAAAGGCATGACCAAGAACTCGAAGTGGCCATACCGTGTTCTGAAAGCAGTCTTTGACACCTCAGACTCCTTTATCCTTAATTGGTGATAACCCGATCTCAAATCTATCTTAGAAAAGACCCTTTCCCCTTGTAACTGATCAAATAAATCATCTATGCATGGAAGCGGATATCTGTTCTTGATAGTGGCATGGTTAAGCTTCCTATAATCTACACACATTCTCAAAGATCCGTCTTTCTTCTTTACAAAAAGGACCAGAGCTCCCTAAGGTGAAGAGCTCGGCCTTATGTACCCTTTATCCAATAACTCCTCCAATTGCTCCTTAAGCTCTTTTAATTCTGTCGGAGCCATTCGGTAAGGCGGAATTGAGATCAGCATTGTGCCCAGAACAAGTTCAATGGGAAATTCAATTTCCCTAGGTGGTGGTAGTCCTGGTAACTCCTCGAGAAAGACATCTGGGAATTCCTTGACTACTGGCATATTGTCGAACTTCCCTCTATCTGCCCACGTGTCTACCACATAGGCCAAAAATGCCTCACACCCTTTCCTCATCATTTTCTCTGCCATCAAAGCCGAAACAATTCTCGATGAGCTAAATTTTCGGTCTCCTATCAATATCACCTTTCTTCCATCCTCCAACTCGAACTCCACTGTTTTCTGTTTGCAATCTAAGTTGGAATTATACTTCTCTAAGGCATCCATACCTAAAATCACATCTAATCCTCCCATCTTCAAGGGCATTAAATCCACCACTAAGTGTTCCCCACCAATATATAACTTACACTCTCTATACACTTGACTAATAACTATACACTGGCCGATTGGAGTACTCACCATCAAAGGAGTATCCAATGGGCTCATATCTTTATCAAACATAGTTCTACCCGATGAAACAAAGGAGTGGGTAGAACCCGGATCAATCAAAACAATCACATTATCATCAAATAATTTCATCATACCAGTTATCACTTTTGGAGCAGTCTCTGTGTCCTCCCGTGTCATTGCAAACACTCTAGCTGGTGCTTGCCTCCTTGGTCTTCCTGGAGGATTCACTTTTCTGGCCACATCATAACTTCTACTGCCCACTTCGGTTTCTATCCTGTGTCCCACTGTCTTAGTTCTCTTTGAGGCTTGCATCTGAGCTTTCTCCTGTCTTGCAAGCTGAGGGCACTCTCAAACCATGTGCCCTTTTTCCCCACAGCTGAAGCAAGCTCCTGTCAATTTGTAGCACTCCCCTCTATGGTGTTTCCCGCAGTGATCACATTTAGGGACTGATGACTTGTCCCCTTCTCCCCTTCTATTGCCTTCTACCGTAGAGGCTTGATCAGAATAAGTAGGAGTCCTCATCTGTCTGGTCCTACTTGCACCACCATTCCTCTCCTCAAACTGCATAGGGAAGCTCCTAGCACTCCTCTCTGGCATAGGAGTACTAGTACTACCTCCCCTCTTGAACTACTCTCTCCCTTTTCTCTTTTTGTTCACAACACTCTTTATGTTCTCTATGTTTTCAACCCTCAGTGTTGCCTCAACCAGCTACTGAAATTCACAAAAATTTTGTACCACCACCTTCTCTCTGATGGCTAGATGTAAACCCGATTCAAACCTACGGCACTTGGCTGCCTCACTCATCATCATCTAAGTTGCATATCGGAATAGCTGTGTAAACCGACGCTTATACTCACTCACTGTCATCTCCCTCTGGGTGAGACTCAGAAACTCCCTCTGCTTCTGCTGAATATACACCTCAGACAGGTACTTCTTCTTATACACTGCTAAGAATTCCTTCCATGCCAACACTGGCGGACTTATCTGGCTCCCTAGCACACTCTCTCACCAATGTAGAGCATTTCCCTGAAGCAAACTAGCAGCATACACCACCTTCTCATCATCCTCACACTTCATCTGATCCAGTATCCTCTCGATCTTTCTCAACCAAGTCTCGGCTTCTTCTGGATTCGTTATCCCATAAAATTCTATTGCTCTATACTTCCTAAGCTTGTCAAAATGTTTCCCTTTCTTGACGGGGACCGAGACAGAAGATTGTGGCATCTAGACCATGGCCTGAGCAAATGCTTGAAACATCCTTGGATCCAACGGAGTAGGCAATTGCTCTTGTGGAAGAGGAGACTCTCGCGACTGTGATTGAACAGGCTCACTACCTTGCCCCACCAAAGCCTCAGCATTTCCTAAGGCTACATATTCATCAATACTCTCCTCCCTTGGTGGAGAGTCAGGTGCAATTGATCCTTGCAATACTCCTGGTGTCCTTCTACGAGGTGGCATCTTACTTCTTCAATGCAAACACTAGCTATTAGCTGACAATTGATCTTAATCCTATTTCCTACATGTATGCATGATATGCATGTCATTTAATACACTCAATCAAATTAACAATGCAACTCGTACCCACATAACCTAACACTTCATCCTACTATGCATACTAAGCCTAGGAAAAACCTAGAGCTCTGATACCACAAGATGTCTAGCCCCGTTTTCGAAACCCAACAATCAAACTGGAGTCAAAAGCGTAAGCGGGTTACCTTGTAGGGTTATCTCAACGAAGTCCTACTCGTATTGTACGTGCCTTGGCATAATTGCCATACTTCTCACTACACATGTCGGATTGACTTCATTTTTGGACGGTTTAAAAGAAAACGTCTAAATCTACAACTTTCATAAATATTTCAAAGTGAGATTTGGCCTCTAAAAGGATCAAGAATGGAACATAAGGTATAAGATGAACAGTGCATAGAAACTAAAATGAAGCAAAAATTTTAAGACGAAGTGAACTAAGACGAAGGAAAAACTAAGACGACACAAACTAGGACGAAGTGATTTAAGACGAAACGAAACTAAGACGAAGCAGAAGTCAAACTAAGACGATAGAAACTAAGACGAAGCATCTTAGGTACAAAACTAAGACGAAGTGAAGGTCAAACTAAGACGATAGGAAAGTCAAACTAAGACAATAGAAACTAAGAAGATAGAAACTAAGACAAAACGTCTTAGGTACAAAACTAAGATGAAGCAAAGGTCAAACTAAGACGATAGAAACTAAGACGAAGCATCTTAGGTACCAAACTAAGATGAAGCGAAGGTCAAACTAAGACGATAAAAACTAAGACGATAGAAACTAAGATGAAGCGCCTTCGGTACAAAATTAAGAAGAAGCAAAGGTCAAACTAAGATAATAGGAAAGTCAAACTAAGACGATAGAAACTAAGACGAAGCTTCTTAGGTACAAACTAAGACAAAGTAAAGGTCAAACTAAGACGATAGAAACGAAGACGAAGCGTCTTAGGTACAAAACTAAGACGAAGCGAAGGTCAAACTAAGACGATAGAAACTAAGACAAAGCGTCGTAGGTATAAAACTAAGACCAAGTAAAAATACTAAGACGAAGCGGACTAAGACGGAGCAGAACTAAGACGAAGCAGAATCTAAGACGATAGAACTAAGACGATGCACCGTGCATAAAAAGATGTTTCAACTGGATCTTCCTCACATCCCCAAAGTTAGGACACGAATTCTAACCCTATAAGGGACCTGAAATATGTAATGCAATATAAACCAAAAACATAAACATAAACAAAAGTGATCATATATCATTAACAGAACCAAACATAATCTGAGCTTAACTTTAATTACATATCAACACGCTCATCAGAAGCTTAATACAAATACAGATGGATGCTTAATGTTTGATATGCTTATAAAGCCAACCAAATGCTACTAACTTAATACAAAAGACGCCTAGCTAGCTCGGAGTATCCAATTGCCTTGCAAGGATCACTGATCTTTTTGATCTGCACCTGAGGAGTGGAAAAATATTGGGTTGAACTACACAGCTCAGTGGCTAATATATTTATAGCCATTGGCGATGACCCACACAATCAAACATATATATATATATATATATATATATATATATAACAATCATTGCAAAGAACATGTCATGTAATTTATCCATCTCTGCAGAACACTCAATCATACATCATGCTTAGCCATTCAATGATGGAATGCACAACAAATGGCTCGAGAGACAGATAAACCGAAGTTTATACCGTGAACAAAACGAGTCTGATTTCTCAGGATCTCGTGGCCTCAAGCGGGCGGCCAGGAGAAGGCTATATGTCGACATGCAGGTGAATAACGAAACATTCCTCTCTTGCCCAAACACAATTAAATGTCAATGCTTAACTCATTTCATACACATTCATACTTTTCATGCTCATCATGCTTTCTCATCTTTTCATTCATACAGAATGCCATGATATTTTTCAAGGCAATACATAATCCTAATCACAATGCATTTGTAACAATTTCCATAATTTAAAACAAGCAATTTAACACATAACATACAAGCAAGCAAGACAATTTGCCCATACATAACCATTATAAATATATTACCCACCTTAAAATCTTGAAAATCCAAACTCAATTGTGCCTTTCCACTTGTTCTTGGGCAGGTTGTTCTTGATTTCCTAACACAACCAAAATTCTCATTTAATTCCATTTCAAATGGAAATCCCCATAATTTCTATAATCATAGAGAAAAATGAAATTTATTTAAATCAAACTCAAACTTAATCTTCCCATAGTCCATATAGGTTAGAAAATCTAAAACCTGTCTTAGAACCCTAAAAGAAATCAAATGGGTTTTTTTGATTCATCTTCTTCCAATCCATCACCCATTTTCACACAAAAATACTTTCTCTCTCTTCTTTGTCTAACAAGACAAGAGGAAAAAGATAACTTACTTTGGCAAGATGATTTCTCTTCTTTCTCTTCTTCCTTTCAAGCTTCCCACGTTTTTCTCCTTCTCTCTTTTCCATGTTTTTCAATGCTCTTTTCTCTTAGCTTCCACAACAATCTTCCTTCCCTCTTCTAATTTTAAGACACAATTTAGCTTCTTTTCTTCCAATTATACCCCTCCTTAGTCTTATTCTCCCAATTTGCCCTTCTTTTGTCTTTATGGCTATACCCATCTACTTAAGCTAACTTAATCTCTAACACTTCCTTCTAATTTAAATTTCTAATTAATGACCCAAAAATAATTAAACCTACAAACCAACCTAAATAAATCATTAAGCAAATACTAAATAAGAAGTAAAACAAATTAGGATCCAACATTGATGGTCTAGAATTTAACAATATCATAATCACATGAGCGAAATAATGCATAAGTATAAATTCATGTCTTTATGCCCAAATTGAACACATTCAATCTCACTTGAACAAACTTATCATACCTTATAAACATAAGCATTTGTAATAATGCACCAATGAATGCATTAAGTATTTACACTTTACATGCATTCACACACAAGTTTTCAATTCACAAACATTCATAACTAACACATTACTCTTATTCTTTAAATCACATTAGCATTCATAAATAAACTCCATTCCTTTAACAACTTATAAGTTCCAAAATTAGATACTTTGTTATCTACTAACACCTTCCTTAAGTTATTACTTCAATTAAAAGTCCAAAACTTATTCAACCTTTAATTAACTCATTCCACATCAAACTAGGTTCATTTTATACCTTAATTAAGTCCAATTAAACCATTATTACGTACCTTAACCTTATATAGTCCAACAATTGTCTAAAACCAACATTTCCTCCTTCCTAAGTACTTCCCACGACCGTGGGAATAAGCCTTATAAATCCCACGAACACCTTTACCAAAGTCCATCAATTTCACTTCAATTCTACTTTATTCATGCTTCAATACCTCACCAAATCCTTGTCCAAACCAATTCAAAAATCATCATAAGGTAGCTCACAATCCATGATCTTTCATGCATAAAAATCCAAAGCAAGTGCTATTAACAACTATCATGTTCCAGACCTTAATTCATCTTCAATTCAATACATATTCTATTCATTTCAAACATCATATAATTCATAACATAACATGCTATCAAGTTTAGAATTCCCTTACCTTAACTTTAAAAAACAACTCTAAAGAAGCAAGCCAGCTAGTCTTCCAAGCAACCATACATAGCTCCTAGACTAAGGTGCAAATTTCAGCACTAACAAAACAATATACAGAAAATAGCAAAACTTAACTTCTTGATTAGTAACTTACAAAGATTCAAAGTGAAGATGATCCGAAATCAAGAAAAATTCCAAAAGTTGAGAGGAAGTAAGAGTTTCGGTAGTGAATGAGCAAGGAGAAGGAAGAGTTACAGCAGAAACTAGCCAATGCATAAGATCATGCCATGTGTAAGATGACTCATCTTGCTCAAAGGACACTTGTTATACAAGGACACAAGCCACATGTCCTCTCCCTAGCTAGCACACATGTTCTTCTATGAGGCTGCCAAATGCCACAATTTAATTAGGCCACTTGTCACTCAAACAATGTTGCCAAATGTTAGTGCATCAACTATGCCAAAATGTCACTAACTTATAGGCTTAGTCATTTTAATTTTCATGTACCAATTTTTCTTGCCACTTGACAATTTTTCTAGTTCAAATGTACATTTTAATACCTCAATTCTCTAATGATATCAATTAATTCCAAATCACTAAGTATAATCCATTAAACCAGAAATTCAAGTTATATGTAATTCTCAGTCATCTCACAATTTTTAACACCTATCATACATGTACTTTCATTAACATGTAACATTTCAACTAAGGTATAACCTTACACAAATTGGGGTTGAATTTTAGAGAAATGATTTATTAAGAATAGTCTAGGTGAAGTAGTTATTATGACTTGTATCTTACTGGTCTTTACAGGACATATCTAAAGGCAAGATGGGTGATCCATTATCCTTTTGGGATTGTTCATTTAATCAATGGTACCTTGATCTACAAGGCACTAACCTAAAGTTGGGGCATACTTAGTTGCACTAGTTCTATCAAAATTGTAGTAAATAAAAATTTTGAAATAATATTCTATTAATTTTATTGTATTAGAGCATTATGTATTTTAAAATATTAGTTAAATAAAAATATACAAATTAGGATAAAATGTGAAGAACATTAAAGTATAGTAAATATCAAAATTTTTATATAATAAATTTTTATATAAAATAGGTTAGGTTGGAAATGATAATATATATCAATACTAGAAGATAATAAAGTACTATCAACAAAATAAGAATAAGATAAATGACAATTACAATATTAAGTATAAAATAAATATTAAATTATTTTAGAAAGTAAATATAAGATATAGATACAAATGGATAATTATGAAGATAAAATAAATTTAAGCAATATAAAAGTATTCAAATACCCATAATATAATTGTTTGTTTGAGAACTAACAACTTTAAGGTCCTCATTATCTATTTTATTTGATTGGTCTCGAAATTCTTCTTTTTCATCCTTATCAAACTCATCCAAATAATTCATTATAAAGAATAGAATAATATATAATGTGAAATGGTTCTAATAATTATAGTGCTGTAGATGAATGGAAAGAACATCGTCTATCTATAGTATTAGTATGCCGTTGCATATAGAAATTGAATTATTGTAGAACATTTAATTGCATTGTGAACAAATGTCAATAATGATCAGTGATGCCTATCCAAATATAGAAAACAATATATAATATTCGCCTGACCTCTCTCTGTCTCTCTAAAGTCTAAACCCAAATATGAAAATAAAAAAAGAAAAAGAGAACCTTCCAAAGTCCAAAACCCTATAGCACCAATACTACCAAGATCTAGGAAAAAAAATTAAAAAGAAATTAAAAAAGTGGCACGCTTATAAGTTATAACTCCCTTTTCTTTAAATTCAACTTCCTAATTATCTCTTACTTGCCTAAAGAATCTTCTTGATTAGATTTTGCACAACTTCCCTATATATTTATGTTGTTGCTGTTGTTAGGGTTTATCATTCTCTTTATGTCGTTTCTTTTCCTTATTTCTGGTTGTTCGTGATTGAGAAAACAATCTCTTTCTGGATCTTCAAATCAACCCACCTAGCGTTCTTAACATGGATGAACACAAGGATACAGATTCTTCTGTTAGTGCTGCTTCGGAATCTTCCAAGACACTGAATGCTGGCCAAGATGTAGCTAAGGTTGTTGATAGTGAGAAAACCCACGTTGTTGAGTCGGTTACTAGTAAAGTTCAGTCTAAGGTTCAATTGGAGGAGTCGGTACGAGAAGATGGTGAGGTCGGCGAAGGAGGGTCTTGTAATGGTGGAGATATAATGGTTGGGGTTATGGGGTCAGAAGTTTATGTTGATGGTGTTTTTTTACGCGATTTCAACGATGGAAGTGGGGGCAATTCCAATAGGGAAGCAGTGAATGAGGGTGATGGGTCGACCAAGATGTGTTCAGAAAGAGAGCCGAAAGGTTTAGATGGTGGGAGTGGTGTATTCGGTGAAGTGGGTCGAGACGGGATCAAGGATGCAGGAGCTAAGTCGCCCAATTTGGGAGCTGATTTTCTTGGAGGCTCTTCCAGGGTTGATGAATCTAAAGAAAGTGGTGATTTGGTTGGCGATGCATCTGTTGGAGGATTGATTGATGATAGTGTTGGTGGAGGTGATGATATTGGTGATAAAAGTTCGCAGAAGGTTGAGATTGAAAATAGTGAAACGCAGCCCGTCAGAGATGAAATTGTGGTTAAAACATCTTCATTGCTAAAGGAAGCAGAATTGGCCAAGGAAGGTGCAGAGAGTTGTGAAGTTAATGTTGTTGGTTCCCAAAATCTTGAGGTGTTAAATAATAAGGATCAAAAACAAAGTGTTGAAAATGGGGGAGGAGTTTCTTCAATAGCTATGGATTGCTCAGTAGTTAAAACTCAAGCTGTTGTTGAAGAGAAGCCTGAATTGGTTGGTAGGCCTTTAGAGCATGCTATGGAAGTAGATGGAACTGGAGAAGACGCAGTAGAAGAATTGAATAAAGAGGAGGTTCATGTATTAGGTGGAGAAAGGCGGGGTATTGAAATTGAAGCTGCAATTCCCACTTCTGCAACTATTGTAGAAGATTCCCGTATAGCTTGTGTTGTTGTTGAGGAGGGTATGTTGGTAAAAACTGCAGTTTCGAATATGCAAGCTGAAAAACCTTCTACTGAAGCCTTGGAGAGTACTTTGATCAGTGATGAGGGAAAGCCAGCTAATAGTACTTTGAGGGATACATTACCCTGTCCTGAAAGAGATTCAATCTCAACACAGAAGGATGGGATTGCTAATGCACCCTCCGATTCCATCGAGCACCAAGCACAAACTGCTGTTGAATTGAAAGTTGCATTGGTGGACAAGAAAGAGATTACATGTCCTGACATGGAAGGTATGGACACTGATGTTTTTCATGAAAATTTTTATTTTTCAATGGAAGAACTGCAGGCAATGGTTGAGACATGCAATGGAAGCACTGAAAATCACTATAATGCATTTGCAGATTCACAAAATTCATTTCAAGCAACTCAAGTTGTTGGAGGTGAAGCCACCACCACCAAGAACAATGTGCTTCTGAGTTCTGAAATGAATAGTGATTCTGCTAGAGTAGAGCAAGGAAGGGAAAAATGCTTACACGAGAATGCATTGTGCACTGTTTCAGTTGTAGTGCGAGAAACTGCAGTTGAAGAACCTGCTGTTGATGCTGACCAGGTCCCTTCACATGAGGGGAAAGAAATGGACACTGATGAAGAAGATAGTGGCAATGAACAGTCAAAGACTTCTGAGGAGAGATCTGTTAAACGGGCACCTTTAAATTCTGAAAGCATAGGACAGACCTATCTGGCTAGGTATGAATTTTCACTGGACAATGAAGGTGAGTTTTCAGTGGGCGACTTGGTTTGGGGTAAAGTAAGGAGCCACCCATGGTGGCCTGGGCAAATATTGGATCCACTAGATGCCTCTGAGAAAGCAATGAAGTATCATAAAAAGGACTGCTTTTTGGTAGCATATTTTGGTGATCGAACATTTGCTTGGAATGAAGCATCTGTGCTTAAACCTTTTAGGTCACATTTTTCCCTCGTTGATAAGCAGAGCACTTCAGAAGTATTTGAGAATGCTGTCAGTAGTGCTTTGGAAGAAGTTGCAAGACGGGTGGAGTTAAGCCTAACTTGCTCATGCATACCTAAGGATGCTTATGAGAAAATCCATTATCAAGCTGTTGAAAATGCGGGGATCCGTGAAGAGTCAAGTATAACAGAGCATGTGGGTAAATTCACAAGTGGTGATTTGTTTGAACCTTGCAAATTATTGGAGTATATGGAAATGTTAGGACAAAGTCCTACTTATGAGGCCGACAGGTTGGAGCTTGTAACTGCAAAGTCTCAGTTGCTTGCTTTCTATCGATTAAAGGGTTATACTGAATTGCCAGAGTTCCAGGCTTGTGGAAACTTGTTGGAGACTGCTGATGGACTAGAATTTCAGGATGATGTGATAGAACATGCATCTTCTGTTAGTAGGGATGATGGCCAAGGTTTTGCTGGTGACAGGACTCTGCAAAGTCAAAGTTGTTCTTATCACAAACGTAAGCACAATTTGAAGGAAAGTCTTTATCCTAGAAAAAAGGAAAGAAACTTGTCTGAGTTGATGGGCGACTCCTGGAATTATGTAGATGGTGAAATTGGGTCTGATAAAAAATATGATATCAAATCATTTTCACTGTCTTCTAGCAAGACATATACGTCTTTTCCTGCTGACACGGTTACACCAGAAGGAAGGAGAACTATTTCTCTTGCAAAAGTATGTACACCTATTAATTTGCCTAAGCCATCATTTAAAATTGGTGACTGCATCCGTAGAGTTGCTAGCCAAATGACTGGGTCACCCTCTATCCTCAAGTGTCACACCCAGAAGGGGGATGGAAGCAGTGATGGCCTTGTGGGGGATGGATCCGACATTTCTGCTCAGCATTATGAGGAAGCTGAGACCACAGCAGCAGTATTGTCAACTGAATACTCATCATTAGATGAACTGCTATCTCAACTTCACTTGGTAGCTCAGGATCCCTTGAAAGGGTGTAGTTTTGTGAACATAGTTATTAGTTTCTTCTCTGATTTCAGGAATTCAGTGATAGTGGAGCAGCATGACAGATTAAGTGGCAAAAGGAGAAAAGCATTCACAGTAGGTGGTTCTCCTGAAACTTTTGAATTTGAGGATTTGAGTGATACTTACTGGACTGATCGGGTTATTCAAAATGGTTCTGAAGAGCAACCGTCACGTAAAAGTAGGAAACGGGATGACCAACTTGGCCGCCTGCATTCAGATAAATTTATCCATCGGTCCAATTCTAAGAAGCGGTATTCAGATGGCAAGTCCGATCTATCAACTGAGAAACCAGTTGGCTACATAGATGATAGAACACCGGCAGAACTTGTAATGCATTTTCCTGTGGTTGATTCTGTTCCTTCAGAGACAAACCTGAATAAGATGTTCAGGCGATTTGGACCTTTAAAAGAATCTGAGACAGAAGTGGATATGGATACAAACCGTGCAAGAGTAGTTTTTAAGAGGTGTTCTGATGCGCAGGCTGCTTATGGTAGTGCTCCTAAGTTCAACATTTTTGGCTCAATACTTGTAAATTATCAGCTTAACTATACCATTTCTGTGCCATTTAAGACTATTCCAATTGGTACAACCCAAGGCGAGGATGATGCAAATCTGTTTCTTGAATATTGATCAATATACATGTGTTCTTGAAATCTCCTGTAAGTATTTGGAACTTAAGAAGGATTTTTCTTGCGTATTTCCTTGTATATGTTTTTATTATAATTTATTAGCAGTGTAGCACATCCTGTATGCATTACACTCAGATGAATAGATGATGAAATAGGTAATGTTAGGTGATTCCATGGTCAACGACAAAAAACTTCTACTTATTATTAAGTGTTAGTTTAGCAGACGATAGAGTTGGAATTAAATAAGTACTCTTCTTGCCCTATTTTCTTTGATGTGTGAATTTACTAGTGTCTGATTGGATACCACAGGGCATAGCAGATGTTCTCTTGATGATTTCAGGCGTAGCTGCAAACAGTGTGGGATGTGCGTGGAAAGTGTTGGTGATGAAGAGAAGGGAAGGGTGGGGAGCCATACTAACTGGTTCTGCTCTAAATGCATTGGTTGGATTGTTCTTCTGCTATACCAGAATACTGTGTAGCTTGTCTTATGGTATCCAACCCCATTTGGTAGTGTTACTGTTTTTGGTTCATGAGTATATATGTTTTTGTATCAAACCCCTGCCCCTACTCCCACGGTTGAGATCTTGTACATGTTGGATCTGCTTTACTAATTCAGTGCTCATATTGGCACTTGTACAACAACGCAAATTCAGAAGATTTTGAACAAAAACAAAACAAAATTCATTTTTTATTAAGAGAAAACAATGAAATTTTGTGAAGAATATGACATGCGAATCGAATAATGATCCAAGGGCCGGGGGCGGTCGGAATTGAGACAGAGAATCAAAATCAATTAAAATTAATATCCTCCTCAACCTGCGCCTTTCGTTTTTCCTTATAGTATGTAAGACTTAAAAATGAAAAATAGAAAAACAATTCTTTCAAAAACTCTTCTTCTCAGGTTCTCTTCCTGTTTCTTTCTACAAAGGATGGCAAAATGGACCTGATCTGATGTGTGTCAATGGGTAATACGTGGGTTGATCGAACCTCGGGTCCAACCTGAGCTTGAGATCCAATTCACTTGCTGAATAAAACAATATTGTTTTGCTTTAAAAGTAAATTGATATTTTTTAAGCCGTAAACGATAAATGAATGCAAAACTAAGTTATTTTGCACTTTTATTTTTCACAAGATTAAATAACATCATTTTATTTTAGTAGTAAAAAGACGTCGTTTTACTTGTAAACCCGTCTCCCACTTCTAGTTCTATCCCTATTCTCTCTCTACCTCACCAGTCACTGTCATCAATGTCGTTAGTCCTTAGCAGTCACCACCTATCTAGCCACTCCTTTCCATCACCGCCCACTGCCGCTTCCCAACCTCCAGTGTTTTTTGGCTTATCTTGGCCACCCACCTACCACCAAGTTGACGCAGTGTTTTGTGAAATATTGAACTTTCTGCGATTATTGCCGTCGACAAGGTGTTTTCTCAAACTTACATGGGCGTGTATGAATATTGATATATGGTTATGCAATTGTTAGAGTCTTATCTGTGTTGGACTGAGATACAAGATGAATGAAGTTAATTTTATATATAATGCGTTGTATGATGATCGAACCCAAAAGCATATGGAAGTTATTAAACAATTCTAGTATGATTTGTTTAATGATTATCAACTTAAGATAGACAAAATTTATGATCAAGATCATACTAGCTCAGGGGTGGCCGCTATTAGCACTCCTGGGATTTATAACAACACTTGATTGTTTTAAATGATAAAGAGACAAAATTGTCCTTGGATGATATGTGTTATGCGTATGGATGGGATGTGCTTACT
>JANZLC010000202.1:16115186-16135029 GCA_026413385.1 Erythroxylum gracilipes | reverse complement strand
CCGATGTACAAGTCGACTTATCGGTACTGGACGTGTGTAAGTCGACTTCCCGAAGGTACAAGTCGACTTGCACACGACTTTCACTTACACAATCATGTTGTATCAGATTATGAGAAATTTCTATAGCTAACTTATTATCACAAAACAACTTCATTTCAGATTTAGGAGCAAAGCCAATTTCAGTTAGTAGCCTTCTAAGCCACAGAAGTTCACAAAGTCCTTTAGCCATACCTCTAAACTCTGCTTTAACACTTGATAGTGCTACAACCTTTTGTTTCTTACTCCTTCATGTGACCAAGTTCCCTCACACAAATGTGAAGTATCCTGACGTGGATTTTCTATCAAGGACATTTCCTACCCAGTCTGCATCCGCATAACTAGCAATATCTAGATGACTGTTCTTGCAAAACAACACTCCTTTCCCTGGGGCAGACTTCAAGTATCGAAGTATCTGTATGGCTGCATTCATTTGTTCTTCACTAGGACAATGCATAAATTGGCTCACTATACTGACCGCATACACTATATTAGGGCGAGTATGTGACAAGTAGATCAACTTGCCTATTATTCTTTGCTATCATTTTTTATTGGCTGGAGTATGACCTGAATATTATCTTAATTTGTGATTCTAGACAATAGGTGTATCAGCTGGCTTGCAATCAATTAGCCTGACTTCAGCTAACAAGTCAAGAACTTACTTTCTTTGATAATGGAATATACCTTGCTTTGATCTGGCCACCTCAGTTCTGAGAAAATATTTGAGTTCCCCTAAGCTCTTCATCTCAAATTCAGTAGTCAATTTATCTTGGAGTCCAAAAATCTCTTCTATGTCATTCCTCGTGATAATCATGTCATTGACGTAGATTATTAGTGTTGTAACCTTTCCTTGTTAGTGCTTCAAGAAAAGAGTATGATCAAAGTTACTCGGTTTAAAGCCATATTTTTTCATGGCCAGACTAAACTTTCCAAACCAAGCTCGAGGTGATTGCTTTAATCTGTAAAGACTCCGTTGTAACTTACACACAACTTTCTTATTTAACTGTATAATGCATCTTGATGGAATATCCATATACACATCCTCTTTTAAATCACCGTGGAGGAAAGTGTTCTTCACATCAAATTGGTGCAACGACCAATCTACATTTGCTGCTAAAGACAATAAGACCTTTATTATATTAAGCTTTTCCACCAGAGAAAATGTCTCTTGATAGTCTATTCCGTATGTTTGTGTATACCCTTTTGCCATAAGCCTCACCTTATACCTTTTGATGGACCCATTTGCTTTATATTTAATGGAAAACACCCATTTACTCCCAACTAACTTCTCTTTTGGCAAGGGAACAAGCTCCCATGTATTATTTTTCTCAGCGCATCCATTTCTTCTTTTATTGCTTGAGCCCACTTTGGATCTACTAAGGCTTCAGATACTCCGCTTGGGACATTAAAAGAGGATAACTTTTGTATAAAAGCTTTGAGAGGCTTATATAGCCTTTAAGTACTCATATAGTTTGCAATTTGATACTTTGAATTTTTCCTTTCAAATTCTGGAGAGTATCGAGTTGGAGGTTTTCCTTGATTATGTCTGAAAGGTATGTTGTAAGCGGCGGGAGTATTTAAATGGTAATTATGAGATGGTACTGTAGAACTTACCTCAGGATTATTCGCGAGATCATAAGCATGGGCGTCATGTACGGAGAGAGAGGTTCCTTTAAGAACAATTTCAGATTCAACATTCTCACAAATTGTGTTTTCATTCACTTCAGATTTTGATTCATCATCCTCGAGTAAAGCATCTTTATCCTCCAATATATTAGTTTCATCGTCTATAACATTCTCTTTTCTTTCTCTAACTAATATCACGTCATTTTCTTTGCTTATTAGATTATAATACTGTCGGTCACAATATTGTTATTTTTCCTTAGTTTCACCTTGTATTGAGCTAGTTGAAATAACTTGTTCATGTTTGTCTTCTAGTTACCAATGCTCATCTCCCCCTGAAGAGTATAATTAGATGATGGTGTAGAGAAGAAATTGTCAAACTCCAAAAATGCTACATCCATTGTGACATATGTGCGCTTGTTGATAGGGTCATAGAAATGATATCCCTTTTTCTGTGTGGCATATCCCAGAAAAATATAGTGAACTGCACAAGGGTTAAGCTTAGCATACTGAATTTTATGAACATGAACAAAAGCCACACAACTAAATATACGTGGAGGAAGTAACAATACAGATGGTAGAGTAAAATGTTCAGATAAAACTTGTAATGGAGTCTTGAAATCCAGTATCTTTGATGGCATTATATTTAATAAGTAAACTGATGTAGTAACTGTATTAGCCCAATATTTACTTGGCGCACTTGCTTTAATCAATAAGGACCGAGTTGTTTCTACTATATTTCTATTCTTTCATTCCGCAATGCCATTTTGTTGGGGTGTTTGCGCACATGATGTTTCATGGAGAATGTCATTCTTCTTGAGGTAATCATAAAAAATATGATTGATGTATTCATCACCATTGTCAAATCGAAGAATTTGTAAATTTGCCGAAAATTGAAAATTGAGTTTGAATCATTGCATGAAATGCTTGAAACACACTAAATACCTCATCTTTATGCTTCTGCAGGTACAACCAAGTCATTCGAGCGTACTCATCTACAAATGTCACAAACTAGCGATAACCAAGAGTAGAAGTGATCAGGGTGGGTCCCCAAACATTAGAGTGAATCAATGCAAAAGGAATAGTACTTTTAATCAAGTGACTTGGAAAAGATACACGGTGACTCTTAACTAAAATGCAGGTATCACATTTCAAATATGAATTATGTGAACTAGAAAAGAAATTAGGTAGCAAGTATTTCATCTAACTGAACGATGGGTCCCAAACGACGGTGCCATAACCAAACCTGTTTCACCTTCACATTATCTAAGTGATGTATGCTATCAGCATGGCTAGAACTAAAATCATCCATGGAATATAACCCCTCTCTTTTAGTACCACACCCAATGATCTCCTTGGTGTGAATATCCTGAAGAAGGCAAAAAGTAGGATAGATTAGTGCAACACAATTGTGTTCTTCAGTTACTTGACCCATAGATATCAATTTATGTGAAAGAGATGGAACTAGTAAAGTATGAGGCAAACAGAGAGAAGGTGACAAAGCTACAGTTCCAACCCTGGTAACTGGGTAAATAACTCTCATTAGCATTCTCGACATCAGTTCATTGAGACTTTGTAATTTCGACAAAATCTTCTGAAGAAAATGTCATGTGGTCGGTTGCGCTTGAGTTCACTATCCATTCACTGCACTTACGTTGGTTAGAAGTCAACAAAGCATAGCTATTATTTTCTTGGGGTGTGTTACCTTGATCAACAATAGTTATTTGCTCATTTATGGGCTCAATTTTAGAAATGAGAGATAATTGAGGTTCTGCATTTACTAAAGCTGCTTATCCTTTGCTACTACTAGCCTCTCGTTGTTTACGTGCTTTGAGTTTGTTCAACCATTCAGGATACCCGTGTAACTTAAAGCAAGTTTCACGTGTATGTTTCATATTGCCACAATGAGTGCAACCCCCTCCATCTGTTTGTCCTTTAGACTTGGAACTTGCATTTGGTCTTCCACTATTTGTAGCGGAAGTTCCTATTTTTGACATCTAAAGTATGGGTTGTTGTTGATGTACACCTCTGTTCTCTTTTGATGCCATAACAACACCTGCAATAGTCTTAGTTCTTGTCAACATTACTACTTATCTGATATCCTCTCTTCTGACATGAGCATATGCTTGCTCTACTGTAGGGAATGGTTGTATCTGAAGCACATCACTTTATATTTTGTCTAGTTGATTATCAAATCCATCCAGAAAGGTATAAACTCTGTCTTCCTGTATGATTGCATTGTATTTCTGTATATCATCTGCACATTCCGTAGGATTTGGATGGCGAAAATCAATTTCCCTCCATAGGCCTTGAAGAGCATTGTAATATGATTCAATGGACACCCCCCTTGCTTGACTCATTCTGGTCACACGTTTCTTCAAATCATACACTTGAGAAGTATCATTTCCATCAAAATAGGTTGTAGCAATTGCATCCCATACTTGTCTTACTGTAGGGAAACAAATAAAATTGTTAATCAATGATTGATCCATGGAGTTGATTAACCAACCCTTTACAATTGCGTTCTCGGTACGCCACTTTCTGAAAGTAGGATCTATCGATTTTGGTTGTGGCAAAGTCTCCATTAATGTATCCCAATTTGTCTTTCCCTAAGATATACATCTCCACGACCTAAAACCATAATGCATAATTTGTTCCATCTAATTTAATGCCAATTTGTGTGGCGAAAGCATCATAAATTGTTGTCTGATTTGGGATTTGAGTTTGGGTTAAAGCTTGTGTTAAATCTTTAATAATGGCAGCAGTGGTGGCTCTATGCTCCTTATGTTCCACAGTGCTGCTTAGTTCAGCCATGGGTTCTAATTTTTTCTGGTCTAAATCTGGGTTTTCCTTATTAGTTTTTCAGTATTTCTTTGGATCATTGCTCTGATACCATGATACAAAGAGGAATTGGAAAATCTGGTTCACCTCATCATTGAAACTTTTTTGTGTTTTTATACAATATACAGAGACTCCATATATGGTTAAAATAAAAAATATCCCCAAATAAAGGAATAAATACATAACTTCCTAAATGTGAGAAAACTAAATGATTTGCTCCTATAATCACTTGACATACAGCTCATGCCAACAATTTTCACATGTAGAGCATGTTTTAATGGGAATTTATTGAAACTAGGTTCATGGAAAATGAATAAATGTGATTGTCTCATACTTGTGTTGCTTATTTGAGATATCTAATACTTTCTTTAATATGTACACTTTATCTTCACTTTCTCACTTCAAGAATCCAAGTGGTTGTTTCACAAAAAATTCCTCTTGAACTAAGCCATTTAAAAAAATTGACTTTACATCCATTTGATGGATTTTTCATCAACTTTGTGCAACTAAGAGAGTTATAAGTCTTATAGTCTCAATTTAAGCTACATGAGAGAATATCTCTTGATAATTGAAGTTAAGTCTTTGTTCAAATCCTTTTGTCACCAATCTTACTTTATATTATTCTACCTCTCCATTTGCCTTCATTCCAGTTTTGAATACCCATTCACATCAATGGGCTTGCTACCTCGTGGCTTACCAATAAGCTTCTCCTTTTCAATTACCTCTTATTTCTTCCATCAAAACTATCTCCCATTTAAGATCTTAAATAGCTTTTGAAAAGGAAATAGATTCAAAATTTGCATACAAAGAAAAATATATCAAAATTTTATCATTATTAATAGTATCATCATGGGTTACCTCACAATCTTGTAAGGTGACAAGACATTGTCTTTGTCTTTTTAATCTTCTATTAATTTTAGGAACATATGGAGTAGGAGAGGCTATTTTAGTTTCTTTATATATGTTATAAGCTTCGACTTAGGGATCATCTTCAATAATTGTAACAAGACATCTCTGTAGGTCTTTATGCATATTTAGATCCCATTTCCATAATTCATCTTCAGAAAAAGTAACATCTTTACTAACAATCGCTTTCTTTGTTAGTGGATTGGAAAGCTTGTATCTATCATGTGTGTCACCTACAAAGGTTATCTTCTATCCTTGATCATCTAGCTTTGTCATTGTTGATGATGGCATATGAGCATAAGGTATTACACCAAACACCTTTAGATGCTTCAGATTTGGCTTTAATTCCATTCCATGATTCTGTAGGGGGTGATATTTTGTAGACTACTTGCTAGAGACACATTGTAGACTACTTGCTAGAGACACGTTCAATATATAAACAAAATAAGAAATAACTTCACCTAAAAAGAATTGGGCATCCCTTTGGCCTTCAGCATGCTTTATGATACATCCATTATGGTTTATTCTTCCATTCGGTAACAACGTTATGTTTGTGGGCTTTAGAAAGGAAAATTTTGATGCTCCAATATATATATATATATATATATCTTAATATGTCTTTCTATATAAGTCTTTAACTTCATAAAGCAAGTAAAAAATTAATATTTTCTTGGAAATAACTACACTCAATTTTGTTTGGTAAAATCACCGATAAAGGTCATGACATACCTATTATCACCATTTGACATGACATTCAAAGGACCACAAACATCAAAATTAATAAGTTCAAATGGTTAGGTTGCATGCTGATTACTTCCATCTACAATCTACTTTGTTTTTCAATAATGCAAGTTTCATAAAATTGATTAGAGTCACCTCAAAATGCCTTTCACCTTATTCCTTTGAGACAACAACCTCTTTGGAAATTTAAATCAAAAAATCGCACATACAATAACAAAGAGTCAATTATTGGCTAAACCATTGAAGCATAAAAAATATCATTGGAAATGTCAACATAGACTCATTATTGACCATAACATTGAAGCATGTAAAAACATCGTTGGAAATCTCAACTTGAAATATAAATTGTTGGTTAAAAATTCTTAAGAATGAGTGCATTTTTTAAAAGTTACCAACAAATGACAAAAGCTAAAGGGTTGTTTGGTTCCACTTTTGTTTTTCTATTGTAGTTTTTAGTTTTTGTTTCATGCTTTTGGTTTATGTTTTTTTATTAAAAAAATAAAAAAAACTGTTTGGTTGGAATTTTTAATATAAAAACTGAAAACAAAAATCTGTTTGAAAAATAACATAACCATAAGGTTAAAGAAATATTGCAAAATCAAGTAGATGAATTCAGTTCTAGAAAGAAAGTTTTTAAGGAAATTACATCACCTTATGAAATTATCAGGAAAGCACAGAACACTAGGAACAAGATATGCTTTAAACAGAGAGGATCATGTGATTGCCCAAGTTTTGCCATACAACCATGGTACTTGATTGAACACTTCTTATATTCCAAGTGGTGTTTACTGAATGACTAAAGCACTGATATTGAAACAAAATTAAACATTATATAGACACACTAATGATACTTCTAGGCACTTGCAATCTCCATTAAGTAGATGATTGAACCAAAAGATATGAAGAATCAAATGGTAGCATTTTCAAGATTCTTCAAAGCCTTATGGGAGCGAATTTCCTCCTTTTTCCAACAAATATTACAGAAACCAATTCAATCCTATCTAAAAGTCTACATATGCAACTCGTCTATATAAAAAAAAAACTCAACTACGATAATGAAGGTGCCAACTTAAAACAATCTATACAAATCCAATGTATCAAATCAATTGACCACCAACAAAGTGAACTAATCTCCAAAGCAACAAAAAGGAAATAAATGACGATTAATAGAGGTAATATAGAAAGGGGCATACTTTGCCTTGTTTCTTGAGTTGCGAGAAATTTGAGAAAGACCCAAACTTGGGGCGACAGTGAGAGCAGCCATTGGCACAAATCTCTCGGTTGAAACATAGGTGGGTTTGCGAGACGAGACTGGAACTACAAAGTGAATCTCTGATTTGGTTGGGATGAGGAAGCTACAAGTTAATTTAAAGATAGATGAAGAAGAGAATTGTTTTTGTGTATTTTTATAAGAGATTTGTACAGCTATTTATACAAGTGATGAAAGTATAAACATGGAAATATAATTATACAGTAAAAGATTTCAAAGATAAAATTATGTCACTAAAATCATAGAATTTGACTGTTATAGCTTCATCAAAGGCATACGTTATCATCCCCCCTCAAGCTCAAGGTGGAAGCAACAATGAGCTTGTCTCGCAGCTAGCAAAAAAGCTGTGGTAGGTAAGGGTTTGGTCATGACATCATCAATTTGTTCTTTGGCTGAAATGTTTCGGACGAAGAGAGCTTTCTTAGTGACCAGATCACGAACAAAATGAATATCTATTTCAATGTGTTTGGTGCGAGCATGAGCAATAGGATCAGCAGTGAGGAAAGTGGCACCAAGATTGTCACACCATAGTGTTGGTGTTGGGGTGGAAAGACCAATTTCATGAAGAAATGATGTAATCCAACATACTTCTGCTGAAGCAAGTGCAATACTCCTATATTCGGCTTCAGTACTGGAGCGAGCAACTGTAGGTTGTTTCTTAGCACTCCAAGAAATAAGATTAGGGCCCAAGTAAATACAATAGCTAGAGGTGGAGTGATGATCATGGGGACATCCCGCCTAATCAGCATCATAATAGGCTGTGAGGGTAGCTGTTGGTGATTTTATAGAGTGTAAACTATGAGAGATGGTGGAATGTAGATACTAGAGGATTCGCTTGACGATTGTCCAGTGAACATCAGTAGGGCAATGCAGGAATTGGGAGACTTTATTGACTGCAAATTGGGAGGCACCGTTTGAGCAATAAGAGCAATTATATTATGGAAGGTGCTAGGTATCCTTATTGGGTAGAGATTGCCATGGATGTTACCCTTAAGAAGGGGTGTCTGGGTTTGGAAATCCTTCACAACATAACCAAAGGGGTTAAACTCGATGGAACATAAATTATCAGTGACAAATTGACCAACAGATAGAAGATTAGTAGTTATTTGTGGAGCAAACAGAACGTGATTAAGGTAAAGAGATTTCGAATGGTGAGTGAGTGTGCATGTGCCAGTGGAAGTGATAGAAAGGGCTTTGCCATTACCAACAAGTACTTGATTTGTCCAGTATAAGGCTTAGTATTGTCTAGGAGTTGTGGGTTAGGCGTCATGTGAGCAAAAGCACCAGTGTTAGGAAGCCATTCAGTGATAGTGCTAGTGGTGAGATTAGAAGTATTTGGGTGATCATTGATGCTCATAGCAGAGAATGCACTATGAAATATGTTTGGGTTAGGGTATGGTTTGGCATTTCTAGAGTTGGAATATCTAAAGCGACACTTAGCAACTGTGTGTCCTTTTTTGTAGCAAATTTGACAAAGAGGAGGTGTATGGGTGCAGTTTGATTTTGTATTAGGGGTTGGGCTGAAAAGATTGATGGTGGGCTAAGGGAAATGGTTTGGACTAGGTTGGATAGGAGTTGAAGTGAGCCTAGTGGGCTCGATAGAGGAAGGGGTTGGTGGATTGGGTTGAAGGATAAAGGGCATGGCCTGGAGGGCTTGAGTGATTTGTGTGGGCTACAGATGGATGGGTCGGTAGTCTAGAGCTTAGGTGGTGGGTTGATTTAAGGAAGGTTGATTGATTTTGGTAAGAGGATCGGTAGTTTTGGTGGCTCCTTTGTCCACCTCATCTATGGACGTTGCATGTGGTGCTTGCGACTGTGAAGGCGACGTCTGAGTCTGGTGGAGCTGGTGAGTGATACAACGACAACCTCTGCTCATAATGGAGAAGCTTGGCTCGGAGCTCGGTGAAGGAAGGTTGGACCTCGCGATTCTCTATGGCGATGACAAAAGCTTCATAGTTAGCTGGTAAACCATTGAGCGCGAGGATGACCAGGTCTTCATCTGGGACCGAGTCTCCTATTGCGGCAAGATCCTATGTTATTGAGGACAGAACGGTGAGATATTCGAAGATGGAGGCGTTACCCTTCCTGGTGGTGTGCAATTGAAAACGAAGGAGAGAACAATGGGTTGTCGTCTGTTGTAAAAAATGAGTCTTTAGTCGGATCCATAGCTGGTGGGCAGTAGTACACCCAAGGGCCATAGAGGATACCGCTGGAGACAGGGTAGCGGTTAGCGCACAGTAAACCAATCTATCTTGTTTGTCCCAGTCAAGTAATGTAGTGTTTGTTGGCGATGTAGTGGTGGAGCAAGCGTGCCGTCGATGTGTCCCAATAAGTTGCAGGTACATAATATTGTCTGGACTTGATTGCTCCAAACAAGGTAATTGGAGTGGACTAATGTAGTTATAAAATTTGTAATGTTATGAAAAGGAAGGTTGAGGTTGGTGTTGAGTTTAGTGCTTGTTCTGTTTGTTGTGTGACCATTGGCATAGGTTGGGATTCTTCTGTGTGGTAATAGTGTTGGATGTTTGTGAAGTGAAGTTGTAGAAGGTATGTGTTAATGGAGTTACTGAGGAGTCTGATAGTTTAATGATGGCTTGAAAAAAAATTTGTATGTAGGACGGAACGTCTGGAAGTGATGTAGTTTGAGGTTGTGAAGATAGGAGCTATGTAATTGTCGGAAGAGTTTGGGAAGGGTGGGTAAAAGAAGGCCAGACTGTGGGCTCTGATACCATGAAAGATAAATGAAGAAGAGAATTGTTTTTATGTGTTTTTATGAGAGATTTGTACAACTATTTATACAAGTAATGAAAGTATAAACATGGAAAAATAATTATACTGTAGAAAATTTCAAAGCTAAAATTATGTTGCTGAAATCATAGAATTTGACTGTTGTAGCTTAATCAAAGACATTGTTATCAATAATTTTAGAGCAGTGGCTATTACACTGACAAAATATCTAGCTAAATAAACTCGAGATACAAAAGCAAAACTAACCACAGTAGAAAAATGCTAGGACCTGTATAACTGAGGAACAAAACACGGAAAAGAAGTGAGAGAATAGAGGAACAAAGGAACTTATCACAAGAAAACAGTAATGTACAGCTAAAGGATGGAGAAGATTGGATTAATTTCAATTATGCTACAATAACACATATTTGTTTTGAATTACGTTACAGTAACTATGAGGTTTGCTTTAGGAAATGGAGATGTAAACGGATGAGGATGGAAAAACATTTGAAACAGGAAAAGGGTTATAGTTGACTCGGTTGTAGCCTAGTCATGCCTGGAAATCATGGCTTGACCATATCAGTTGAGTTGAGAAGTCCCTCTTATCTCATCGTGGAGCTTGCGAGTGGTTGAAGGCTTCACTTGCGAACTTCAGTCCCATCTCGCTTTGTGTCTTACGTTGCCCTACAACATCTCTGCTATATCATTTGCTAACCTTGTTGGAGTTAATCTTCAGGTGGTTGCTTATCGATTATGCGGAGCATACTCAAATGGAGAAATTGGAGCATGCTAAAGACGTTGAAAATGCAGGAGACGCCATGTTAAAGAATGCGGAGAAAAAGATGTGAAGTTTTTTTGAAAAAAAAAAACTATTTAAAAAACATATGAACATGTGATTTTTTTTGGCTTATGCAAAGTCGTTGCGGTTTTCTTGTTTTTAAAAATGAAAAATGGCAATATCACTTAACCAAACAAGTTTTAATGAACTTTTTTTTAAAAAATGACAACGAAAAACTAAAGAAAAAACGAAACCAAACAGCCCTAAGCAAATTGCTCATTTAGTCTAGTACATAGAAAACATTTGCAATATTGACAGTAGCATTCATTTTCCAACTTGATCAAAATTCGATTTTTCCCTAACCTTGGAACAAGATAATCATCAAGGTCAACAAAGCACCTCCTTTGTACAAGGTTGGTGCATGCCGTGTTAAGAAACAATGTTTGTTATTTTGGTATTTCACCAGTTGTCGCAACCATAACCATCCAGAGAGTATGGCTTTAATCATCATCTTATGCATAATAAGCCCTCTGATCATTCCCTTTATATCTGTACTCATTGAAGAATTGCCATGTCTATACGCAAGTAACATTCAACATTGGACTTGTCATATCTTCTTTTACAATGACTACGACCACGAACTCTAAAATTCTAATGTTTTTTTTTAATTGGCCCAAATATGATTTGCTTTGGTCGTTACATTGCCTCCAACTCCTTGGTTATGATTGCCAGGGTTCTACCGCTGCAAAAAAGTGAACGCCACAACCTTGTCTTTTACCACATTTCCATATCTGTGACTTAACAACTTTTCAGCTTTAGTGGAGAATAAGCTTTGAAACCTTGTTCTATTGGCTTCTCAAGATACTTCTCATTCATGCGTTACTTGTGAGCTTGCAAAATACTAGACACTTCATCGAACAAATTATTGAACTTCTTTAATTACCACCACAACATGCTCAAATTTGAGGATCAAAGACCGTAAGATTTTCTCCACTTGAACTTGCTCTTAGTACTCCTCTCCATATATTTTCATTTGATTTGTTAAAATAAGAAGTCTGACTTACAAAATTGGCCACAGTTTCAGGTGGTCCACTTGCAAAATTTCATATTGATGCCTCAAGGTTTGGAGTCTTGCTTCCTTAACTTTCTCTGCAACTTTGTACGTCGCCATTAAAGTATAAAATGCTTGCTGTATCTTGGTTGCTCCTACAATTTTCTTAAAGATTTCATCATTCACTCCTAGATCAATGGAATACAATACCTTCTTATCCTTCTTGTTCTCACAGTGGCATTCTTCTCTACATCATTTGCATTTTCAATAACACAATGGGAACCCCATTCTCCAGTACACTTAATAACTCGTGGTGGTCAAAAGTACTCTCATTTTAATAATCCATCGATTATAGTTTTTCATCCAAAATAAGAATGAAATTTGGAACTATCAGTTCATAGTTATGGCTCTAATACCAATGTTGTAAAAATGAGAATAAGAAGCTAACTAATAGAAGCAAATAAGAGAGAAACGATAGTTTTTATTTGATAATCTCAAATGCTGATAACAAGCTTACTATTTAAGTAGATAATAGGAACTTAGTTCCTAGTTTGAAGCTACTTGAAACAAAAGACTAGGGAGCAAGAACACTCCTCACCGAACTAGTAGGAAACAAGCAAATGAAATAAGACTTGTTCACTTAAAATAAAAATCAGGATTAACACCGACATAACTTAGTTCAATAGCATTTCTGGCAATTCTAATAACGTAGTACGTCCAAAAGGGTCAGTCCCACAAAATATATGCATCCCTTAAAGCTCATAAACAAATCAATAAGATTTCCTACAACAGAAAAGACCAAAAGTAATTTAGGGTTACGCAGAACATATATGCCAATGAAGTACTCATCACTATTAGTCGTGTTTTGCACATTATTAGGGCTTCATTTCAGCACCTGATAAATCAATTGAATTGGCTTACAAACTAAAGCACTAATTATATGGAGAACCAACTCAGAAATTCATAGGGTCTGAATCCTTCTTACATGCTTCTCCAGGTTCAATAGCAATTATTTCCTATATGACCAGCAAATATATATATATAAAAAGAACACATATCCTTGAGGAAAGGAGCTCACAGAGTTTTGAGTTATCCAAAAGCATTTTGCACATGTTTGTGTGCAGCATCTGGCTCTCGACAACATAAGGAGCTAACTATTGTCCAAAACACCAAGAAATCTACCTATATTTCTCCAACCAAATCCCAGTGCTTTTTTTGGGTTTAATTAGGGCAAAATGTCAGCTTCAATTGAAGGAGAAAAAGAGTTACACAGATTGATATCATGACTGATACACCTCAGGAAGCCTAAGGCCCACACTAGCAGCTGATTGTTTCATTACTCTTTTCATTTCATCTGATCTATCCACTGCAATGTTGTAAGACATCAGTAGATCCTGAAAAACATAATGTTTCTGTAATGTTAACTTTGGCATTTCTAGATAACTGAAAGGTTTCAGTTACAAAGTATTGGGTGCAAGTGTGGGTTGCTTCAATAAAAGCTGAACACCAAGAAACATATAAGCCCTGGACAATGAACTGTATCGCATCGTTACCAAAACTAAATATTTGATTCTGGGGTTCAGTAGATGGTTTCCAGGGTCTTCACATGTTATTTCCAGTCTTGTAGCAAGACCATATTTTGTACAGCAGCAATAGCCAACAGTAAAGAGTTTACAACAGCAGGATCTCCACCCGTAATAGTTGAAAGCTTAAAATCGTGGAAAAAGTGAAGGACGTTAGACCAGTCAAAGAGAGCGAGGTTATACCTTATGATGGTGGACACTGTTAAGTAGGAAAGTGTAATCAGAGGCAAGCTTGATTTTCTGTTGAACAATGGACTGGTCTGAAAGGTTACTGTTTTTTCGAAACTCCTGTGTTACATATTCACGAAAATGGTTTTTATAGTCTTCACTGCCAATGTGTTTCTTCACAGCTTTCAGAAGGTCACGGTAAGCCTTTGCAGCTTTCCAAGTTCTGAAACTCATTTCCAGCTTCTTACGAGTAGCTTCTTGCCTTCTCCTTCCTGCACTAAGTGTCGAATTTTATTATCAACAAATAGAAAACACAAGTCAATATTTGAAAATCAGAGACCTTCAAGATCGAAAAGATTCCAAAGGATAACCAAAAGGTTCTCTACAGAAAACACAAAGGTTACAAACCCAGTTCAGCAACCAACAAACTTCGGATCTTGAATCATACATGCCTAGTTCTGTTCAGTTCGAAACGAAAGAGCAAATCCACAAAAGCATTGAAACGCATAATACAATCTCTAAGAGAAACACAGTAAGAAAGACAATTTTTTTCTTTTGGGTTTTCCTTGATTCTCTAATTTCTATCATCCTCGTAGATTAGCAGTACCTTTACATGCGACCTATGGGAAAGTTTGAGGCTCGAGCTTAATAGCAGTTAAGCACACTAGTTAGTATGAAAAAGGAAAAAGAAAAGAAACGCAAACAAAGCACCCATGTTTGGCAAATCGAACTGCTACAATTCATAGAAAATCAGAAAGGTAATTACCTTTCCTTAAAAATTTTTCCACCCTTAAGTGAAAGAAAATTGGAGAATACAATGACAGAAGTAGAGCCGATGACAGAGGAAGCTCTATGAGCATTGGTTTTAAATGGGCCAGATCAAATATTACTTAGGCCTTTTCTATAGGCCCAATTGATATTTGTTTCCCAAGTGAAAACATTATTATGGCAGTTCTGTTTCGCTTTTCCCGGTTGTCTTCTATTTGGTCTTTCGGACATGAACTGAATTCAGATCTCTCTGTTAGTTGTTGCATCGGAGAAAAGGACGACAGAGAATTCATGTCGCGAGAAAGACCCAAAAGAGCTACTTTGCCTCCGGCTCAAGAGGTACTTAAGCCAATTAAAGTGCCCCTTTCTTGTCTGTGTTTGGTTCTCAAGAAAAAGTCGGAGGATTGCCATTCCTGTTTATCTTTCCTATATTTGACTTGTTTATCTCTGAAACCTAATCAAATTATAGAGCTATGAAAAAGTTAGATTCAAGATGGATGTTAGATTCAAGATGGACGTGTTATTTTTTGTTGTTTTAATAGGTTTGCCTGTCATGAGCTCCATGTCCTGATATTTGTTCTTTCAAGATAAATTTGAGGTTAAGCAATGATTTAGTTTCATGTTGGTTTTTCGTCCTGTGAAGGATTTGAGAAGGAAGTCACCAGTGGATCACAAATTAAGACATGGATGAATGTCAATTTTAGTATGAGATATATGATATATCACTATAGGTCTCAAGGTTGCATGTAATGGAGCTGACAATTTGCTTCTTCAATTCCGCACTTTATGATATTGTGACTATCAAAAGCTAAAGCCTCAATTTTTTCTTCCTTCTCACTTTTGTTGCTGATTAGTATGGAGCCTATGTAACTGGTCTTTCCCTTCTGCCAATGTTAGAATATTGAGAAGCTGGAAAAGGTGATAAATGAAGGTAATTACTATGGAGCCCAGCAGATGTACAAGTCTATTAGTGCGAGGTACGAAAAATTGCTGGTGACAATGCAAATATGTGGTTTTCTTTGTTCAGTTGATAAGGTTTACTAAAATTTCAGTCCCTTTTGCTAATGATAATGCTGAATATGATAAATAGGTTTTCTGGCATTGATGTTGAGGAAGGCTTAGGGCATCTAATTTCCAGGGTGATTGTGGCTGGAATAATTAGGAAGAAACTAGGTTCAAAGAAAACCTCTTGAATAAAAATAAAACAAAATGTAACACCTGCCCTGTATGCTATGAAATCTCTTATTCATGCTAGTCCTAGCAAAATTGCTATTGGTGTAATATGAAAAATAAGTAACTAAATAAGAAAAAAAAAAGAAATACTATCATAATGTTCATATCATTAAATCATAATATCCATAACATGCACATCAAGTTAAAAGCATAACATGTATCCAAACAAGCATGTACCTCAAGTCATATCTCATTTGGTTAAAATATTCCATCTAATCATCAGTGGTACATATCTGCAGTTCCGAGTTGCATTTCCTAGTCTCAAATCCCAAAAAATCATAAATTGAATTTTACTATATGATGCAATTGCATTTCCTTATTTTGGGTTGTATGATATTTTCAAATTAGAATTATCGTTAAACTTTCGCCTTCTATTTTCTCCAAAATTAACCCCTTTCCATAAATTATTTAATTTATTGCACATTTGTTGATTAGACATACTACATTATAGGTACTCATCTGCACAGAGATATTCTGAAGCTTTGGATATTCTTCATTCGGGTGCATGCCTTCAATTGAATAATGGCCAGGTCATCTCCTATACAGTTCATGGATCTTGTTTTCCACTGTTCATATGAATCATTTAGCAGAGTAACTGTGATCACGAAACTTAGCCTGTTAAGATGATGCTGACATGTGTTAATTTTGTCATCTGAACTGATAAGTGGTCCTGATTTTGTATGGAGGGCTGTTTCATATGCCAATGGTTAAGGCTGATGCAACCTAGAGTTTGGAACTTGGCATGTTAAGGAATAGGATTAGGAACGGGATTAGTAGTTGATGTTTGATTAATGGCCTATATTTTGACTTGCCTGAGTGTAAGTAATGTAGAAGAATATCTCTGTTAGGGACGCATCATATGTGATTAGATTTGGGTAATGAGGGTGATCAAAGCAACCTTATTGCCTATCTTTATCTTTTACTAAACAATTGAATACTTTTTTCTCTATCTGTAGATATTTACTGGATGAGCAGGATTTAAATAAAGTAGTATTTCCTTTATAATGTGAATCAATTCCATACTCTACATTAGGTAGTATTAGTCATAATTCTTAGCTATTATTTTATTCCTTGTGTGTATTAAGTTAATCAAAATGGAACTATTTCAGGTTACTTGCGGCTCAGAGCTTGCTGTATTGTTTGTGGAGACCCTTGTTAAAGCCAAAGTTCCATATGATGATGATGGTCTTGGTTAGTTTATTAACTGTTTAAAAGGCTATTGCCTGTCCAATTTTTTTATATTTTTTTTGTCTGAAGTCGCTTTTAAAGATTTTCTTTTGCTCAAGCATGCCAGACCTTCATTTTGCATATTCAGTTAACTTGGATAGAATTTGGAATTTGATTTTCACTGGCATTTCCTTGCATGTTTTGACATTCCCAGATACCATCAAGAAGATCTATAACAAGTTTCCCCGGATCCCAGTGCCACAACACTTGGGGGTTGATGATGATGTGCAACAACTTGCTGAAGCCCTTGGGGCAGCAAAAACACGTGTTGAGTGCTGTTCATCATTTCTAAAAGCTGCTATCAAGTGAGATTTGAAATATTTGGTTTTGTGTGTTGCACGCATATGCAACATTCACTTAAATTATCATACCTGTATGTATGTGAGGATCTTTGGAGGCAATTTATCCCCATATCTTTGGGGTTTTTTTTACTTTCCTATTATGGAAATGCTCGCGGAGTTTGTTCAAAATATTTCTTTTAGTACTTTATATTTCTGTGTTTCTTGTGTGTGTGATGTAGGACAAATAGAAAAAAGTATTAACTAGTAGCTAAAAATCACAAAATTAAGACATATGGTTGATATTAGGTTGTTGGAATATCAAATTTTAGGCTAGATTTCAGCTAGGAATATTAAAATTTCAGTTTGGTATGGTTGGGTTTTTAGGATTTGATTGCTGGAAATTTAGGTTTAGAATTTCAGGGTTTAATATTGCTGAAATTTAGGTTTTAAGATGCTGGAATTTATTGAGGAACACAAAGAATGGAGGGTAAAAATCTAGAGATCACTCCTAGAATCTAAGAATCACTGTTGGAAGAAAACATCATGTTTTCTAGTTAAAAACTCAAGCTTGTAGTAAAATTTCAAATTACTTCTTATTGAAGGATTAAATATATACATATTTATAAAGTTCTTAGAACCCTTATTGTAGTAGGAAACAGTTCCTAACAAATTTAAATCATATTCTAATAAAAATTCTATAAATTTAAGTACTAAATAACTAGGATAACATATCTAAAATAGAATAACATATTTAACTTACTACTACTTCCTATTTATAAGGAATTTTAACATAATCTAAATTTTAGCTCTTGTATTTGATGTCAACTCAATTCCCAGTCCTCATTCCACCAAATTAAGTTTTGTGGTTGACTAATTTTTTCTCTTTTATTTCTTTTATAGACTTTAAGTTCTTTTGTATCAATTCTCCCTGACTTGTCTGAAGTTGTCTTCGATGTAGAATGTGATAAATACTGATCATATAAGTTCGGATTTAACTTTTGAAATTCAAATTCTAAAATTCAAGTACTGTTAGAAATCGGTCTTCCTTTCCACTTGTCAAGAAATTGTCTACAATTTGTTCATCAAGAACATCCTCTATCTCCTCTTTAAGATGGGAAATTGTTGAATTCTCACAACTGTAGTAGGAGATTGCATATCATATCCATGATAAATAGTTAGGTTCGTAACATTAAAGATAGGTCTAATACCTATGTCACTTGGTAATTACAAAACATGAGCATTAGCACTTATTTTTCTTGATGATTTTTTAAGGTCCAACACTCTGTGAATAAAGTTTCTTATGTTTTCCTTTTAGAAAATGCTCCAGACGAGTCCTAACCATCACCATATCCCGTTCATTGAATTTCACCAATTGACGATGTTAATCAACATGTTCTTTATAAGAAAAGTTGTTGATTCTTATCTTTTTTTGTACCTCATCAAAGATGTCTCTCATATGTTGTGCAAAACCTTTAGCTTCAACACCAACTTGTATTGTTTGTGATAAACCAAATCAATAGGCTTCCTTGGTTGAACTCTCGAGACTATCTCAAAAGAACTCTTACCAAATGACTTATTTATAGAACTCTTGTATGCAAATTTTGTCATAGGAAGAATTAGGTCCCAATTTTTCACATTTTCTCTAATCAAACATCTTAACAAGTCCCCCAAGCTTCTATTCACCACCTTCATTTGTCTATCATTCTGGGGATTTAAAGAACTTCAAAATTACAGCCTAGGGTTCATTGTTTTCCATAGAGTTCTTAAAAAATAACTTATAAATTTTACGTCACGATTAGAGACGATGGTAAAAGGTAATCTATGAAGATGTACAACACCTTTGAAGTAGAGTTTAGCAATATGGACAACATAAGTCTTTGATCATGAAATGAAATGACTCATTTTGACAAACCTATCCACCACCACAAAAATAGAATCATAACCTCTTATAGTTTTAGGAATTCCCAAGACAAAATCCATATTTATGTCCTGCCATGGTTCATGAAACATGAACAGTTTTAAAGGTCACGTTTCCTCATTTGTTTCAAGGATTAGATATTTCTGAATTTCATTGTGATGTTTGTGAATTTGCAAAACATACTCTAGTATCTGTCCCTATTAGCAATAAAAGAAGCTTTCATCCTTTTCATTTGATTCATAGTGACATATGGGGTCCCTCTATTATACCTAATGTCTCCGGGGCTCGTTGGTTTGTATCCTTAATTGATGATTACACTCGGGTAACATGGCTCTTTATTCTTAAACAAAAATCTGATGTTAGCCTTGTTATACCTAATTTTCACTCTATGATTCAAAACCAATTTGCGGTTAAAATAAAAAGCTTTAGGACAGACAATGTCAAAGCCTGCTTCAACCAGACTTTGTCACCTTTCTTTCAATCACAGGGCATTATCCATGATTCATCATGTGTTAACACACCTCAACAAAACGGGGTAGCAAAAAGGAAAAATGGGCTCTTACTCAACACTACTCGAGCCTTACTCTTTCAAGGGAATGTCCTTAAATCCTATTGGGGAGAGGCAGTTCTTACAGCCACATACATGATAAATAGACTTCCATCACGTGTGTTAGACAACAAAAGCCCCATAG
>JANZLC010000202.1:16071842-16087110 GCA_026413385.1 Erythroxylum gracilipes | reverse complement strand
CTCAATTATAAAGATGTTACCCACCTTAAAATCCCTTGCTTTAGACTTGCTCAAGATGCCTTTCCTCTAGCTCCTCTTGCCTCCCTTGATCTTCTTCAAAATCACAAAAACCCCAAATCAACAGAGATCTTAAAATTGGAAAACCTAAGGAAACAAAAGCATGAAATTTATCTTAGAACACTCATACCCATACTTTCCTAAGCTATTTGAACCAAAAACCCCTTTAAAATTCCAAAAGACTTGAAACAATAACCTTGAATTTCCACCCACGATTTTTTCTCTTTGGCTCTAATGGAAGATCAAATCTTCCTCTTTCTTTTTCCTTCTTGAAAAACTCTTAAAATGACTCTTTTAAAGCAAAGAAGGTTGAAACCCTAGGTTGTTCTTCTCCTTCTCTTCTTTCTCCTCTCAACCGAAACACTTACCCTCCTCTCTTCAAAATTTTCATTCCTTCTTTCCAAAAACAAGACAAAAATGCTTTTCTTTCTTTGTTTGTTTTAATGAAGCTAAAAAAGACCAACTTACCCCTCCTTGTAAGCCTTAAAATCTGACAACTTAAGTGTTCTTCCTAAACTACCCCTTATACAAACTTACTACCTTAACACTAAATTTAATTAGCCCACTTCAAAAAGCCTTACTCATATTATCAAACTAATTAAACCCAACATAATCAAACTAATAAATACTCCAAAGAAAACAATTTTTTTTTGGGGCCAACAGTTTCCTTTTTCTTTAATTCATGTGTTAGATGTGTAAATTATAAATCTCTGTTTCCTTAAAGAGTTACCGAGTTGACTTTGGAGTTTCTTTAGCCAGTTCTTATAGGCCTTGAGTACTTCCTTATTTTAAGCTTGATATTAAGATTCTTAGTTAGTTGAAAATGTAAATGTTTGAAATGAATGCCTTTTCTCATTGAAACGTTAAATTTGTGGCCATTTTTAAGAAATATCACATACTTCTAAAAAATTGGTGATTAATTTAACAATCTAAACTATTAATTTTTAATAATAGTCATAAAGATTCTATTTTATGTTTGTATGTGCATTTGGGAGAAAAAAAAAGTCATGTTAATATGTGATGCATGGCCTTATACTTATGCATATTGCTAGAACCAGAAGAGATTAAATTAAAGTAGAAATGGTTTAATATGTTTTGCATGACCTTATGCACATTACTATAAGTGGAAGAGATTAAATTAAAGTAGAAATGGGAGACAAAATTAACGTTTTCGATTATAGTTTGTGACTCTATTTGACAAAATTGGCTTACATTTCATTGGCTATTAACATATCTTCCTAAAATTATTGTCTAAGAAGCTATCATTGCTACTTTTTGGCTTATCAGAGTTATAAATTGATTGACATGGCTTAAGCGTTGAATGTTGTTGTATCTAATTCTATTAAATTTTGCTTGCATTCATATCTTGATTTTGGTTACAAATTCTATGGAAGTCACGGGTGCACACCCGTGACCCCCTCATGCACACCCGTGACAACATTTGCTCTAATTTTCCTTAATATTACGTGTCATCTACAGGGTGGAGGGCTCGAAAACCTAAACCTAGAATCAAACTACAAATATAAAGAGAAGGGAGGCTGGTGGCACAACACGTTCGGGGACACAAAAACAAACAGAGAGAAGGGACGCTAGAATGAAAAGAGAGAAGAAAGAGAAGGCATGGAGGTGGAGAAGTAGAGAGCTTTAGCTGAGGAGAAGAAGAATAACAGAGAGGTGAAGTAGTGTGAGCATTCGATCATCTGGGTGAGGATTAACCAGAAGCAGAAGGCGAGAGCTAATGCATAAAGCTTGAGAGTGACCGGAGACCACGATAACTCCCTCATCCGAACACTTTGGTTGCTCATTCTGTTCTTTATCTGTTGCATTATTTCTCTATTTCTTTATTAGACTCACTACTCTTTTTAGCTTTTAATAGTTCATTTTGGTTATTCACTCGGTTTATTACTTTAATACTTCTCTTATACTGATAAAGATGGGATTGAAGATGATGAATCTAGTTTATTTTATGATGAGTTGATTCTTTTTCTTAAAAATTAATGTAGCTAGTTTAGTCAATTATGCATAATGAAGGGACTATTTTAACGTCTTATTAATTGCTATAGTTTTTGAGTTTATTGGATGTAATAAGATGATCAAACTTTAAATCATTTTAGTATTAAACGAAGGATCGAGAGAAGAAGTTCAATATAGAACGAGAAAATATAGACACTTAAGTTATGAATTAGAAATATTAACTTAAGTGGGACAATTATTAGTTGGGTTTAATAATTAATTTGGATGATAAACTTGTCGAATACGAAAGTTAGATTAGTTTGTTATTTGAATTGATTCTAAAATTCAGCTGTTAATTTTAGTAAGACAGTTATCCAATCATTTCTCCTTAGTCATGCATAGAAGATTAAATTAGTGAAATTAATTCTCAAGAGTTTCCACATCGATTAATCAATTTGTTTTTTCTAGTTAAATCAGATCACTTTTTAGTCTAACTGCATAATTTTTATAGCCTTTACTCAACAAATCGGGATAGAACATTTATGATTGCATTTGTTTTTATTTTTTATTCAAGATTAATTTGAGTAGACTAATTTCACCTCCATAGGAGACGACCCTGGGTAATCATCTATAACTACCTTGTATAGTTGCGAATATGATAACCTAGGTATTTTTAGAACTTATTTTGGCATAATAAGTTTTTGATGCCATTGCCAAGGAGGTGTTTAGTGTTTACACTATTTAATTTTGACTGTTTTGTTGATTGTTTTGTCTATTCAGGCATACATTTTTTTCTTGTTATTTCATTGAGTTGTTTTAGTAGTTTTGTTAGTAATTTAGTGTTGTCTTTATTTTGTTTATGCGAGGAAGGGGATCTTGGGAAAGTGAACTCGCCCCCTTTATTGATAATGTGCATTGGATAAGAGGACCTCAAGGGAACTTTGAAGACAATCTCGAGGGACTCAAGCTTGAGGATTAAAAGATGGGTGAAAAGTATCTAGTAATGGAGTATGCCAGACCAATAATTGATACTGCTACTTCATGCATAAGTTTGGGAGAGGCAGCTAGAAACTATGAATTGAAAAGCATTCACTTCAACATGCTACCATTATTTCATGGGGTTCCTAATGAAGACCCCTTAAACTCCATTCCAGAATTGTATACCACTCTCCAAACGTTCCCTTTGGATGGCCTAAGTGAAGATCAACTTAAGATGAGGTGCTTCCCATACACATTCAAAGATTGGGCCAATGTATGGTTAATGGCCCTTCCATCTAATTCATTGACTACATGGGAGGAAGTGTACAATAAATTCATAGGAAAGTTCTATTCCCATCACAAGACTTCTGAGTTGCAGAAAAAGATATAGCAACCTTTACTCAGATGGAGGGAGAGCCATTCCATAAGGCATAGGAATGCTTCAAAATTTTGCTAATACAGTGTCCACACCATCTTTTTTCCATTTCACATACAGAACCAGTTCTTTTATGATGGATTGACACAACAATGTTAGTACATGGTGGAAAATACAGTAGGAGGAGTTGTAGGAGAGAAGACTGCTGAAGAAATATATGAAATCTTCAAAATGTTGGGAGTTAATTCTCAACAAAAGAGAGTGAGAGGGAGAAGAGCCGGAGTTTATGAAGTGAGTTCAAATCAAGAAATGGCTATGCAATTGGCTAAGTTAACAAAGCATGTAAAAATGCTAACTATGAGGCTACCCTAAAACGTTCCAAATTAAGAGGTATGTGGTATATGTGGAACTTATAGTTATAAAGCTAATATTTGTTTGTATTCTTTTGAATCTTTTGCAGGTGCAGAAGAACAAGCGAACTCACTTGATGGTTTTCAACCAAAGGTGCGAAATGATTCGTATTCGAACATCTACAACACTTGGTTGGAGAAATAATCCCAATTTTTATGGAGGACTAACAATCCACCAGTGCAACCCCAATCATAATTTGGAATTTTCAGAGGCAAAACCAGTTTCAGGGGCAATCGTCAAATCAAAATATACCTAGTAAGCCTTCTTTGGAGGAAAATCTAAATGTGTTTATTCAGGTAACAACTTAGAATCAAGATATGAATAATAAGAGATTCAACTCTTTGGAAGCATCTGCAGGGAGGATTGTGACTCAAGTAGGGCAACCCACTGCTTAAATGTATAACAACCAAAAAGGGCAGTTGCCCAGTCAACTCGAACAAGCCTAAGCAGTTACTATTCTGAGCAGTAGTTACTATTTATGGACATATTTCAACCAATTTAAGAGGTCAGTTCATAAAATTTATAATCACGATTATAATAAGATTAAAAAATCAATTACAGATTCATTATACCCATCCCTATACTTGAAGTTTTACGTTGTCCTCAATGTACACAATATAAACGTGTATAATGAGTGAGAGTGTTGAGTCGGTACTTTCTTGAATTTGACAATTTCTTAATTTGGGTTCGTCTAATATGAGACTAAAATCCTTGCAAAATATAAAAACAAAAGGATAAAAAGAAACAAAAGAAATAACATAATAGAAAATAAAATCCTATACTAATATTAAAGCAAACACAAATTAATGTAGAAATTGAAACAAAATTAAAAGTTGCATGTTTCCGTCATTTAGGGTATATGATCAATGGCTTGCTTCCACCCTTTTCTTCACAAAACAATTTTATAGTCTATAAGCATGCCACCTGTTGCAAGATAATCATTAGGATATAATTTATAAAATTAACAATCCAATTTTAAGCAAAAATGCCCTTATTAATGATAAACTATTAATAAAATAAGGGATAATGAACTCCCTAAATCATCAGCTAACTCAAATAGTTTGTCTTTGAGGAAGTGGGAACCCTCCGTACTTAAGGTTACTACCAACATTTCATTTGTAGTTTCCTTACTTGGTTCCTCCACTAGTTCTTCCTCAACCTCCTCTGTCCTTTATCCTCTCATCTTCTTTTTATTCTTGGACAGAGGTTTCTAGCTCATCTTCTTCAATTACCTTCTGTCACTTCTCTACTTTAACTTCTTAGATGGAGACTTCTTTTTTCAAAAGCTTTTCTTGGAATATCACTCTATTTATGAAGCCAACCCTTACCTTGTCTTTGCTCTGCTGTGTTAATAAGACCAAATAGTATTTTGCCTTATGCTTAAGATATTTAGGTGAAGAAATTCTTTCTTCGAATTTGTGTTGGCTAGCTTTAAGTTATGCAAGGTATTCCATCATGCTATTTGCAATTCTTCCCTTTTCTTCATCTTTTTCTTTAGGAAGTTCTTCTTGGAATGTCCCTTCATTCATTAAACCAACCTTGGTCCTTTCTTTACTTTCAAATTCACATCAGCTAGCTTTCATTTCAGCAAGACCTTCCATTAATTTATCCCTATGACTTCCTTCCTCTTCTTTTTACGACGGGAACTCTTTTTTTCTACTAAGGGTGATTACCATTTTGCATTCGTTAGGATCTATTTCAGTAGCACTAGGAAAACTCCCTTGGATCTCTTTAGATAGTATCTTTGCTAGTTGATCCATTCGATTCACCAAATTTTGTATACGAGTGTTTGCTTCCTAATGCTTCATGATTGATTCTTGAATAATGTCAACAATTATATCTTCGAAAGTTGGCTCATTAACTAGAGGAATTTGGTGCTGTAAATATCCAACTAGAGCGTAATTGTTCCATTCATAAGTATAAGAGTTGTTCCACTCTGAATTTTATTTGTCCTCTTAAATTGCACCATGAGGTTGATTGTATATGCTCGGTCACTCCCATATATGTGTTGGTGCTAGAAGTTTACGATTGTAGTGATAACTCCCACCAATGTCACGACATGACCTTAATATCTATTGTGCCTCTAAAAAAAGGTGATGAAACTCGTCTCTCCTAGATAGTGATGTCATAGTTTGCAAAGACATATTCTGGCTCCCATAAAAGTACTATTCACTTCATCCTTCCATTTTGTGCTGTGGCTATGATATTAAATCTCAATTCCTAAAATAAACCACCATACACTGTTAGTGTAGAAAAGTTCAAAAGACAATTAAATAAACAAAAAAATAGTAAGATATAATAAAATAAAATAAAACTTGATTAACTTATTTTATGGCGGTAAATATTTTAATAACCGTAAGTGCATAGAGTAGATGTATTTAGTACTAGCAAGTACGGGTCGATCCTACAAAGATGATAAATACTAGGAATTACCGTTCCTTTATTATCTAACCTAAGGATTGATTTTAGGTGTTTAATGAAAAGAAACTAAAACTAAGGCAAGTAAAATAAAATAGGTAACGAAATTAAACAAAGAATTGAGGAAGCACTTAGGAAATTATCAATATCAAGAATTAATATCAAGAATTAATAAACAGATTGATCTTTTATTATGCAAGTTTTTGTTGATTTATTGGACTGTGGAGACTCCTATGGTATACTAATAGCTGACCTTGAGTTTACTAACAACTAATCCTATGGTATCCAACCAAATTACTTAGGTTAAAGTTTATACGATTGCATTATCGGTTTATGAGTCCCTCTATTAGGTTTGACCATAATCTGGAAGATTTATGTCATCCTATCTCTAGGGTTGCAATTAAATCCTTCCAATTATGATAGATCTATTCAAACATAGGACTTCTCAATTTTTATGTAAGAAAACATATTATGATATAATATTTCATAGTTTATTAGAACACAAAAAATGTAATCAGAACACAATAATCAACCAAACTAATTGCATTAATAAAAATAATCAAAACATATTAAAATATTATCATAAGGTTCATCTACCCTAAATACTAATAAGACGCTTAGTTACACATGATCAAACATGAAATCAAGCATACATGGAAAGAAAAACGAATTAAAAATAGCATAATCATAATTATAAATCTCCTTTATTGTCTTCTGTCAAATTTTCTCTCGATGTAAAGGCTTGATCTTGTATTCCAATGGGCATTCGATGAACTCGTGTTTTTCGCTTCTCTGGACCAAAATCACCCCTTAAGAATGACCTCCACATCTAGAATCGCCTCCTAACTTTTGCTCGCTCTCCCCTCATGTCTCCATTTATGTCTTTAAATATAGAATTCTAGGGTTTTGGATGATGCACAATCTAGTGCATGGTTGTGCATGCGATTTTGCATAACTAGAATTCTCAGAATATCACAAAAGTGCACGAACTCGAAGAAGTGCACAAGCAGATTCATGGTCATGCATCCCTTCTACACATAAAATCTTCGATTTATGCCATGTTTTCATCCGAGTTCTTCTCTTTTAATTTTAAGAAGGATATTATAACCTATAAACATACTTGGAGGTAATTAAGTACCAAATATACAACAATAGTAGAAAATATCAAGCAAAATACATCATATATGGGTGTAAAAATATAGTCAAATATTCATCTATCAAAAAGTACCTACTAGTATGAGTTGATCCTATAAGGACTATGATTACTAGTATTAATTGTCATTCTAATATCTAATCTAATTAAACACGTGATTAAATTAAAGGAAGCTAAACTAATTTAAAAAATAAATAAGAGTTAATCATCCAAGTCAATAGATAAGGACAAAAAATAAGTAGATATATAAGACTTAGATGTAGAATCCTTATTCTTAAGTTGATTGATTGAAATATTTTTCTAATCAAAACTCCTAATAATGTATTAAATTATTTTTTGAATTCGCATGAAAGGTTCTATTCTAACTCAGACAGATCTCACAATTCTCTCTTGAGCAACTCACACTTATCCCTCTTTATATGTGTTGTGATCTAACCATACATTTTATCTCTCAAATCTCAATTACGTGAATCAAATAATTGATTCTTTAACTTTCATTTCTTTAATTTAACTAATTACAAGATCACAGATAAATATTTATAAAATCAAAATCTTTTATTAAACCAAAGACTAAATAAAATATAATTATATGGTTCATCATAGATAAATATATATCCTAATTTATTTCATCATAAAATAAAGATAATTTACAAAGAATAATAAAGAAACGTGAGATAAGAACGGGATCATAGTTCTTGAATCTTGATCCTTCTTAATTGATCTTGATGGAATATTACTTTCCTCTAAAACTGTTTCTCTTTAATGTGCTCTTTAGTCTTCTTAGCCTTAAGATTGACTTTTGGTCCTTGCAAATACCTCTCTCCCTTTTGTCTTATATTTTTCCTTTTTTTATTTCATAAACCCAAGTTTTATATATTATGAGTCTAATATGACCTTATATTTGTCTTGTGTTACTATATGTCCCTCTCGACTTCTTTTTCACTAAAATTTGTATCAACATAAGCCTAGCAAATTCCTTTATTGGTCTAACATGGCCCTATGTCAGTCTTGTGTTCCTTTGACAAGGAAAAAAAGAGAAGAAATAGAGTGAAAAAAAAAATTAAACATGGGCTAAACGTAAGGTCATTGAACATGTGCTAAACGTAAGGTCTACATCATCCCATATTAGTCCTTCACTTTAGAACACAATCCTTTGTTGGTCCTTTATTCTATAAGACTCCCTTATGTTGCCCCCTATGTAATATCCTATTTTTCAGAACATGCTTAGGGTTTAACCCTAGATTAAGTATTGCATATACATGCATAACATTAGTATTCATACACGAATTGATAGTAGAACACATTACAAAGATAGCATATGCACTCAATTGACTTATTCCAGGATATGAAAAATGTTAAGTGATCATGATGTAAATTATGAATTAATATATCTTGAATTTCGGTATGATTGGATTTCAATTAGTAAATTGGAATTAATGTTATGGATTAGGGAATTGATGGATTAAAATGTATGTTTGGATTAGGACAAATGCCAAGTGGTAGAATAAATTGATACATGAAAATTTTAGATGATTTAGCCTAAAATTGAGTGACATTTTGCATAGTTAAAATTGGTGACAAATGGAGTAGTAATTAATTGACAAATAGACCAATTATTGTGCGACATGTGGACTAATTACAATGAGACATATGGACTGATTAATTGGTGACATATGGCAGCATATATACTTGATACATGTTGAACATGCCTTTAAACATATGGCCATTCCATTAGATGACACCTAACACCTTAGGTGTACATTTAGCAGGAGCAAATTTGGTTTAGCTCATTCTTGTTCTTTCTTCTCTCACTCACACCACTGAAACTCTTTTCTTTCACCTCCTTGAACTTGCTTATGGTTATGCCTAATTATTGCACAAATAATCCATATTTTATCCTCAAAAATTTAAGTAAAAGATCAACTTGAAGTTGCCTTACAAAACCTAGCCGAAGTCCATCTAAGTTTAACCTTAAATGTGTGATGTTTCTGCTTACTTAGAATACTGGAATGGCTTGATCTTTTGAGCTGGAATTGGAGTTAAATATGTAAGTAAATTATTAGTGTTTATAGCATGTTATGATAGAGAATTGATGATGATGAATTAGGATGAATTCCATATGATGTTAATGATTAATTATGCTGGAATATGTTAGCTGTAGTATTTTCACTGAACATGCATCAGTAGTTTGTCCATAACTTGACTTGTAGATATCTAAATGAGATGATTTTATATTTATATTAAACTAGAGACATATAGCTATATGTTTTATGAGGGAATATAATTTTAATTCTGTCTCTAAGAGTTTCAAAATTTGTCTTAAAGTTGATTTTTTGGATTCTATCGTGGTTTGAGAATAGTCTGTAGAATTTTAGGTATAAATTGTAAAATACTGAACCAAATTGCATGAAATTAGTTTCATTAGAAACTTAATAAAATGGAAATATTTTTTCAGAAGAATGTATTGCCTAAATACTTCATTATACTTGCCAAAATAGCCATAATACTGTTTAAAGAAAACTGGAATGATGCTTGAATAAAATGTAGTGCATGATCATGCACAAGCACAATCGTGACAAAGGAGTATCAATTGGTGGTTTCACGATCATGAACAAGCATGATCGTTATAGAGGAGGATCAATTGGAAATGAACAATCGTGCATAAGCACGATCGTGATAGTGAAGGTGCACTACTGCTTGATAGCTTTGAACACCCTTCACTCTTTTGACTATAACTTCTTCTTCGGACCTCCGATTGACTTGAAATTTCAACCACAAGCTCCTCATACATTGTACTTACTCTCCACCAAAATTCATTTTCATCTAAGATCACTAGGATATTATTGGTAATGATCAATTGATGATGTTATAAAAATCAAGTGTATTGAGATATGAATCTTATTGTATGATTGAGTCATGAACTTAGAATAAATTTGTATTATTAAAGTGTAAACCTAAGTTCAAATTATACATTTACGAGTTTTTAAGTATGAATGATCTGATTTAAGTTGTGAATAAAGGAAATATACCCGAAATAGTCATTGGGCATGCATTAAACATGACATATGTATATATATATGCATAAATGAATAAGCATTTGATTGATTGACTTTGTAATGTAAATTATGTGTGAATTGTATCATTTTAGACGCTCAAGTTAGACGCCATTTAGACATTGTCAGACCATCTAGGCAATAGCATAAGTGGAGCATACTGTGATTCAACCTAGATAATCTTCCTAGGATTGATTTATTCTGTTTAACTTCCAATTATTAAACTATTTATGATTTTTTTGTGAATTCTAGACTTTAATGGTCCGAGGAGTTTGATATTTGGGAATGTATTGGAAGTGTTCGGTTTGCATCTGAATACTGAATGATATTTGTATACTCAATGAAAGTTGAATGTCGAACTGAGGTTCGATGAATATGAGATTATGTCTGTGCATTAAAAGTGACTGTTATATATGACATATTCTATTATTTGATGCATTTCATAAAATGCATGTTCAGATAAAGGCATAGTGATCAGAGTAACCAGTCTAAAAAAGCTTTAAGATTAGAATTCTACACGTAGAGCTTTGCTCCCTGATTTCTGTATCTAAAAGAGCCCAATGGGCCAGTATCTGTATCTGTATCTGTATCTGAAAGACTCTCGGTCACAACAAATAATAATAAATCTGGAGTCTTATATGCATCTACATTTGTATACTTATGATTATGAAATATATGATCATGAAATCTTTTCTAAAATTGTGATGATAAAGTGATATGCTATGATAATGTGATTGATTGGGTTATTCATGTTTTGAAATAATGTTTGTGAAATTGGTTAGTTGTATGATATTTGTGTATTTGATATGAGTTAGATCATCAATGATGGTTCACTCATTGAGTTCGCAAAACTCATCAAAAATTGCAACATAGCTTTTCAGGTACGAGACAGGAGACCTAGTTCCTAAGATTGTCTAGAGGAACATTTTGGATTAAGTTATGACTCAAAGGTCTGTCAGCTGACATCAGAGGAGTTATAGATTGTATTTTGTTATTTCTTTGACATCTAGAGCTTTTGTATAAAGTATTGTAAATATTTGTTTTAATGAATACAATGTAAACTTTTGTTAATGAATGAAATGAAGTGTTGAGGTTTTAAGTATTGTATATTCTTTATAATGCTATTTAAGAGACTATGTTTGCTTTAACATACCATTGTCATAGGATATGTACTTGAATGTCCTCTAGATGTTCGGGTATATACTCTATGGTAGTGGGGTGTTACACCCTGTTAGTCTTTTGTTTTAATTCCTTCCTTTAAAATCATCCTAAGATCATTTTAAATAACTCAAACTTGCACAAATTTGTTCTTTCTTCATTGGAGAGATAAAAAGAGACCTGTAAACAAAATATAAACCAAATCAAGTATTAAATTCGTCATAAATCTTCAAAACATAAGATAAACATTCTTTAAATAAAGCTAAAAATATAGTGAAATTATCTCTATTTACTTAATAAGTTTGATTATGTTAACCTATGCATCAAGAGGTGGTAGTTACCTAGTTAAGTATACCTTTGTACCTCAAGAAGTGGTATAAATACTTGAGGTTAACCGTTATTTTAAACTAGAAAATAAATCTTATTTAATAATTAGAATTCCATATAAGTGAATTACAAATCCCTTGCATTAATTTAGTAAACTTTTTTTTTTGGTTTATCTATCTTGTTTGCCGTAGTTTAGCAATTAAATCCCTTTAAATCAATTCTTCACTTTATTTTGTTTATTTTTTAACTGGGATTAATAGATTTAATGACTAATTCCTATGGGATCGATACTATAGTCTTAATAAACTATCTATAATTGACTTTGTACGATTATAGATAAAATGTAGATTAATTTTTTAGCATCATTTTTAGAGAACTATGATTTCATTTTTTAAATTTTGGTTTATTTTTATTTTATTTGTTTTACTTTTGATTTCAGTAATGTATTTCAAGTAATTGATGTAAGATAGGGGATTCAATAGTGATATCTTTGATAATTACCAAAAAAAAAGTGATAGCTTTGATTCTATACTTTAATTTGATATTCAAATTGAAAAAACTTACATAAATAATAGAGTGAAAATGAGAGAAGTGACGGTTATGCTTCAAGAGGATATAGATATTGGTATGGAGAAAAAATAACTAGAGGATGTTTATGAGGAACATCTAATTACTGGTGATTAATGGTAGTCCCTTATGCATTAGATTGAGTCAAAGGGCGGGAAAATATAAGTTGAGGCAAGTTCACTTACATTTAGTACCAACCTTTAATGGATCACTTAGTGAAGATATGATCATATTTTTAAGAGAGTTTTATTTAGTGATCTAAAAACTTCCACTTAATGGCCTCATAAAATATAAGCTTTGAATCATATGTTTCCCATACTATGTAAGAGATTAAGTTAGTATATGGTTGATTCTTTTAAGGAGTGGGGCTACGTATACAATGAATTCACATTGGGATTTTTCTTTCCATATAAAACCACTAAGTTGAGAAGATAGACGCAAAGCCTACACAAAAGAAAAGGGAAGTTTTCTATATAACTTGGAAATGATATAGAGCTCTACTTAGCTAGTTCCTAATTACCAATATTCATTGCAACTAGTAATGCAATTCTTGTCCGATGACATTACTTCAACATGTTAGAATTTCATTGATACAATTACACAAGGGACTATCTATATAAAAACTACTAAAAATTTAAAGAAATTATTAAAACCTGGGTAAGGAATTTTTCAACCAAAGTGGTAAAGGGAAAACAAAAATCACCTTGTTATGAGGTTAAGCCCTTTTCAAATTTAGCATAAAAAATGATTGATCTTTTGAATTAGATAAAGATGCTTGTAAACTAAAAAATGGAAAATATATAGGTGTGTTACATAAAGTTTTGATCAAGAATGAGGACAACTTCAACAAATTTTTAGAAGTCTTAAAGAAAATGATCATCAACATACCATTCACTGAAGCATTAGCCCATTATCTAACTATGTTAAGTTTTTAAAGGAGATTCCCTCTAATAAAAATAAATTAGAGGATCATGTTTGTAGCACCCCACTCTCATAATGTATATCCCTGAACATACCGATAATATTCAAGAATATACTCTATGAGGGTGGCATGCTAGAACAGTCAGTCAATCATAACCATTAAAATCTTTTCATGCATCACACACATATTTTGAAAAACCACTAATCAAATTAGGCCCCTTTTTCTTATAAACATCATAATTGCAATTATTATTACACTCATTGATCAATCTCATTTACAAACATTTCAAATTTGGAAAGTCAAAACAAAATTTTTCAAATACACGTGGAACATTAATTGTAGAATACATTCTTTAATACAAAAATCATAGAAAAATCTATGCAAATGCGAACTGTAGAATACATTCTTTTATCTGAATGCGGTGGCTAGACTCCAATTTATCTAATTGGAGATCTTCTCTAAGCCTAAAAATGTTGCAAAATTTGGGTTAAGTTTTGCGAACTCAGTGAGTGGACCATCCTCGATGGCTCACTCAATCACATAACAGATCAATTCATATACTCATAAAATTCACATCACTTCATCAATTCAACATGTTGAGTCACATACATTTCATAATCACTTAAATCATATTTCACAATCAGAAATTATTCAAACTATTTATTTTAACCATTTAAATCATACATATCATATGCATATGCAATGCTCATAAGACTCACTTTCAATTGTTATTGTTGTGACCAAGTGCCTTTTTACTGGCCCATATCCCTTGTGGATACTGAGCTTGTTTCAGATATTGTCCCATATCCCTTATGGATACTGGACACATTAACAACTAAGCCTGTGGCTCTTGTGTATATTCCAAGCTTTAAGCTCTTTTAGACTGGTCACTCCGGTCACAACTACCTTTATGTTATCATGCATTCATGCAATGAAATGCATCAAACCAAATATGATCAATCAATCACTTTATTTCCCTTGAAACATTCACTTTCACATGTCATTGGACCTAAGTCTGGCATTCAACAGTTATGTTGAGAATCACTTATTCATTCAAATTCACATTCAAGGAGCACTTCCAATGATTTTTTTCGTGCATCAAACAGCTCGGACATTTATTGTCCGGAATCAACACATTCACATCAATCATATCAGTAGTAATTCAATACAAAAATTTAGAACAAAACAAATAATGAAAGTGAGACCAACTAGGTCGACTCACAGTATGTTCTAGATTAGCAGTTGCTTCCTTGATCCGAAAATGCCTGGATACGGACGTTCTATCCTGTATATCAACATTATGCAATACACATTTTGCACACACATTATTAATTGCATAATCACATAAACATTCAATTGTACACATATGTATAGGTCTAATGTATAATGCATGCTCAATTTGACTATTCCGGGTATGTTTCCTTAATCACGTGTCTTGTTCTTTCAAACCTTATCATTTGTATATGTCTAGCTTATTCTTAGGTTTACACCTGAAGAACACTTTGTTATTCTAATACCATAATTCAATTACTCGTCATTTCTTTTATAGCATTATATGCTCTCATAATATCCAATTCTCATTCACCTTTACTTGATTCATATTACTCATCTCCTTTGAATCATAATTATAATCATATAAACATCTTCATTCTCATTATACTCATGCCTTTGTTACTTTAATACCAATAATTCATTCAATAAGTTATAATCTGTTGGATCGGAAAAAGAAAGCATGCCTTATTTGGAGAAACGTTAGATTTCAAAAATTTTTAAGAAATCATTTTGCAGCGGAAGCAACATATCCAAATAATCATGCCAAATCCATACATGATATGGTATAAGGATAATAAAACACAAACAAGATGAAGAGCATTACCGACTCCTTTGCTACAGCT
>JANZLC010000202.1:16052760-16071742 GCA_026413385.1 Erythroxylum gracilipes | reverse complement strand
AACTCTTTTGTTTTATTAATAATAAATATTTTCATTACAAAACTGTAACTGAAGAAGATAAAGTTACATGTAAATACGCTTGCTTTCCAGGGCATTATATTTACATAACTCCAACATAACCTCCATTATCACTTCATACATATCACACATTTAGTCACTTAATCCAAGCATCATTCTAGGTTCAATTCAAGCTCCATTCAAGCCTAAATTAAGTCCAAATGGCTAGTGAATGTTCGTTGGGCAGACTTCATATCCGCTAGGTAGACCTTCTTAGGTTTTCCAACTTTCCAACTTTGCCCATGTCTATTTGGAGGGACATTAAGTCCAATGGGCGAACATTCAAGGGACACCTACAGAAATGTGAAAATTTGACCCTTTAGACAGCAAAATCTCTCCTCAGGTCTTCATAGAAGTTGTTGAACTCAAAGTCCTCTTTGATATCGTACTTAAATGACCTCAATCTGACATCCACAACAAACATTATGCTTCTTTCCCCAAAATCTTTCCAATTCCATCCATATTTTCAAAATATCTAACTATTTACTTACTACATTCAACACTTATGCTTGGTCTATCATTTCTAGTTTAATTACTCGTCATTTCCCCATCATTCTTAACTCCATTTTAGCTAAATATCATCCATAAACAAATTATAGTCTATGATTGATCATGAACACCAAAAATAGAACATATACATGTATACATTCATCATCAACTTTCTGCAAATGTTCAACTTCATTTCCACTTTCATTTCTCTTCTAACTATCACCTTAATTCTTCTCATTTCAAGACACCACATTACTCCCTTTCTTTATCTCTAGAATCATTTTAGTTTATCTCCAAACACCCAAAGAGATCCACATTAATACACCAAGAAAACAGAACATAAAACTTATTATTTATCAAAGTTTTCTGCACTTTTTCCTACACTATCTTTAATGTTCATTCTAACTCAAATCATCTCAAAAACAACTTATGAAATATTGATAATCATAAACACAAAAACAAGACATGAATCTACCCACGTTTCTCATTCATGTTTCAGCATGTACCCATCCTCATTTTATGATCATTTAACTCTTGAATAACATCAAAACATGTTTCATTCAACAAAGACATGAAGATTAATATGATACTTACTTGATTTACCCAAAGCTTCTTCAAATCATCAAATAAACCTAGCCTCTAAGAATCAAACGATCATCATTATTGAAGGAGGGATAGACTATATTTTCGTTGTAAAAAGATGGGATAGTAAGGATTTTGAAGTGGTAGTGTAGGATTTTGATAAAAATCAACATGAAGGGGTTGGGTTGTGAGATTGAAAATGTAGTGGGTTGAGAGAAGAGAAGAAGAAGAAGATGGGAGCATTTGGCCAAAACAAAACGAAACAAGAGATGGCCTTTAAGCATAACAACGTGGGTTAAGATATGTGGTTTGGCAAGCCACATGTCACTTTCTTATGGTCTCTCCTTGGTCTTTTATTTAACTAGTCAATTTGTCTCCAATTTTTAACCTAATTTTTTCCCAATTTTCAATGACACTTGTCAATAAATCTTAATGTCACTTATCAAAATTTCAACTACCATTTATTTCTACTGCCATTTATCAATTATTTCTACTACCATTTATCAATTGTCTTGCTACTTGGCATTTTTTTCTTAGTCCAAAAAAACCCATAATTTCAGAAAATTCTCAAATTTCACCAAAAATTCTAAATCAATGATTTAATTCACCAGATCAATTTTTAAGGCAAAATATTCACTATCCATATCATAATCACATTAAAACAATCATTTATAGCTGGAAAATGTCAAATGAGTATATGAACAAATCATTGCAGTATGTGCAATAGTCAAATTTAAGTGTATGTGTATGATATTATACATGAGCATGAAGTGCATTTCCTAATCTCTCATTGCTATTTTTCATTTATACAAATCTAGGGTTCTAACCCTTAGTATGAAAATGGGATATTACAATGTTATAATTTCCTTAATAGAGGGATGTAGTGCTATTATATAGAACAAGTTATGTCCAAAGTTTAAGGATCCAAAGAGTTTCATTATTCATTAAAAATTTAGTTACTTTAAAGTTTTTAAGTGTTTATGAGACTTAGATGGTAATATTAATCTAATACCTTTATCCATTTTTTAGAAGCTAAGAATAAGGGAACTTAAAATGATGAATATGTCACTCTAATTGGAAAACATTTCATCAAGTACCTAACTGGGGTTGTGGAATACCTATTTGTGAAAGTAGGAAAAAAAATTTCCAACTGATTTTCTTATATTATACATGGAGTATGAAGCAAGATCCCCCACCATCCTAAATATACCATTTTTGGAGACTTAAGCGGCAAAGATTGATGTTATTGAGGGAAAGCTTGCATTTAAGGTAGACAAAGAGCAAGTAGAGTTCCTCATTTCTTACCATTGATGAGGATTGCTTCAGTCTGGACTTAAGAGATTGATCGGGTGGTTTGCTGTGTGTAATTTTTAATTATTAACCCTCGATAATTCGCAAGTGTATGGTTTGTTAGCGTAGTACCAAAGGTAACAGTAATAGAAATTCAAATTGCACGAAACTAAAACAAGAATTTAGTTCAATAAATCAAATTAAGAGTCAAACAAGAAAATAATAATTATTAAGCAATTGCAACACACCCAAGAATCAACTGCAAGAAATTACCAATTGAGAGAGAAGAAATTTTACCTATCCTTAATGCTAACTTAACTGATTATGAATTATAGGATTGTTAGTTCTAGACTATCCTAGGGTTAATTACTATCTCTCTAGTTATGACTATTAATCCTAAATCATAAACCCTAGTTAGATTATGGAAGTTGCAATTTCTCAATGCACAACCTATCCAAAACCCTAATTAGCTCTAAAGTTCTCTAATAAACTATAAAAAAACCTATGCAATATCTCTCTTCACACAATTTCTCGATCTGATTCAATTCTCGGTCTATTAAATCACCTAACTCTTGCTAGTCCAATTTAATCATTTTTCATTCATTGATCCTCTCAGTTTATTATCGAATTATGTAATCGTAGAATTAAACCACAACAAATCCAATAAACACATAAACAATCAGATTTCCATTCATTCAAGAGTAAAATTTCGACGGTGAGTTTAGAATATCCTCAACATTCTAGATCATATCATCAACTATTCAATACAATTCTATACAATAATAAATCTAAATGGATGATGGGAGGCAACGACGTCAGGAAACTCCTGATCTGGGAAGTACTTTGAGTCAGCTTCTTCTCCTCTTCTCTCTTTCTTCTTCTCTTCCTCTATCTCTTGATGATTTTTCTCTAGGGTTTCTCAAGGTGGCTGATGCAAAAGCTCATCACTGCCTCTTTTCTTGATCTTTAAATATCCTCTTGTGTTCTGAGCAACCCTAGGGTTTTTTCGGGGTCCGAAAGGTCCAAAAAATCCCTTGAAACTTGATGTTCTTGAGTGTCTGTGCGCTTGCCCGATGCAGGCCATGATCATGGGCCACATTGGATCCATTTGTCATGATTCCTTAAGCTTCTGTCACGATTGTGGCATTCAGGCCACGATCGTGGGCCAACTTTGGTGCTTTTGTCACGATCGTGGCATGATGGGTCGTTGTTTTAACCCAAATGTCTCTGAAACTTCTCCGTTCTTCGATGTTAAACCTAAAAGACTAGCAAACACATCAAGGTACCTCAAAAACATAATATTTAAGCTTAAAGACTTGTACTAACCCATAAAACACTAACAATATAAATAATTAAAAAACAACCACAATTCTAAACTAAACACATACTAAATGATTGAATTAATAGCTACACACATATCAAACTATGCCCTAAAACACGATGCAATTTACACTTATCAACATCCCCACACTTAAACGTTTGCTTGTCCTCAAAGTAAACAAAATAATAAACACACAAAATCACACAGCACATAACACACAGCACACAATGCAATAATGAGGCAATGACTTCAACTTCATGAAATAAATTTAACTTTAAACATAATCATTCAAGTTATTTCAAATCATTAATATGTAAAATCGGTATCTAGGAGCTCTGGACTAAACATACCTATTAATTAAGACCCAAATGTCAAGTTATTCACCCTTTTCAATTGTACACACACATTAATAATTATTTGGTCATTCAAACTTTGTAACTACTCCTAAGTACGTTTTCATGAAAAGTCAAGCTATTTACAAGTTCGGTAGGTTTTTATTAGAAAACACATTTTTATTTACTTTTTGTAGACATAGACCTAGTCTTTTACATGGAGGCAAACATTGGTGATAAATTTCGATTCGGTTACTCGACTAAGCCATGTTTCTATTAAGTTGCTTGGTTGGAAAATCATTATAGCCTTTTACACAAAGGTACACATTTTTGATGCATGTCAATTCAGTTATTCAGCTACATCACGTTCTCAACTAGCTATAGCTCTATCTATAACCCGAAGGCCAACAGAATAGTTATTTATTTAAAAATTAGAAAACATTTTTTTATGCCTACCTTAATGTTGTAGCTACTTGTTTCCATGAAAAATACTAGTAAAGTTATTTAGTCGAAAGACCTAAATTTATAAATGAATGTGACAATTTATTTGGTGATAAACTAACACTAAATCCTAATTAACTTGCATATTTAGCCAAAGAACCCATATTACTAATTTCGCAGGCTAATGACTCTTCACAACCTAATAGATTATGTTTAAAATTAAATCAATTTCATACCATCTAAGCCATAGACAGATTCACACAATTCACAAAACGCAACCTAACAAACTATCATACAATATGCAAAATTCACACTCAAAGCAAAGCACATAACCCTCCCCACACTTGAACAACACATTATCCTCAATGTGAGAAGGAGACAAACAAACACACATGGTAGGAAAAAGCATAAATGAAATAAAACAAAAATAAAAATAAAGACTAAATTTAAACAAAAAGGGTTAGAACCAAAGCCTCACGGTGATGGAGGCGGGGATGGTGTCGAAGGTGGCTGTTGGATGCCTTGAGCCTCAAAATATCGATGAATTCGGTGTATATCCTGGCTTTTACATTATTGAGTTTGGGCCATCTCCTTCATCCTTCTAGAGTTCCCCACAAGTGTATTTATAATTACCTTGGTGTTGGCGGAGATTATATTGAGAACTTTCTTCCAACCAGGCTCTTCTGTTTCTTCTTCCTCTTCAGAATCCTCGCTAGTCGAGTCGTACCTGTTGAGGCAGCACTATGCTAGAACTTGCTTGACTAGCCCTGATCTTCATATGAGTCTTTTAACTGATGTCCCAAAGTTCCATGTTATAAGACTTAAGGATTTCAAGATGCCATAAATCATGGTGATTTAGAAAATTAGGGAGGTAGACGGTTAGGCCACTGCCATCTACATCATAGTACTCAGCATTGGCAGAAACCAAGTACCCCATACCCAAATTGTTGCTCCTCTTACGTAGAGTCGCAACAATAGCATTCAACACACGTGTGGAGGTGCATACTGGGATGTTGTGATCCATGCACCACAACAGAAAAAGTTCCTTTGTTGAGCACTTGTTGATTTCTGATTTGTCAAAAACCATTTGACATATCAATTTATGCAATAACAAGTGCTCATGGGCTTGTATAATGTTGATGTGGGCATTCTTAGCTTCGAATCATGCTAACCCAGTGAGCTCATTCTAATAGTGAGAAGCACGAAAATCATCGTGCTGATCGATAATGGAAGACTTGGGGAACCTGCAAATATCACACATGATGTCAATGTTTAGCTCATAAGCTCATCCTTGCAACCTAAACCACATTTCCCTTGGCTTACTAGGTTTGAAATAAAGAGAAGTGAAGAATTTGAGAGTAAGCTCTTGGTAGACAAGATATTGGAAGTGTATAAACTTAGCCCACTGTATTCTTTCTCCTAGATTCTCTAACCTATCTCGCAATTCTAGCATATCAAGCGTATCAAAATCAAAATATTTAGGGACTACTATTTGTTTAAGATTAAGGGATTGGAAATGGATATCTTCCTCCTCTCTGTAGATTAGGAAGGGTACTCTGAAATCTATCGCCCTATTCCTTCACCCTCGTCCCGAGACTTGATTTTTTTCCTAATGATTGATTGGGCTTCACTAACTGCTTAATTTGTGGTATACTAGATTGTAAGTAGGTGTAAGTTGGAATAAAGTGGAGATTTGGAAGTTGGTTAGAGAGAAGTGAGAGTGTTTGGAGGTTTTAAACTAAGAGAGATAAAGTTAAAATAAAAGTGAGTGAAAAAATAAAGTGTGACATGAATATGTATTAAAGTAAGTAGGTGTTGTTTCATCCTGAATGTCTTTGAAACTTCTCTGTTTTTTTTTAAGACCTTAAAACACTAGCAAACACATCAAGGTATCTCAAAAACATAATATTTAAGCTCAAAGACTTGTACTAACCCATAAAACACTTAAAACATAAATAATTAACAAACTATCACAATTCTAACGTAAACACATACTAAATGATTGAATTAACAGTTAAACACGTGTCAAACTATACTCTAAAACACGATGCAATTTACACTTATCATAATCCCATATTTAATGCATTTTGCCTATTTATTTGATAATTTCTTATTACTTGTGGTACTTATTTTGTTTTTATTGTGTTTTTAGATCTTCTCAGCCTTTATAGATAAAAAGGAGAAGAATTAAGGAAAATTGGGATATAAAACAAAAGAATTAAAGCTATTTTGGTGGTTGCCTATGTAGATCTACATGGCTACATGGGTGCCCATATAAATCTGCATAGTCATGTGGCTTCTTATATAACTCTGTAAGATCGTGTTCCTTCACAATTTTTGAAGATTGAATCAAGGTTGAGGGAGATGGTCATGCACATGACTATATGAGTGACTGTATCCACTCTAAAAATCCTAAATTCAAACTATAAATGGATAAACAAAGAAAAAATGAGAAAACTAAAAAAAAAGGGTTTATAGGAGGCTCCAGGAAATATAAATTGATGGACTAAAACAATAAAGAGAACCAAGAACAAGCAAATAAACATATTTGGGGTGGATTTTTCTTAATCTAAAGTGGATTTCATATATATTAAAAGAGATCTCATCATAATTCCTTTAGTTTTTTGTTTTTCCTTTAGTCTTGATGTTATGATTATAAGTTAAACTTTTATTGGTACTTGGATTAGATAAACCCTAGAATAGAACTTGTAGTAATTTTATTTTTAACTTAATTCATTCTTTTTCATTAAGATTCAATTATGTGTTCTTAATTATTCTTAAATTAATATTGCTAGTGTATTATTTCACTTATGATTTCATGCAACTGAGATTGAGAAATCCTTTTATAAGAATATTTTTACCATAATTAAGATATAAATCTTCTGGATTAGGGTTAAACTTAACAGTAAAATTCACGAATCAGTTAATGCAATCGTAGGGGTTTGAACTAGAAAGAGGTTTTATTTAATCAACTAATGATTAGTTGTTAATAGTCTTGAGAAAGATATTAACATAATATCAGAATTTCCACAGTCCAATGAACTAAAGATTAAATTGATTAGTGAAATTATAGTTGCACAAGAAATCCTAGGGGGATTTGAAATCCAGGTACCAATGTTTACCTTGATTGTTTCTTAGTTTAATCATCATTCTAGTTAGTTAATTGTGTTGATCTATTTTAGTTTATTTTTTTAATTTTGCATTTGATTTATCTTAAACACTATAATTTTTAGGCTAGATAATAAAAGGATAGTAAATACGAGTAATTCTAGTCCTTGTAGAATCGACTCATCCAGAGCTAGCTACAGTTACACCGTGCACTTATAGTTTAAAACATAAAATTACATATAAAGTTTTTGGCACCGTTGCCGAAGACTATAATATTAGAAAACCTTATTTTTATTAATCTATTAATTTTTCTTTCTACATAGTTATTTTCTCTTTTATATTTATTTTTCATTTATAACCTTGATGTGTTTGTGTCTTATTTTCAAGATTTGGGTAGTCATAATGACACCAAGCATAATGGAAGTTTGGAGACGACATCATTCTCAAAGGGAATATGATATACCATTGGTTATGGTAACATTGGAAGCTTAGAATGAGAGGTATAGTGATGTGAATTCCGAAGCTCAATCGATATACATGGTATTTTATGACGGTAGGGGTGATCACCCTATTCATAAATGTTAGGCAACAAACTATAAATGGGAGAATCCAAATTACATGGATAACTAGCCTTAGGATACCCCATATTGGCCTTAGGATATCCTATATGAAAATACTTATAATCCAGAGTAGAGTAGTTATTACGACTATACATGGAACAATTATGCTTCATTCGGATTTCTAGAACAACAATATCAAGAGAAAGAGGAGTGTTTTAAAGATGTCTTCACAAAAGGCATTGCTTTAAAAGAGGCTGCCCTCCATAGACTTCCAAGGCATGTTGCTTTATCAGAATATACTAAGTTAAACTCGAGTGATCATGTGAGTGCATTAATTTTTTGGTGTGGAGATAAGCCAAAGGTTTAATAAATGGAGGAAGTTGCAGTTCAAGAAGAGAAGAAAGAATATTCAATAGGCAAGTTAGAGGTTGAAGAAAAAGAGGAAATTGTTGTTTAAGAAGAGAAAGAAGAAAAGGATTAGGAGGATTAGGAGGGGGGTTTTGGTTGAATTCAAATAACAAAATAAAGTAAAATTAAACTATCAAAGAAATTAATTAATGGGTTTCAAATCTAGTTTGGGGTTCAATCTCAACCTTTGTATGAATGTGCAAAATAAATCATCATGTTGATCTTGTACCTCTCTTTGATACTATTAACCGTAGATAACAACAAGCTATATTAATCTCAGTTTTCCTTTTGGTTGTATCTAATTAAAATAAGCTCTTTAATTAGGTCTAGCTATCATACATCCTAGAATAAGCTCTATAGATTTAGTTTGACAACAACATAATGTAATAGTAAAACAAGTTAATGGAGGAAACAACTATATAAGCTCGGGTCATTTTACCAAAAGTGAATAATAGTTACAACGATTATGTATTGCAATCTAGATTTTGGCAATGAATCTATACAAGAAAAATATAAAAGGCCTATCTAAATTATTCATACATAAATCTAAAACATTAAACAGAATATAACATAGTCAATCCTAAAAGAGAGTTGAGAACATCACTAGATTAATCAATGCTCAAATATGTTCGTCAGCCTCAATATCCTATTTGAACAAGAAAGAGAAAGTTTAACTCCTCATAGCTCTCAAAAGGGAAGGGAATCTGCCTCTTTTTAAGTCTCTAATGTCTTCATTACCTTTTTGGCCTCTTAAATGCCCTTTTATACTTAAAATCAGAGGTTGTATAACAATACATGGTTAGCTAAACGGGTGTGTATGTGACTGTGTATATCAATTTTGCCAGAAATTATGAACATACATGTTCACAGTAAGCTACACAACTAAGATTTACAGCCTGTAGCTCACATACATGTCCATAGGTTACAAGGCTACTTTACACTTCATCTTTGCACTCCTACACAGTACTTCTACTGACTACATACACAAGTGTATCTTTGCACCTCTACACGACTATGTAAGTTGCAATGACTCCATTTCTTCCATTCCTTGCCCCATTTTCACCTTAACTCATCTCCTTTTTGCTTCTACTAAGACAAATAAGATCGATCACCAATAAACGACACCAAGGATATATTTTTAGCTCATTTTGGTTCTTGTTCCTCTAACTCATACCTAAAATAAAATATGGGTCAAAATAAGTATCTTAAATACAACATAACAATAATCACTAAGCATTATGAAGTAAATATATAGTCAATCTAGCACTTATCAATTAGCTTAATAAAGAAAAATTTAGGAATTTTTTATAAAGAGGATGTTGTTCAAGATGATTCATTATAAGTTTGATTTGTTCACATTTTCATCTCCTAACAAATACTACTTATACCAATTAAGTATCGAAATCAATCCAAAACAAAAGAGATAATTCTAACCAACATAACTAAATCATATCTTATTAAAAGTATATCAGATACACTCGCATAAACTCTTAAAGACATTGAATTGCCATTCAAGGTCTTATTGGTAGCAATTCACTTAATTTTAGTGGCTCTTAGAACAAGTGGTTTAAACTAACCACTTATTTGTCGTGCGACGCTATAACTTGCTATACAATATTTTAAGTAGTTAATTTTAATTTTAATATTTTAAAATAAAGATAATGTGATAAATACTTGTTTAAGGATATGAGTTATTGTACTTAATAGTTAGAAATTTTTAATTTATCTTTATCTATATATAAATATCAAGAAACAATAAACGTGTGTCAAATTACACCTTTCTTATTTTTTCGCGTATCTTTTTTTGTTTGATAATTTTATTAATCCTTTCTAACTTTAGAACATAATTTCAGAGTTCTATGAAATCTTTGAGTTGTGAATAAAGAGAGAATCAATAAAGCTGAATTCTTGCTAAACAACTTTAACACTTGAGAGTTAGAATTACATGAATTTGTTTTTCAAATCTATCACCTTCAGTTTTCAACTATGAGAATTATTCGATGTGAGCAATTAAACTAAAATTTTATTTAAATACTTATGAATTATAGGATGTCGTAGGAATTGAAAGAGACATAACATTTTTCCTAGAAAACTAAACTATGAACCTACTAAAGAACTACAGTGAAGAGAAATTCAAGATGTTTAAACCTTTGTATGCCATTCATATTTCGGTTTCTAAATCATTCTTTTCAAGGATCATGACTTGCGCCACATAAAAGGAAACATAAGACAAGATCAAGGTATTAAAGAACAAGACATATCCAAGTGCTAAATTTGTGGAGAGAGTTTGAAGTGTTAAAGATGAATGATAATGAGCTATCACAGACTATTTATGTTAGGCTCAAAAAGGTTGTTTGTTAATTGAGATTGCTTAAGAAGGGTCTAACTGACCAAACAATTGTTAACAAATTTAAGGTAAACTTTCAACTAAGGCAGTAAATTCGAGGTTAAGAAGAGGTTAACAATGAATACAAATTTAAGGTAGGAAAACAAAAATTTTCTTAGTTAATAGTGATGTCTCCAAATGATGATCATACAATTAATGTAATAAATAATAATTTTATTATTTATAACAGTAATGATTACCAATTATCACTAAGTAATAGTTGCAATTTAAAAAAAATAAGAAAAAGAAGAATGTTAAAAGTTTTGGTAAGGAAGACTAGTTTCCTCCTTGTTCTCACCATAAAAGGAAAAATGGTACAAATTTTATTGGTATAAACTAGATCAAACTTGTAATCAACTTCGACACACTAATACAATATGTAAAAATAAAAAGCATGTGAGAAGCTTGAAGTTTGAATTGCTAAAAACCAAGATTCGTTGCTACAAATTATATTGTTGATCCAACAAATCTATTACTCAGTCTATCAAATGCAACAAATCATGTTATATTTCAAGAAATCAGTAAATTTTTCAAAGAAAAGTAAATATATAGAAATAATTAATTAAGATGCATATTTAAGATTTGATAATGGTGCATCTTTAAATAAATATAAGAATCTTTATGAAAAATATTAAAAGGAGTGTTCAAAGATAATATTTGTTATAATTATTTTTATATTTAAGTAGCTTTATTTTATATTTTAAATTTTTGTAAAAAAAGATGCGATAAATTCTTCTTTAAATATGAAAAACCGTAAGATATCGTTTGTGTAATATTCTCAATATTTGTCTTATTGAATGAGTAATGTATATATACAACAAATGATTCTAAGCTAGCCATTGAATACAATTTGTTATGATCTAATGGTCTCAAAGATGACAGCATGATGTTTTGTCAGTAGCTACAGTTGGAAGGCAGTTATCGCTTGAGCTAATTGTCTGGTATATATGTGCAGGTTTGATATTGTGAGCTGCAGATGAGGATTTACCCATCCTGAACTGAATGGGCCTCGGATCTTTGGTGGACTTATCAGTATTGTAGACTGGACTTGGATTGAGGTCCTGATCTATTATTCTAACATTCCCGGTCAAGCAAAAATGGGGATGAACATCGACGTTGAGCTTGGAGATGAGCTTCGACGAACGGACTGTTGTGAGAGGTTTTGTAAGTAAATCTGCTAACTGATTTTCAGTGTTGATATATCTCACATCTAATTCTTCTTTTTCAATTATATCACGTATGAAATGAACGTCAACTTCGATGTGTTTCATTCGAGCATGAAACACTGGATTTAGAGCAAGAGACGCGCCATTGTTGTCACACCAGATAATTGGTGTTTGTTTGAGAGTGAAACCTAACTCCTTAAGTAGAGAATGAAGCCATAGGACATCTGTAGAGATTTGAGCAAGTGCTCTGTACTCAGCTTCGGTGCTTGAGCGAGAGACAGTGGATTGCTTCTTTGAAATCCAGAATATCATATTACCCCCTAGGAAGACACAACCGCCAGTAGTGGACTTCCTATCGTCTGGATTTCCTGCCCAATCAGAGTCACTGTAAGCTTCAAGAGAGAAAGGAGTTGGCGATGGACGAAATAAGAGAGCAAACTCTAAGGTTCCTTTGAGGTATCGTAAGACACGCTTGCAGGCAACCCAATAAGAATCAAGAGGGTCGGAGAGAAATTGACTTAAGCGGTTGACTGTATAATTGATATCTGGTCGGGTATGACATAAGTATTATAACGCTCCAATAATGCTTTTGTACAGGGTTGGATGCGCAAAAGGAGAACCCTCAAGAGCAGGCAGCTTGGAACCAATAGCCATGGGAGTAGAGCATGGCGTACAATTGGACATATTTGGTGCGAGCAAGGAGATCCACGATATACTGTCGTTGTGACAGGTACAAACCATCTTTATTTCTTTAAGCTTCGAAACCAAGGAAGTGATGGAGACTGCCGAGGGTTTTGAGAGCAAATTTACTATTGAGTTGCTTGATGATTGATTGAATGTCTGAATGTGAATTCCCTGTTATTATAATGTCGTCAACATAGATTAGAAGCAGTAATAGGGAGCCATCACTTTTTCTGTAGAAAAGGGAAGTATCGGATTTAGAATTGTGAAATCCCCAAAGTAGAAGAGTAGACTTTAAGGTAGTATACCAAGCTCATGGAGCTTGTTTAAGGCCATAGAGTGCCTTTAATCTGCAGACATGATGAGGAAAGTGATGATCTTCAAATCCTTCAGGTTGATGGATATAGATGTCCTCATGTAGATGGCCACTGAGAAAGGCATGATTGACGTCTACTTGCTGTATGTCCCAATTTTAGGAAACAACTAGAGATAACACCACCTTAATAGTTGAAGATTTTATTACAGGACTGAAAGTCTCTGTAAAATCAAGGCCTGGAGTTTGATTGAATCCTTTAGCCACAAACCGGGCCTTGTATTTTGCAATTACACCATTAGAATCATACTTGATGCGAAACACCCATTTAGTGCCCAAAATTTTCATAGAGGGCTGAAAGGGAACTAGAGACCATGTTTTATTGCATTGGAGAGCCTGAATTTCTGATTGCATGGCTTCTTTCCAAATGGGATTTGTGAGAGCAGCAGCAGGTGATTTTGGTTCAGAGGTTGAAGATGTGAGGGATGAGTGATAGATCTTTGGTTTAAAAATACCACTTTTAGCTCGTGTCTGCATGGGATGTAAGTTTCGGAGACATTATGGTGTAGGAGGATGAGAAGAATCAGAAAATGGTGAAGAAGAAATAGGATTAGAGTTGTGTACCTGAGTTGGTGTCTCCGAAGGAAAAGAATGCAAGAGAGGTTCCTTGCTTGGAGGCTGCCCAGTAATTGCCTGTAAAGTGTCAGTTAATGTGGAAATAGGAAGACTAAGTTGGCTTGCAGGAGGAGTAGGTTGCTGGTGGAATAGAGATAAGTAGGGAAATTCAGATTCATTGAATGTGATGTGTCGAGAGACGTATATACGGCCAGATGGATGCAAGCATTTATAGCCTTTATGATGAGGACTATAGACAAGGAACACACATTTTCTTGTGTGAAGGTCTAGCTTATGTTTGTTGTAGAACCGTAAGAAAGGAAAACATGTGCATCCAAAAATTCTTAGGTCATCATACATAGGCTATTTTTTGAAATTATTTTTGGAATGGTGAGAGATTTTGGAGAACTGGAGTAGGGAGATTATTTATCAGATAGGTGGCGGTTTGGAAAGCTTTAAGCCAAAAGGTTAGGGGTAATTTAGCATGGGACAAAAGTGTAAGACCAATCTCAGTTATATGATGATGTTTCCTTTCAGAGATCTCATTTTGTTGATGGGTATATGGGCAACTGAATCTGGATTTAATCCCATGTTGAGCAAGGAATGGTAAGACCACGGTGAATTCCCCTCCCATATCACTGTGTAGAGATTTGATTTTGTGGTTAAGTTGTAGTTCAACAAGAGATTTAAATTGTTTAAAAATTCCCATGGTTTCGGATTTGTATTTCATAGGATAGATCCATGTGAACCGAGAGAAGGCATCAACAAATATCAAATAATATCTATGACCATGTGTTGAAGGATAGGGACTTGGACCCCAAACATTAGTATAGATTATTTCCAAAGGAGCAGAAACAGATATAGGGTATGTTTGAAAGGGTAATTTATGGTGTTTTTCATATTGACAAGAATCACAAAAACTGATGGATTTTGGACTAAATTTGAGTTTCGTTGACTGTAAAATGTGCTGTAATACAGTAGTATTAGGATGCCCTAAACGAGCATGGCACACATTAACATTTGATTCAGAAAGAAAAACAGCATGATTAGAGGTAGAATGGGATGTATTGCTGATGGAAGATTGTGCTGTGTTTGATAGCTGACGGATAGAAGACTGTGGAGTGATTGGTTTTAAACTAAGTCTGTACAGACCATTCCTGAGAAGCCCCTTGAGCAGAATCCTCCCTGTAAGCTTGTCCATAAAAACACAACAAAAGTCATTAAATTCAACAATAATCCTATTATCGTTGGTAAGTTGAGAGATGCTAATTAAATTCTTTGTGATTTGGGGAACATGTAGAACATTGTGCAGTTTGAGAGGTGTAATGGAAGTTGTAGGTAAAAAGGAAGAACCAATATTAGAGATAGGTAATTTGTTACCATTACCAACTGCAAGTTGCTCTCGACCAGTGTATGGTTCATGAATATTTAGATTTGATAAATCTGCAGTAACATGATTAGTTGCCCCGCTATCCACAAACCAATTAGGTTCAGAAGAAGAGTTGAGAGAAGTGGTAGCTGAATGATGAGCTAGATATGCCTGTTGAGAAGTGTTATTTATTTGCTGAGAAGGTTGGTTTGATCGATTGCCTTGCCAGTGAATGTCAAAACGCTTGTAGCATTTTAATGCCTCATGCCCTGGTTTCTGACATAGTTGACAGTGTAACTTGGTTCTACCCCCTCGTCCTCTGTTTCCTCGGCCTCTATAGGATCCACGACTATGAGTAGGAGTGCGAGTAGGTTGAGTAGAATAGGTTGCTAAATTAGCAGATGCAGAAGACACATCAATATGGGAGATGGCGTGTTGTTGTTCAAGCCTGGTTTCATGCATCATTAAGGTGTAAAGAACATCTTGAAGAGAAGAGACATGCATAGATCCAGTGAGGAGTACAACCACTGAGTCATATTCACTGCCTAAACCACTAAGAGTGCTAAAAATTAATTCTTGCACTATCACAGCATGACCAGAAATTTTAAGTAACTCACTAATGGACTTTACCTTTTGTATATAATCAGAGATTTTTGCTTGAGCTGCAAGACTTTAACAAGTGAAGTCTGCGCATATAAGCTAACAAGAATCTGCCAGAGCTCCTTAGAAGAGCTAGCATGATTAACTTGGCCAATAACAATATCACCGATGGTGGTGAGAAGCCAGCAAAGAAGAAGTTAATCTACTCAAACCCAAGCTTTGTAAGCTGGATTAGGGGTAGAAATAGGATCAGCAGTATTTTCTGAAGAAATCATAAATGGAGGCAGAGAAGCATGATCCGGTGAAATGTAAGCTTCTAGATCCAATGCGCATACAACTGCAAGAATCTGAGGGAGCCAGTTGAGATAATTGTGTTGATCGAGTTTCAAAGGAAGGTTAAATTTTTGTGTTTTGGCTAGGGTAGAGAATTCAATAGAGGAAGAGTTTTAGGATAGTGCCGGAATCATGGTCAGTGAAAGAAGAAGAAGACCCAGTAGCCATGACTATGATTTGATGACGATGAGTCAATGTAGCTCTAATACCATGAAAAACCGTAAGATATCGTTTGTGTAATATTCTCGATGATTGTCTTATTGAATGAGTAATGTATATATACAACAAACGATTCTAATCTAGCCATTAAATACAATTTGTTATGATCTAATGGTCTCAACGATGACAACATGATGTTTTGCCAGTAGCTATAGCTGGAAGGCGGTTATCGCTTGAGCTAATTGTCTGGTGTACATATGCAAGTTTGATATTGTGAGCTGCAGATGAGGATTTACCCATCCTCAAATGAATGGGCCTGGGATCTTTGGTGGACTTATCAATATTGCAGACTGGACTTGGATTGAGGTCCTGATCCATTATTCTAACATTCCCGATCAAGCGAAAACGGGGATGAACATTGACGTTGAGCTTGGAGATGAGCTTCGACGAACGGATTGCTGTGAGAGGTTTTGTAAGTAAATCTGCTAACTGATTTTCAGTGTTGATATATCTCACATCTAATTCTTCTTTTTCGATTTTATCACGTATGAAATGAACGTCAACTTCGATGTGTTTCATTCGAGCATGAAACACTGGATTTAGGGAAAGAGACCTAGCGCCATTGTTGTCACACCAGATAATTGGTGTTTGTTTGAGAGTGAAACCCAGTTCCTTAAGTAGAGAATGAAGCCATAGGACTTCTGTAGAGATTTGAGCAAGTGCTCTGTACTCAGCTTCGGTGCTTGAGAGAGACAGTGGATTGCTTCTTTGAAATCCAGAATATGAGATTACCCCCTAGGAAGACACAACCACCAGTAGTGGACTTCCTATCGTCTGGATTTCCTGCCCAATCAGAATCACTGTAAGCTTCAAGAGAGAAAGGAGTTGGCGATGGACGAAATAACAGAGCAAACTCCAAGGTTCCTTTTAGGTAGCGTAAGACACGCTTGCAAGCAACCCAATGAGACTCGAGAGGGTTGGAGAGAAATTGACTTAAGCGATTGACTGTATAATTGATATCTGGTCGGGTATGACATAAGTATTGTAACGCTCCAATGATGCTTCTGTACAGGGTTGGATGCGCAAAAGGAGAACCCTCAAGAGCAGACAGCTTGGAACCAAGAGCCATGGGAGTAGAGCATGGTGTACAGTTGGACATATTGGTGCGAGCAAGGAGATCCACGATATACTGCCATTGTGACAGGTACAAACCATCTTGATTTCAGTAAGCTTCAAAACCAAGGAAGTGATGGATACTGCCTAGGGTTTTGAGAGCAAATTTACTGTTGAGTTGCTTGATGATTAATTGAATGTCGGAATGTGAATTCCCTGTTATTAGAATGTCGTCAACATAGATTAGAAGCAGTAATAGGGAGCCATGACGTTTTCTGTAGAAAAGGGAAGTATTTGACTTAGAACTGTGAAATCCCCAAAGTAGAAGAGTAGACTTTAAGGTAGTATACCAAGCTCGTGGAGCTTGTTTAAGGCCATAGAGTGCCTTATCTAATCTGCAGACATGATGAGGAAATTGATGGTCTTCAAATCCTTCAGGTTGATGGATATAGATTTCCTCATGTAGATGGCCATTAAGAAAGGCGTGGTTGACGTCTACTTGCTGTATGTCCCAAATTTGGGAAACAGCTAGAGATAATACCACCTTAATAGTTGAAGACTTTATTACAGGGCTGAAAGTCTCTGTAAAATCAAGGCCTGGAATTTGATTGAATCCTTTAGCCACAAACCGGGCTTTGTATTTTGCAATTACACCATTAGAATCATACTTGATACGAAACACCCATTTAGTGCCCAAAATTTTCATAGAGGGCTGAAAGGGAACTAGAGACCATGTTTTATTGCGTTGGAGAGCCTGAATTTCTGATTGCATGGCTTCTTTCCATATAGGATCTGTGAGAGCAGCAGCAGGTGATGTTGGTTCAGAGGTTGAAGATGTGAGAGATGAGTGATAGATCTTTGGTTTAAAAATACCACTTTTAGCCCGTGTCTGCATGGGATGTAAGTTTTGGAGACATTGTGGTGCAGAAGGATGGGAATCAGGAAAAGGTGAAGAAGAAATAGGATTAGAGTTGTGTACCTGAGTTGGTGTCCCCGAAGGAAAGGAATGCAGGAGAGGTTCCTTGCTTGGAGGCTGCCCAGTAATTGCCTATAAAGTATCAGTTAATGTGGAAATAGGAAGACTAGGTTGGCTTGCAGGAAGAGTAGGTTGCTGGTGGAATAGAGATAAGTAGGGAAATTCAGATTCATTAAATGTGACGTGTCGAGAGATGTATATACGGCCAAATGGATGCAAGCATTTATAGCCTTTATGATGAGGACTATAGCCAAGGAACACACATTTTCTAGTGTGAAAATCTAGCTTGTGTTGGTTGTAGAACCGTAAGAAAGGAAAACATGTGCATCCAAAAATTCTTAGGTGGTCATATGTAGGCTGTTTTTGAAATAACTTTTGGAATGGTGAGATATTTTGGAGAATTGGAGTAGGGAGATTATTTATCAGATAGGTGGAGGTTTGGAAAGCTTCAAGCCAAAAGGTTAGAGGTAATTTAGCATGGGACAAAAGTGTAAGACCAATCTCAGTTATATGACGATGTTTCCTTTCAGAGATCCCATTTTGTTGATGGGTATATGGGCAGCTGAATCTGGATTTAATCCCATGTTGAGCAAGGAATGGTAAGAGCACGGTGAATTCCCCTCCCATATCACTGTGTAGAGATTTGATTTTGTGGTTAAGTTGTAGTTCAACAAGAGATTTAA
>JANZLC010000202.1:15996839-16012054 GCA_026413385.1 Erythroxylum gracilipes | reverse complement strand
TCGGGTGATTCGGAGGCCAAACGAGAAAGTTATAAGAGAAAATAAGAAATTGCCCAAATGAATAGTAAATGACCAAAAGAATAGTAATCGGCCAACTTCCGACCCTCATAACTTTTCACTCCTAATTCCGAAACTAAAACTTCAAAATAATTTAAACATGCCTCAAAATAATTTAAACATGCTTATTGATTATGAAAAAGGAATTGGGGTCCAACACGAAGTCTGCTACTTCCTTCTTCATCCCTCTCCACCAATAGTGCTCCTTGAGAGTGTGGTACATTTTTGTGCTACCCAGATGCATAACGTAAGCTGAGGAGTGAGCTTCCTCTAAGATCTCTTTCTTTAATTCTTCTACATCTGGTACACATAATCATTGCCCCCTCACCACTGTACCATCTTCCTTGATAGTAAGATCCATTCTCTGCCCAATTTTAACTTCTGTCTTCAATTTCATCAACTATGGATCTTGTTTATATCTCTCTATAATCTGATCCACTAAGATGGGACAAATGTGAAAGGTAGCAATTAATGCCACTGAGTCTGTTATATCTAGTCTCACTTCTAGAGACCTCATTTCTACTAGAAGGGAAGATATATTGTCTTCAGTTGTGTTATCGAACTGGTAGGTCACCTACTTAAGGCATCTGCCACAACATTAACTTTTCTAGGATCGTACTCTATTGTACAATCATAATCTTTTATTAACTCCAACCACAACCTTTGCCTCATGTTCAGTTCCTTCTGAGTAAACGAATATTGCAGACTCTTGTGATTAATGAAAATCCTACAGGGAACACCATACAAGTAATGCCTCTATATTCTCAATGCAAAAACTACTGTTACTAATTCTAAATCATGGGTGGGATAGTTTTGTTCATGCTTCTTCAATTGCCTAGAAGCATAGGCTACAACCTTATCGTTCTTTGCATAAGTACACACACTAATCCCAATCTCAAGGCATCATTATACACTACAAATCCATCAGTCCTTGTTAGTAATGTGAGTATAGGGTTTGTTGTCAACCTTTCTTTCAATACATCAAAACTTCATTGACAAGCATCTGACCACTCAAAATTATCCTCTTTTTAACTTAACTTGTTCAGTGGACTTGTTATTTTAGAAAATCCTTCAACAAATTTCCTATAATAGATTGCCAATCCCAGAAAGTTCCTAACTTCTGTCACAGTAATGGGAGGTCTCCATTTAGTAACAACTTCAATCTTTTAGAGATCCACACAAAGTTCCTCAGCTAAAATGACATGACCCAAGAAAGTAACCTTATCAGGCCAAAATTGGCACTTACTGAACTTAGCGTATAATTGGTGCTCTCGTACGGTTTGTGGTAAAATCCGAAGATGTTATGCATGATCCTCCTAACTTCTTGAGTACACCAATATGTTATCAATAAACATGATCACAAACTTATCTAGGTACTCTCAAAACACCCTACTCATCAAATCTATGAAAGCAGCTGATGCATTCGTTAATCCAAAAGGCATAACTAAAAATTCATAATGCCCATACCTCTTCCTAAAGCTAGTTTTTGAAACGTCTTTGCTGAAAACTTTCAACTAATGATAGCCCGATTTTATATCAATCTTTGAATACTCATTGGATTCTTGCAGCTGATCGAATATTGGTTACAAATTTTGACTCTATTCAGCTATGTATAGTCGATACTATGATATGGAGCTAGTTCTGCATCGCTTACCTGTAACAGTGCTAGCACAATATATACTCCACACATGCAGAGGGCAATTCATAAGACATACTGATAGACACAACACCACCCATGTTAGTGACAGACATCCCTCAAATACTGCCATGCATGTTTGTAAGTACTCTTATCGATATAATTGTATGTATAAAGACCTAACGGCGTACCATAGGCTAAATCACAACTAATACATAAGCGTGCCTCATTTCAATACCAATTCAAAACATAGTCAAAATCTATTTCTATGCCAATTTAAAGCATATGCAAATTTTCACTTCAATGCCAACTCAAAGCATGTGTACATCTCATTAGCTTCCAAATGTATCCAAAACTTAATTCAATGCTAAATCAAAGCATATGTAAACCTCATGAGGATTAACTTTTAAATTCAAGTAGTAGCACTAATGGAATTATTTATAAACATACTTTTCATAGTAAGGTAAAAACCACCTTTGCAAAATCAATTTAAATGTACACTCATTGTTTGTCGTTTATCATAGACCACCCTTACATGTTCGGTGCTTTTCCTTTATTAGTTCTGAGTCTACGGTGACGAGAAAACTTTATTATCTTACTCAGTTATAAGGGAGACCCCTGAAGGGTTCCTAATACTTGCCAAGTACATCCATAACTTACCACCTTGTTTTACAAATTTTATGACAAAGGGCTTAGCCAAAATCTTAGCATTTTGTAAGAGTCAAATTCTGTTTTCTTTCATTCAACCATCGAACAACTTCCATGATTTATACATGCTGTCTTCTTTCCATTTAAATAACGTACATAATATATACCTATTGTTTCCCTTTCATTGAACCATTGAACTATATATAACATAAATGCTGCCATTGAACAACCATTAAGCCATATATATAGCATCTACATGCTGCCAATTAATACCCATTGAATAACATACATAAGATAAGGATATACATGATGTTTTCCTCTCCATTTACCATGTTTTTTTCTGTTCATTTAACTATGCCTCCACTTGTTCCTTAATTTTAACATATCAAACGTTCAAATTTGGTTTTGAAGTCTTCTAGACATTTGTTTCTCTATGTCTCTATTTTTCATATAATTAAAAATCATTCCATTTTAACTTCTAAATTATGAAACATGTACCAAAAATCACAAACTGCTTCAACACAGGGACAATATCAGGTTATCATAATCAATCTCAATTTTCAATATCATTTAGCTAGAATTAGGTCTATGTCTCTTCTAGATATTTTTAGTACTGTGTCTTAGGTTTCATTTACAGTTGAAATCACCCAATTTGGAGTTCTATCGACTAAGTTATGGCCAAAACACTAGGACTATTCAAGAAACCGTGAATCCTAATACATAATTTCACTAAACATAGTTAGGAAAACTTACAAATTTCTTCAATTCATGCTCAAACATTCACAAAATTGATAAGGAAATTCATGTTTCTAGCATAAGCATTCACATGACCAGCTAAAGAGGATGGACAAGAGTGGTTTAACATACCTAAAATCAGATGGTAATGTGCTGCCCATCTTGTCTCTGCATGTAGTTGGCGTTGATGGACACCCGGTTTCTAGCTTAAACACCATGCTGAATTTATTACCCAAAGGATGTAACTTGGAAGACCTTTGCGTGAAGGGAGCAGTTGCAATTATTCTTCAACAATTATGGTCCAAAGGAGAGTTGAAACTTCGATGGAGCAGCTCCTTCATCATCTTTGTACATGCGAAACGTTGAAGAGGGCTGTCCACACATTGCAAAGCTTACTTCCAATAGCTGTCCATTATTTTAATTCTCACCGTCTTTATTTAATTAAGCCACTAACTTGTTGTATCATTCACGACAATTCTTGTTTCCCATAAATAACAAGTTGTTTTCATTTTTGTCTCACCAAAATGACACACATCCATACCATATATTGGCCTCACTTGTAACAAATTTTATGTCCCTCACATCTACTCCTTCATAAACGTGACAACATAAGGATCTATGAGTCTTTGATTGATTGAATGAATTACCTTAATTTTTTTCCACATTGTAGTTTTTTAAAAGGCATGGTTCAATATATATATATATATATATAAATGACCGATACCCAGCTGATTGATTGCTCCTACCTTAACCTGACTTATGTATACACTTCCATGGTAATGGATATAATAATTAAGTTTCCATTGTCTTGGAAGAACATTATAAATGTTACATTTCACCTATGTGACTGCAATTCAAGAATACCAAAAAGATAGGGTTTGTTGAACAAAATGAAGTCCTTGATAGCTAATTATTTGGTATGTTCATTTAATCCCCTAATATTCTAAGAAATAATCGTCATGAACCTAATTTGGAAGAGGATTATCTCTTCTTCCATTAGATCTTCTCTTTCCCTAAGTACTAAACTCCTCCTATATCTGATCCATATTAGCACTAATCACACCACCATTTGTATCTTATATGTTTCTAGATGGTACTCCTTTTTTACCCTTCTCCAAGTTACTCTAGTCAATATTGATTTGTAAGGTGTCCATTTTAGCTTCTACTAAATTTAGGTGGATAATGTCTACACATTTTGTTACTAGAGGTAAACATTAACTTTCAATATTTATAGCCATATCATAAGTAAGTCCACAATTCTCTAGATTGATGGTTTGGTAGTTTTCCATGAGTCCCTCATAGTTTCCAATTTTGAATGACTTGCTTATAGGTTTCCAAATCCTTTTGAGGCTTAACAATTTAGGCTTCTAAATATATATAACCTTAACTACATCTTCAACTAATTCTAGGTTATAATTCAGCTTCATTATTGGGATTTCCTTTGACAGGTCCTTGATTGCATCCATTACCATACAGATTCTCGCAAAGTTAATGTGTTTGATCTCATTTGTGGCTAGCTAAGTCCACTTATGGTCCAATATTCTAGGGAACATCATATTTGAAATCCAATTAGGAATGTTAGCAAGTTTAATATCCTCTAAGTTGGTGCCTATGCTCTAACTTTAGTGTAGTAAAGGCTTCTAATATATATGCCAATGATCCTATTCCAACACCCTTTTAATAACCGATACATATGAGAATTTAATAAATAAAACATCATAGTTCACTCATATTTTTATAAGACCATAGTTTATCTAGTTAGCAAAGGCCTGTACCTTCATTGTAGGGAATGAGATTATGTTATTATGAAAGAAACCAATGAGAGTGGAGTTCTAGTGTAAGGCTCCCTCCTTTAGTATCTTTATAGGTGGTGTAACAATAGGGCGCTCATCAATTCTGCTTAGAGGAGAGTAATACAACTTGGAATTGATGTTTGAATCACTTATTGTAATAGCCCAGACCACCCACTTATAGATATTGTCTGCTTTGGGCCTTGGCCCAGCCAAGCCCTCATGGTTTTGCTTTTCCTGAGGCCTTCCTAGGAGGTCACCCATCCTAGAACTACTCTCACCCAAGCACATTTAACCTTAGAGTTCTGATGGGATCCAGTGCATTAGGCCATGGAAAACGCATCAGTAAGAGAAAGGTATCCGTACCCTTATAAGGCATACTTCGTTCCTCTCTCCAACAGATGTGGGATCTCACACTCTCTACCCCCTTAGAGCCCAACCCTCTTTAGGGTCTAGCCTAGTTGACACAACAGTTCGGGTACTGGCTCTTATTTCCATGGCCTAATACACTGGATCCCATCAGAACTCCAAGGTTAAATGTGCTTGGGTGAGAGTAGTTCTAGATAGGTGACCTCTTGGGAAGGCCTCGGGAAAAGCAAAACCGTGAGGACTTGGCTGGGCCAAGGCCCAAAGCAGACAATATCTGTAAACGGGTGATCTGGGCTATTACACTTATACCCTATGCCCAAGTGGATTTGGGAGGATTTGAAATCACTACTTAAGTAGCTTGAGGAAATTTTGAACGTGGGGATTACAGATTAGTGTTTGGAAAGCTAGGTGAAGAAAACATAGTGATAAGGGTAGGATAAGAAGAAGTAAGAGGTAGGAAACAATGTTGGTTACCTGCCATATTACTAAAAATCGTAAGGAGGCAGGTAGCCAAAGTAGAGAAGGGAAAGAGTAGACAAAGAAGGACTATTGAAAAGCTAGGGTTAAGACATGAGAAGGCAACAAATAATGAGAAGAAGTAACTAAACAAAAATATTAAATAATACTAGAGGGCACATAAAGCTACTCTCACAAGAGCAAAACTTTACTAATATCTTTATATAACTTCATTTTTATATTCATTATTAAATAATTCTTTAAAAATTTAGATTCATATATCAATAAAATTTTCATTTTATCAATTGTTTCTTAATCTAAATCTAAGTTTAAAATTTTTATTAATCCTATAATGTTTAGTTATGTGAACCTTTTTTATCACATTTGTAATAAGTTATGGTTGCAATTTGAAAAAGGTAAATTTTTATTATTTTGTCTATATTGGTTTCATATAAATAGTTTAAATGATTTCTTTCTTTTCTATGTAGAAGGTTTATTATTATATTTACTTGTATATTTCCTAGAGGTTTTACTACAATCTTTATAAGTTTTGTTTTCATGAGAAACATCAAACAATTGATAAAAAGGTCTTATTCTTTTTTAGTTCTCTTCATTAGTTTTTGTAGTTTCATATCTTGAAATAATTTTAGACTTTTTTGTTTATAACTAATTAGTTATCCATATATTAGTCTATTGTTAGTTATTTGATCATTGTATTTTTTTGTAATTATGTTCCTAATTTTTTTGTCCTAATAAAGGGAGAAGTTATGCAAGGAATTTTTTTTTGAAAAAGGTTTATTTGAATATTCAGTTAAGATTATTCTTGTTAGAAATATATGTTTGTACCATTTAAAATTTAAAAGTTTTTCACATCTAAGATTTGGCAATAATTTACCATTCCTATCTTTCAATTGGGAAAGATCTCCTATAAAATGTAAGGAATTTGTTAACATTAAGATTGAGACATATTGTATTTGTTCACTATGTTCATGGAAAAACATGTTCTCTTTCTTCATTGATTCTAATAACTTTTAGTATATCATATTAATGCCACTTAGTTAAATGATAATTCTATGAACCACTTAATTATCTCCAAAATCTTATTATTAATAAATTAGGTAAAGTATATTCAAAGGTTCCTAATTGTGCTCTATATGCATCCACATCTATTGTTATTTATTGTAATATATTTAATAAGTTATATCTAGACATATCATTTATATTCCAATCATAAACTAAATAGCATCGTATTTAGTTTGTTGTAGAGAGAAGGTGAGCAAAATTTGTCAGTTTTAGAATTACTATAGCGTTCAATCAGTTTATGTGTTTGTGAATTTGAATTTACTTCTTGAGAGTTACTATTCTTTATCCTAGCTTGACTCCTAATTTATATGAGAACATTAGTTGCATATTTTGTACTAAAAATCTATTTATGATAGGCAATTTTTATATGTTAGAGATAACGTTTTCATTTATTCTATTTAATTGATTTTTTATATCTAAGAGGAGGTCTTCAGTATTCTTTTTCCACCCCCTAAATTTATTATCATTACAACTAAAACTTAATATGGTTTAAATATGAGGAAAAAAGGACACCAACAACCACAACGTTTGCAGCTGAATACAAGTTAAACCTTAATGTTTCACTGTGTTCAAATTAAAGTTTAATATTATAGAATTGCTCAAATTGAATTCTATGTGGATGAAAAATATAATGAAGTGTTGACAGTGTTACTGATATGGTAGTAAATAATAATATTTTTAGAGATTAGGTCCCACATTACCACATTGCTCGCGATGAAAGCCAAAGGTGAAATAAGACAGAAGGTATAATGAAAGACAATGATTTAAGGTTAGGGTATAGAAAATTTAGGGATAATGAAATTAAAGTTACGGATTTAGTTAGAAATTTTTTATTAAATTTAGAAAAATTAAGAAAATATTTTATTAATTAAATTAAGAATTTATTAATTATTAGATTTTAAAGTTTTAAATATATGATTGAGTCCTACAATGTCATGTGACACATGGCAATGTGGGATCCAATCTCTGAAAAAAAATTATTATTCATTGCCACGTTAGTAATAACATTTGCAGATAACCGATGCCCTCAACTCTTCACTATATTTTTCATTCATGTAGGGTTCAATTTGAGCAATTCTAAAATGTTGAGATTTAAGTTAAACACACTCAAACTTTAAGGTTTAACTTGTATTCAATTGCAAATGATAAGGTTATTTTTCCATTTTTTTTCTTAAGCACAACTAGAAACTTAATAGCATAATCTTTCTTTATAATAATAGTAAGGTTTTCTAATTTCTTTTTCTATTCTTGTACGTTCATTTCCTATATTTATAACTATTTGTATAATTACTTTTACACAAAACATTTTTAATAACTTTTATTTTCATTCTCATTTTTAATCTTAAGAAGAAAGATTGTTCCTATAATTTGTTTGTAAGGAATTTTATTTTCAAAAAAGGTAGATTTTATATTTCATTTTTCTCGAGAAGATGTTTTTTATATTATATTATTAAGGTTTTTGCTAAAAAGATATTCTATTTTATTTTCTTGATTATACTCTTCAAACCAATCAAAGTTAAGAATATGTATTTATAGTTTTGTACAAAAGAATTACACTTTTCATGAATTTTTTGTTAAAGGAAATCATCAAAAGAATCATAGAATTTTTTTTTTCTTTGTTTTGTAAGAAGTAAAAGTATTCATGTACGTGTTTTCTATTAAGCTCAAACTCTTTTTCTAATATATACAATTCGATTACTAAAGTAAATATTAAAGAATTTAGAGGTGATTGTTGCTTGACAATTGGTGTATTTTTTAAATAATTTTCTTATGATATTTTTTATTGCAATCAACCACTTTAAAACTATAATTAGGTATATTAGAAGTTGAATATCATGGTAAATCTTTAATAGGAATACTTATGATTAAAGGGATCTTTGAGAATACCTAAATGAATTGTATTTATGGAAACATTGTCATCAAATTTAGAACTTGTTGATTTCCAACTGAAGGATAGTGGCACTTTTCCATCTCAAAATTTTTTATCTAAGGTAAAATCAACGAGACTCCCTTGTGGCTTAAATAACTTAAAATTCCTAAGCTTTAAAATTATAAGAAAATCTTTGTGGTTTTAAATTTGAAAAAAAATATTCTCTTATACCTGTGTCAAAAATAATGATAAACATATGAGACTTGAATATCACACATCAATTAAATGTTACTAACATGACAATATAGTAAAGCTCTTATACCTGACTTGGACTAAATAAAATTGAAACAAATTAATAATTTATTATAATTATCTTTAATTATTGGTTTAAAATAGGTTTAATTGGTTCGGGATAAGTTTATGAGTTGAGTTGCTATGTCGGCATTGTTTGATTGTTTGAATTTTGTTGTTTATACCATGAGTGTTTCATTGTTATTTTTCAATCAAACTCTAAGAGGACTTTTTTTTGAAAGTTCAAAGTTTTAAAGATTTTTTTGAAAATTTTAAAGATTAAGAATTCTTTCTTTAAATTTATTTAAACCACAGGGAAGCCTAGTGTCTTTTAACCTTTTAGTTATTTGATATATGGGATGAGACTTAAAGACACAGGTGGAATAAAGTTTTATAACTCCTTTAAGAAAACATTCATCAAGAAAGATTATATCTCTTCATTTAGTGGTTCTCGGGACTACTGTATTAGATTGTATTAAATCAGCATGTAAGAATAACATTTCCCCTTTTAATTATAAATTAATGTGTTCCAAGAAAAGGTTATATTTATGACTTTATAAAGAATATGTATATTAATACAAGGGGTATAGCTTGTACACTCATCTTGTAATTATGCATTTAAATTTGTAATACTAAAGTATCTAAAAATATTTTGGGTTAATTATACCAGATCCCCTTATTGTTTGGACCTTTTTAACTTCATTCCTTGATTTTTTAAATATTATAATTTACTCTCAATAAATTATTTTTTTTCACTCATATCACCTAACGTTATTCTCTGTTAGGTATCTAATTGAGAATAGGCAAATGATCTTATATGATTTGATTAGGTATTACGTAACAAAATATCTTTCATGTTTGTACCATGTAACACACATCATTGTATGGTTTGGGAGACGTAACTTCTAAATAAGTTTGTTCTAAATATGTATAGATAATGTCATAAATTTGAGAGAAGATACCAACCAAGGTCATGTGATATATGGCACAAACACAACAGAGGTTATGTCATGTAAGACCTAATTTTTAAAAATCAAGGATCGAAATAAAAAAGGTCCAAACCATAGGGGGATCTAGTGTAATTAACCTAAATATTTTTATCCGTAAGAATATTCGTAAAATTTGGTAGTAATCAAAGGAGATATGGCTATTAAAAAGATGAAATTCAAATAAAACTAAAAAAGGGTTATGAAAATCATAAAACTTAACATCTTTTAATATTATTAATGTTGATGTATTTAATCTTTCTTTTCTTAGAGGTTTGGTTCCCTACTGTACTAATCTTATATGAATATAATTGTACCTTTTATTTTATGTTCGTTTCTTAAATTAAATAATACATTCTAAACTAAGCCATTCATGAGTTCAATACATAAACTAGAATTAACTCTAGATAAGCTTTATAGACTATTCTTTTGTGTTGAACAAAATTCTTTAACTAGATGCAATGTAATACAAAATTGGTACTACATGTTCAGGAGCTGATAATTGACACTACATGTTCGGGAGCTGATTATATATTTGAGATGTCATCCCCTTGAATTTGAGATCACAGTTTTTACTACTCTTTAGTGAAATATAGGTGAATAAATTCCCTCGTGTTGCACTGATATAAAGAGTGTAGGCTTCTATGCTTTTATAAGTTGCAAGATGAGGTAAGTTCAAGACGTGTATAGAGTATTTGCTATCATTTTTTTTTTGATTTCCCACGAGGTGTCTTAGGAGGGTTTCAACTATAGGAAGAAACCTTTAAGTCATCCACGCCTAGACTAATGCCCGCTCGAGCCGAGTAGGTTCCTTGCGGGAGGCAAAACTCTGACCCCAAGTTTTAAAAGACTGCATACATGAGGGCGATTTGAACCTGCGACCTCACTTAGGCCAGGACTATCAATTGTTTCTTGATCCCATAAATAAGATCCTTTAACACTTGTTCCTTTGTTCTTTCATGTCATTGGAAGAGTTTAACATGTATCTTTCCAAATGTAGTACGTACAAGGAGCTACACAAGGTTATCATAGAGAGAGTTTTATGGACATTTGTAATACCTTTTCTTTGCTAATTATAGTGGATATCTCCTAGTAATGTAGACTCTTCTCCTCATCCCTACAGAGAGTTTGGAATTAGTTCCATATGGATATCGAATACTCACTATTGAAGAACATATGAGACAAGGACTCGTATCAAGAATTACAAAGGTAACACATATTAGAGAAAAATTTAGGAATTTTAGGTTGTCTAAGGTTTCCAGTTTCTGCCTATAGATAAGACACGTGAGAAAGGAGATTCTTAGCAATTCTTTTTTGCACCAAATAATTCTATACCAAGCCATTTTAGGAAGTTAGGGCTAAAGAGTTTATTTCCATGATCGATGCACTTGTGAACTTCCATGTTAGATGCTTCAATAATATATAATAGTCTTCCTCACTTTCTCTAGGATTGTAGTCAGGCATACAGTTGAGAAGCAAGGAAGAGTTCTCTACCCAATTATTCTTATTAACTATAGAGCATTTCTTAGAGTTTTTAGGAAATAAATCACTCAAATTTGGGAAGTAAGTTTGACTTGTAGAGGGGACCTATTTTGCTCCAATTATCAAACTAGAGTGGGACCACGTTAATATTTCTAATTCTACATATGATATTATGAGAAAAAAGATTATCCCCGCTTGAGAAAGACAAAAAGGAACTTATCATTTTAAAAATAAATTGAATTAATAATCACCTAATCCTCCAAAGACTTGGTTATGATGTTATTCTAAAAGCGACGTTATAGGTATACATTAAATTGTTTTTGGCAACTAATATAGGTATGCTTTCAACATGAGCGGCTGCAGTGTGCTCTCCCTATTGACGCTTGCATTCCAAATTTCCATTTGAAAATGAAAAGAGAACAAATGGCCGGGATAGAGATGGGACTTTAGTGTGAACCACTTAATCAAAAGACGGAAGACAATTCTGGCAGCTGGAGCTGTTCAATATTGAATGATCTCATATTTTTATTCATACATTTGGAACATTCTGGCCTATAACTTCTTATTTATTTACTTGCAAATCTTTGAATTGACAAACTAACTCTATAGCCAGAGTCAAGAACAATCTATGAACATTAATAAGATAATCAAGGATTCTAGAACAAGGTTTTATTTGTTCTCCTCAAGTGATGATCAACCCTGATTATTAATTAGTTATCGAGCTTCATGACTTTCCAATATTAAATTTAAATGAGCATATGCAACCTAGATAGAATCAAAGTTCAACTCTATTCCTTTGTTTCTTCTGTGTTTTTTGCTTTATACATCAAACGAGCCTAAAGGTCAAGTAGTTATTTTTCTCAACATTAGACTTTAAACCTAAACTCTAGATTGAGGGAGGAGAGGCAAGATCGCAGACCACGTGATCCTGACAAGAAAAGTGTATATGTACACAATATGAGTTAAGTTTGATAGGAAAGTTTAAGAGCCTGCCCATTATTTTTATATTAGTAGATTGTCAACTAAAGAGAACTAGTGGGCAGTGAGTGCACTGTTAGGTTAAGTTTAATAGGAAAGTTGAGGAGCCTGCCAAATATATTTATATTAGATTGCAACTAAACAGAACTAGTAGGTAGTGAATGCACTGTTAGGTTGAGATTATCTGTCATCGTTTCACCTAAATGTATTTGGATGTTAGCAAAGAAGTTTGATTTTTCGGGGTTTTGATTTAATGAAAATTAAATTAAATTTAAAAAAAGGCATGCCAGAACTATTTTATTCTCGCATACTGGGTAATCATATTTGTCCCAAGTACCTTAAGTCAATGTGTTAACCCTAACCAGACACACGGGTTTGGAAGACTGCATGCAAGTCTTCGTAATTGAAAGCTACAAGTTTGGTATACCAATGGAAAGCCCACGAAAAGTAGCGACCACGATTATAAGTACTGCAGCCCAATTGACTCTTTCTTTTTGTCAGTCCATTGGAGTAATTATGTAGAGTACGATACAAGTTTAATTAAACTTAAAAGAATTAAGACCCATAAAACATTATTATAAGTTTAAAAAAAGAGTTACAATATAAACACTTTATAACTATAAATTAAAAATGTTAATTTGTGGCTTAGAACGTAAAAGATTGAAATTCTCACAAACTCTATTTTTGGATATTAAAATTTGTTTCTTGATACTTATAAATGAATCAAACTAATTATAACCACAAATTTTAATTTATTATAATTGTCACTTATTCTAATATTTATTTTTTGTATCACAAATTATTTATCATTATTTACATATTTTGTGAATAACATCTTGATTCTTTCATTGTGAATAATATCTAGATATTGAGAGTAATACTTGCATTCTTCTAACAGTCTCCTACTTATGGATTCCATTAAGAACCTATTAATCTTCACACTATCTTATCATTGTCATGTTGCATATCCACACTTCCTTTCTCCACTTTCTTATAAATGAAGTGATATTGAACTTATATGTACTTAGTTTTTGAGAGAAATGGTAGAGTTCTTGCTAAATGCAAGGCACTTTAAACTACCAAAAATAATGAAACTTTTATTGTTTATGCTTGAGTCTTCCAACACCAACCATACCGCTTCTTTACTAGCATATGTAATTGCTTTATATAATGCTTCTATTGTTGATGTAGTTACAACTGACTGTAGCTCTGAGACCCAACTTATAACCTTACCAACATGTGTGAACATATAATTTGTTATAGATTTGATTTTACAAAGGTCACTTGCTTAATTAGAAGTTAACATATCATTTGAAAATAATGTATAATCCTCTATATTATAATGCAGTATCATAGGTTCTCTTAATATATCTTAGAATCCTCCTTACAACATTTAGTACTTTCTAACAAGATTTTTCACGTAGTGACTAACCGTTTTCATTATGTATGCAACATCTGAACTTGTACAAATAATGATGAACATTAAATTTTCTATTATGGATGCATAAAGTACTTGAAACATCTTCCTCCTCTCATCTTTAGTCATAGGGATCATATTAAAGGATAACTTAAATTGACAAGAAGAGTGGTAGATATTAGCTAAAAGTTTTTGCATATTGAAGCATTGCAAAATCTTATTTATATAGTCTACCTAAGAAAGGCAAATAATCTCATTATTTCTACCTTGGTGAATTACATCTCTAGAATTTGATTTGTTGATCCAAATCTTTAATTTAAAATTCTCTAGTTAACTGCTCCTTTAATTCTTTAATATGATTTTTGTTGGTGATGCAACCAAAATGTTGTCTACATACAATAGTAAGATAATGAAATCATTATCACCAAATCTCTTAAAGTATACATAAGGGCTTAAATTAAGTTTGTTATATCTAAATCTCACGATGAATGAACCAAATATCTTATACCTGTACCTCAACATCTATTTAATACCATATAGGGATTTATTTGACCTAAAAACTAAGTTCTCTTTTCCTTTTCCTTTAAAGCCTTCGGATTCAAATATGTAAATTTATTCTTCAAGATTTCTATAAAGAAAAGAAATTCTAACATATAGTTATTCTAGATGTCACCCAAACATAACACATATTGTAGGTAACACAACAAAAACAATAAACAAACACATTTATATTCAAAGAATTGTAAAATAAAAATTCCCTAAGAGAAAATAAATTTTATTGATAAAGAGTTATATTAATCTCTCTCAAAACTTGTTTAAATAGGTTTACATATACCCTAATTCATCTTGTTAAGAATTATAAGCAAAATAGGAAACTTTAATTCATCATAGTAAGACTTCTAAAAAAATGGGACACTATATTTTATCGTAGGAAGACTTCTAGAAAAAATAGGAAAGGAATCAAAGAGATTTAGGAAATTTTGAAATAAGAAAAATAAAATAAAATAAAAATTATTCAAAAATATCACAAAGAAAGATGTAGGATAAGGTGTGATCACATACTGCTCAATATGCCATTTCTCCTATACATAGAATAATGGATATCTTTAATACTTTACAAGTATCAGATATCTCAAATCGGAGACATCTTTAGTATATTATCTATATATTTGGACTTAGAATAGGTAAACAACTTCCAATCTGTCTATATATATTGGACTCCGAATTTTAAGTGGAAGTTAGAAAATAAGAAATGATGTAAAAGAAGTGTTTTAAATATGTATTGTGAAATAGATGTATGTATGTTTTAAGGAAATTTATGAGAAAAGTATTATTGGATGTTGATGTATTTGATAATTGTGGAGATTGGTATGGCTTATGAAAGTAAAGTGGATGAGTTGATTGAAATGAAGTTAAA
>JANZLC010000202.1:15981967-15996739 GCA_026413385.1 Erythroxylum gracilipes | reverse complement strand
TTTTATTTTGATCATGGAGTATAAATTATATATGAAATATGATGGTATGAAAATATTGAAGTGTTAGGTAGATGTGCGTTCTGCTGACGTTAGGATGCCGGACGGGAGGTCCGATGACTTTGTGTGATTGGATTTGGATTATAGAAGTGTGTTTCTGATATGCAGAAATTTTTGGGCTGTCAAAATACAGCCGTTATGCTGCCCGATTTTTGATAAAATCGGTTTTGCGGCAATATAGAATAAGAATTTGAATAAGTGTAAAAGATGAAATTTTGGAGGATATGTATGATTTGATTAAGAAAAGATTATGAATTGAGTTTGATTAAGGATAAATTCCAAAAAAAAAGGAAATTGTATGGATTGGTTATGATTTGAATGAGTTTGAATAAGAGGAAAAAAAAATTTACCGGATTTTCGGATTGGTCTTAGTGTGAGGTTCCAACGCAACTTTTCGTTTCTTAAGATTTGCGCTTTTGGATGTCGGCATTTGCTTCCGTTTCGCTCCGCTTCGAAATTTGTCCTTTCGATTTCTACTTTCGATTCTGTTTGCTTCGTTTCCGTTTCCGTTTTCTGGTTGGGATCCGGTTCCTAAGATCGGGTCCCAACAATATAGATCTAATTCCAAGAATTAAGTTGTTACCCTTTCATATCCAATAAGAGTTGTACTTAGATAGTTATATTTTCAATAATTGAAAATATGAATCATTATTCTCTATGAGCAATATGTCTATATACTTCCATTATACTCCCACTAACCTTCTTACAAATACGATAAATTCACAATCATCTCCAAAGTAAACTATTTGAATTCATCATGAAAGTAAATTTAATAATGTCTCGTGTCTTTTCAACTATACATCAAATGTATCAGTAAAGGCACTAGTTCCAATTAGATGTATTATCATAAGAATTGAACTTTTCAATTTTATCTTACTCTCAATACTTATCTTAAGAACCTTTCTCTTATAAGCATTAATTGAAACAAACAATTTGTTCAATAGTTTTTAAAGATTATATCCAACCTATTGAATATCTCATAACCTTCTATTACCCAATTTAGTTTTAAACTTAACGGATAATGGATGCATCAATCAAGCATCACATTCTTAAATCATTAACTTTGACTCTTTTAAAGACTTAACATTTCATATCTAATATTAAATCTTGCTAATTCAATAAATTGGAACTATTAAAGGTAAGTCATTTTACTAGGCATAGCTATAGAAGAGATAATATTGCATCATACATTATCTCATATTGTATTTTCCTCCTTACATAAATCCATACTCTTATAGAATTTTACTATAAAGGCATTTACTAGAGAATCTCATTCCCTATAGATAATAAAAAATTTAAAGCTCACCAAATAATTCCTATCAAAGTGCTTCAATATTCTCAATGCTTAGTTTCTACTTAGATTTAATCAATTTGAATTCAAAATTTTAAAAAATTATTTCATTTAATACATATGACTATTCATATAAATTTATTAGTAATCTAATTAAAAATAAATATTATCATTTTATGAATTGTTATTCCATCCAACACATCACATGTATAAGATTTAACAATTTAATACCGTCATCATTCTTTCATCAAAGGTTGTTTTTGTTATTCTTAAATTTAAAAATTTCACAAGTTTCATATGATTCATGATCAAAAGGATACATATATCCTTGTATGTAACTTTATGATTCTCATCCTATTGATTTAACCAACATGGTATAAAAGGATACTCTAAGTTATCCAACTTTGTATTCCTGCTACTTATGTTAAGCATAACTATTTTCATAAACTTGGATCAACTACTTTTAATCAATAATCTATTTCTTATCATGTCTTAAACATCATAGTAATGTTGAATCTAAATTCAACATCAAATGCTTATAAACAATAATAAGAAATATATATGATCATTATTATATTTCATATAGACAAGAAAAGTCATTGAATCATTTCTTTGAATGATAAGTATTATCATTCTATAGCAAAGCCTTTAATTGATGTCAATGTTTATGTTTTCAATAGGCTTTATTGAAATAAACAATTTCATCAAGGTACTATACCTTTTAGCTCTACTTTATGCAACCTCTTATATCTTATTATCATGGTGTTGACATACATCTTACATATTGTCATTAAAGTTTATGAGACATTAGTCAGTTTAAAATGTCAATTCACTTTTTCATCTATATGATTTTGACATTTCTTTAAAAATTTACCACCAAATCCTCAATAGGGTTTAATAACAAAATTGCATAATGGACATTCATTTTTTTCCTATCAAACTTTGAGAACCCTTCTCAAATGTAATCTTTTTCTAAGAAATTTGTTTCACTAACTTGTTATCAACTTTAACATTATCTGGAACAATAAAATTCCTCCAAGAACTGCCTTTCTCTATTGGTTGGTCATTCAAAAATGTCTCAATACTACTGATAGGATTCGGTATTTACAAGTCAATCTATTGTGTCTTTCTTGCTCAACTGAGGAAGAATCACATGACCATCTATTCTTTATGTGTGAGCTCACAAAATGTATTTGGGAAGTAGTTGTAGCAAAATGTCAATGGTTAGTACCACCTTGCACACTCTCGATGGCTCTATACTGGTTATCTACTCAACACATGTCACCGAAACTGGTATATTCTCTAGTAGTTGGCCTTTATGTACAAACCGTCTAGAAGGAACGAAATGCTCAAAGGTTTGAAGCTAAGCTGAAAGATGTTCCCTTTCTTATCTCAAAGACTCTACATAATATTGAGAAACATAGCCTAAATTTTTTGTGGCTTTTTGTCATGTTACTTGCACATTACACGTCTAAAATATTTCTTGGCTTTGAAGTCATTTAACCATGGTGTGGACAAGGTAACCCCCTTATGTATATCTATAGCTATTTTGTAATTCCTTATTAATGAAATTCTCTTTTATTTTTCAAAAAATATACTAAACAAGGTAAATTCTGCTCAGATAAAAATGTAAAAGTAAGAAAAGAAAGTAATTAATTACATGTCATGACTACCAAATCAGATCAGGACTTTAATCATATATTTGGTTACTCTACTATTTTATTTAAAATAATGGCCTTATTACTATTCAAAAAGATTACTCTAATCTCTTTAGTGTGCCAAGATCCCATTCTAATTTAGTTGATTTTGAGTTTGCTCAACAAACCAACTAAACTTAAATTAGGTAGATAACAACTTTATCAATCACATCTCATGTGACTAGCAGGGTTGTTATATGATAACGCTTGCTAAAACATATCTTATATGTTATTCCTAACCTTGCTCTAAATTTATGTGAACATGAATTTTCTTATCCAAATCCCACAAATTTAGTTAATAGGACCCATTATTATAAGACTAAATATATTCGGGTTAAAACAGCCTTGAGTTTGCTCAACAAGCTTAACAATAAATAGAACTCTGATTTATTCTTATAAAAATGAAAGGCAACAATCACGTTCTCAATGTGTAGTTAATATTTTAAAAAGGGATTTATTTTTGTTAGTCTCACTAAATAGAAAATTGCATGTACAATATCATACATATAAAATATACAATTCAACATGCATAATATCAACATATATTCAAACATGCAACTTGTGCACTTATAATCAAATTATATGTATTAAAGTCAAGTTTTGTTTGATTCTAGTTATTGATCTTTATAATCTAAAATAATAATTCCAACTCTTTGAAAAATTAAATTAGATTAAACTCATTGATTCATTAATGAATTAAATTCCTATTCTAAATAGAAATTTAAGTTGAATTGAAAACATTTTTCAAATTCATTTAAAAACTATTTCAAATTATTTTGACTCCTTTAATGAAATTTTAAAAAGAAAATTTCAATAAATTATATTTTTTACTTATTACAATTTACAAAAACTCCTTTTTAAAAATTTTATAAGTAATATGTTCTAATCCAATTAGAAAACTATTTCTAATCTTATTAGAAATTGTTTTTCCTTCATTAGAAAACTATTTTCTAATAATAAAAGGAAGCGACTTTCAAATTTAGATAATAACCTTTTAACTTAATTGAGAAAGTTCTTTATATTATTTATTTAGAGATTAATTAATTAATTAATTATAAAATCTTTCCTTAATAAATTAGAAAAATATTTTCAAAATTTCAAAGAAATTTTAATTTTCTTAATTAATAAATGAATCTTTAAAAAAATTGATGAAGGAAAATACATTTTCTAATAAATTGAGAAATTTATTATTCATAAATAAAGAAACAATTTCTAAATAAATAGAATAATAATTTTCTAAAAATAAAATAATAAATTTAATTTATTCCAATCAAATTGAAATAAATAACTTGAATTAAGAAACAACTTTCTTAATTACTTAAGAAGACACTTTTCTTAAAATTTAAGGAGTCAAAATATTTAATTTAAGTCTAATTGAAATATAATTAATTTTGTTTTAGAAACTAATTTTATAAAATGTAATTAGGAATCAGTATAATTATTAATTTTACTCAAATTAAGAAAATGAATTACTTTAATTTGAGAATTGAATTTAAAATTTAAAACAATTTAAAAACCTATTTAGAACAAAGGTATTCTAAATAAAGATTAGCTTATTCTAATTATGAGTTTAGACAATTTCACACCAAACACACCTTACTCAAGATCAAGGATACACTATCCTAGTTTTCAAATGAGCCATTTTTCAAACTAAGAATAACTTACTCTTGTTTTTAAACATATCTTGTTCTTGGTCTTAAAATACCATATTCTTGTACTGTTCAATGTAGGACTTGCAATGATAGTTTACTATATTTGGAGAATGAGGAATGCTTAGCTGTTTGGAGAACCTAAGGATATTCAACAGTATAACTAGATGGGGTACTTCACTAAGCTTCTGTTGGAAACTATGAAATCTTCTTATAGAGAAATCATCATAAGAGGACTTAAAATGGGATTGAATATGTAGATTTGTGATGATGGTAGTTGTAGTCTTACTAGACCTATATAAACTTCTTCTAAAGAATGTAGCGACTCCATTTATTAAGGAGTAGTTGTTTAGTAATATCCTTATGAAATTACTTACCACCAACACCCCCAACATTTTTCTCAATTTATCCAAAATTTTAGAACAATTTTGGTCTTCATGGTTTTTCTAGATTTTGTATTTTGGGTCTCGGGTCTTTTAGGTTTCTAAATTATGAGTTTCACATTGTATTGGATTTTAATAATTCATAAAACTAATTTTACATCAATAACATTGGTAATTCAATTCTAAATTGAATGAAAGTTTTTAAAACTTTTAATCTGAAATTTTCATAACTAAATTAATCTGATCTAAATATGATATTTAGTGTTTATATGTCATTTCCAAAATTCAAGATCAATAACAGTCAAACAATTTAATCAAAACATATAATTAAAGTTGCCTCTAATACTACTGTTGGAAAATCAAGCCAAGATTTAATGTCACATACAACAGAATGATTACGACTCTTTTTTGTTTGATTTCCTGAAATCCAAGATCACAAAAACTCTATAAAATGATTTAACATATTAATCATAACAGTGTGAATCTTAATTGATACCTTATTTTGAAGCTTGATCTTTTTCTTATTGTATCCTTTGAATTGTTTTCAAAATTATATCATCTCAACCACCATAGCCGCACAAATGTTCAACCTCTGACATTATCCACAAAACAAGTTGAGAGAACTTTGCAACTTTGCAGAGATGGTTAGGCATAGCTCTATTAGATCTTAAATCAATTTATAATACGTTTTGTCAATTTTAGTAATTTCATTAAAATTAAATTCTAATTTCAATTAAACTTTAACTAGAATTATAAATAATTCTAATTAAATACTAGTTATGTCCAAATAAGATCTAATATCTTGTATTGATCCTTATTTATTAAATATCTCATATTGAATCATAAAGTTTCTCAAACTTTATAATCAAGTCCAACTTAATTAAAATATCTTTTTTCTCTTCAACCCGTTCTTTATGTGTGACCCATTAGGTTCCTAAATTTATTGGCAATGGATATAAATTATAACCCTAAATCACATTTAGGATTAGATATATTAAACTCCTTTAATTTATATTTAAATTTCTAATTAAAAAATTTATATTCATGGATCAAGATTGACTTCTAACAACATCATGACAACCTAAATATTTAGCAATGACTTTGATGAACCTTTCTATGCATGATTTTTTTTTTTGTATAATTCAATCATTTCATCATACAATATTTTGTTTAGAAATAGAGCATAAAATTAATGTCTACTCTATTTTGAGTTGAATCATATTAGTTCTTTATCATTAGCTATTGATTCAATTAATGACATTTGTAAACTATTTACAAAACATCATTCCACCTTTGGCGAGGATTTCCCGAATCAATACCAATCAACAATAATAAAACATTCTCTCGAATTGCTTTAAGGTGATAAATCCTATCTTGATCACTCAACTATTTTCATATAGTTCATGCTACATCCAATGAATAACGAATGAGCTATCATTGATGAATAAGTCATAAGTAGTATCAAAACATAGCAATCCCTATAGAAGATAACTTTGGAGATCTCAAGTCAAATGATTGCTTATATAATGATCACAATAAGAATTTCCATATACATATAAGTAATGTTCCAATGAATTTCTCATATGGGACAATTTAATGAACTTGTTCTCTAGCAAGCTCCCACACATTTATTTAACTATCTCCATACTTTAGTCTATGATATCAACTACTTTCTTCATAAGGAAAAAGTAATGTCTGCTGGTCTTTTTACTATCCACTAAAATCTACTCTTAATAGAATAATGACTAGGAACAATTTAGAGATAATACATAAATGTAATATGAATCTCATAATTATAATCTCATCATAATTTCATTTGCAATGTATATTTATCCCGTGAAATTTATCATATACATTTAAGTATGTGTAAGATAAAAAATGCCTTTAAATTATTTTTTCATTAAACTAGAATTAACCGACTAGCTATAGGGCATAATCAACATCATTAATATATGAAATTGTAGAGGTTTATTAAATGATATCCCTCCACTTAGTTAATGGGTCCTTTAGCTAACATTTTTCCAATATCTTTAGGCAAGACTCTTTATAAAATTCACAATGTAAGATAGGTGAGATATACTCTCTGTTACTTTCATACATAACACATATCTATTATGCAACATAAGGAATTTATTATGTTTTAGAAGTGCATAATTGCACCATAAAAATTTAAACAAAGTAAGTCTAGGATGAGACCTTTTATAAATTTTTTAGCACTAACTGTTAGTGGATTTGCCATTACTCAAAGGTCTGTATATATTTGTGTCCAATGCATTCATGTTCAGGGTAGTATTGAGAATCTCCTGACATAATAAAGGTTGGGTGATATTATTAAGAATGTCCTCTTTTTAATTAAAAGCTTCAGTCACAGTAGTATTCTCATGCTGAAGATTTTTAAAGGGTGATAATTTATTGATATTCTTTAATGCTCCTATAGAGGTCCATGAGTCATTCCAGAAATGTGTATCTCTACTATGACCTACTAACTTTGTTACTTCAGGCCTTATCTTGTCTCTGATTTTTAATATTTCTTTTATAGTGGTAGGGCCCATGTTTGTGAGATTGAAATACCAAAAGTTTCTACCCTTGATGTAGTATTTATGAGCCCACATAGTCTATAGGGACTACTTATCCTCTAGTAGCCTCTATAATCTCTTAGTGAGCATCACCATATTAAGGATTTTTTGTGGGATCGGATTAAGATCTCCTTATATCTTAGGTTAGCATATTTTAGCCCATTTTATGTTTGCATTATGCTCACTTAGCTTATTCCCTGACCACAGAAACTTCCTTAGTTGTTTGTCCACTAATTTAGTGACAACCTAAGGGAATGTCATATATGAGGCTAAATGGACGTTAGTGGAGTTAAGTACAAATGATATTAATTGAGCTTTACCTACAAATGAAAGAGTTTCTGAGCTCTAACTTGTTATTCTAAATTGAACTATATATAGAAGATTATTAAAATCTCCATAAGAGGTTTTAGTAGATTTAATATCGATGCCAAGATATACAAAGGGGGTAGATTGCTTTAGAAATATAGCCATAGACGTTATAGGGTGCTCTTAATCTCTTGCTTTCTCAAAGATATAAAAGGCACTTTTTGAGTTAATAGCCTTTAGAACTGACATCTTGCTCAACAATTTCAATGTTTTCATTAGGGAAGTGATGGAGCTTATATTAGCTTGGAACAATATTAGATCATCTGTAAAGCATAAGTTGGTGATTCTAAGTCTTCTGCGCTTGGAGTGGAATTTGAAGCTCTTGTTTCTAGCTACAACTCATTTAAAAATTTTAGTGAGAACTTCCATTACTAGAGCAAACATGTAGGAGAAACTTAGATCACCTTATCTAATTTCTCTAGAACTTTTAATGGCTCTGATAGGTTCCCCATTTACCAGGACATGATAGGTAGGATTTCAGAAAGCTTAGTACATCCAGCGGATGAAATTCTCAGGAAAATTCATTACTTTCATGGTGTTTAAAAGGAAACTCCACTCTTTATTATCATAGGCCTTCTTTAGGTCAACCTTGATCATGCAATTCCTGCCCTTTTCTTACTTGAGTAATTTCTCAATAATTCCTACAAAAGAATGATATTATCCCCTGTGATGTTGATCTATGTGATTACCAAGGACCATCTTTAATCTCTCATCTTGAACCTTAGATATCACCTTGTACACTGAATTGCAAAATGCAACGGGTTGATATTCTCTAAAATATTTTTGTTCACCTCTTTAGGAATCAATGTGACAAAGTTTCTATTGATATCATCGAGCAGCCTCCTATTGTTGAAGAATTATAAGATGGAACCTAGGACCTTATCCTTGGTAAGATGCCATGTTTTGATAAAAATTGATGTTAAAACTATCAAGCCTAAGGGTTTTTGAGGTTCTAGTGATTTTAAACTATCTTTAATTTCCTCGGTAGTCACTAGTTTAGCAAGAATGTCTACTTCCTAAGACGTGATACTTTCCACTATAATCCCTCTAATTAACTTAGTAGATGATTGAGCATTGGAGAGAGTATTCATCACCTCAACAAAATATAGTGCAACTCCTCTAATAACACTTTTTATCAGTGATATGGTGAATATTCTTCAATTGAGAGAATACTATTCTTATATTTCCTAGCAACCATTGCTTTGTGGAAAAAAGAAGAGTTACTATCCCTCCTTTAGGCAAAGCCAATATAGATCTTTTCTTTATTAGAGAATAATTAAAAGGGAGAGCCTTAGATAGATTATTCACTACCTGCTTTTTATTATTCTTACGATGAATAGAGGAAGGATTGTTGCTTAGATCCTTTTGCACAGAATTCAAAACTTGTTTAGCAGTGATTGGGAGATGATGTGTATTTTCTATGTTGTTCTTATAAAGGATCTTCTATGATTTTTAACCTCATAACATAGACGAACTATTTTGTGCCATAAATATTGGAACTAATACCTTCTAAATAGCTCATCAAAACCTGTTAGATAAGTGAGGAAGATATTAAATCTAAAGGGAGTTTTGATCCTTACTACATAAGCTTAACTTATGATTAGTAAGTGATTCGAAAAATTTGGAGCAGGGAATAGAAAGAAACAGTTAGGAAAAATCTGAAACCACACTAAATTGGCAAGTTTGTGTTCAAGCTTCTTTTTTATGAAATTATCTCCTTTTTAATTATTACATCATAAAAAAAGAATTCCCTCCACTATAAATGTCTATCATCTTAATGTAAACTATGCATAGTCAAAGATCAAGATAGAGTCGCTTGATAGATCTATCACCTTTAGCTTCTTCTGATAGTATAATGGAATTAAATTCACTTGGAAGGAGCTAGGGGTCCTTAATATTGGGAGCAATCTCCTTCAGTTATTCCATAGTGAGGCCCCTAAGGCTTTGCAATTATGTACATATATAAAGGAAATATAACATACCTTCCTAGTTAATATGCCTTGAACCTTAATATGGACCATTTAATTAGTGGCACAACAATTCTGTACTTTCATAGAGATACTATTATAGAAGACCGGGTGATGTGAATAATTGGATATTTCCTTCCATTGAGGTTGTAACAATTCTAGTATTTTAGAGTTATGTTGTTTAATTATAGTTTTCTACTTTCTAAAATGCCTATGTTATTATAATTATTCTTCTGAATGAAGTCTTTTAGAAAATTTTTTGGAGGAACCATTGGCTCCTTCCATGCTATAATCTTAATGAACAATTATTAGAGGTAGGAGGATTTCTCTTCTTACCTGATTTTCTTCTCACAAAATTTGCAAACCCTGCTTTAAGTTCTTCATTGATAGGAGAGCTAGGATCAACTCTTTTATTATTCTTAAATTCTTTAACATTTAGTGATATGATTGGGGAAGTTAAAATTGGACCAATTTCTTTTAGTATGTTGTAAGTTAAATTTGGACCAATTTCTTTTAGTATATTGTAAGAAATCAATGATTAAATGATAAGTGTAAATTGCATCGTGTTTTGGGGCATAGTTTGATATGTGTTTAGTCGTTAATTCAATCATTTAGTATGAATTTAGGTTAGAATTGCATTAGTTTGTTAATTATTTATCTTTTAACTTTTTATGGGTTAGTACAAGTCTTTGAGCTTAAATATTATGTTTTTGAGGTACCTTGACGTGTTTGATAGTGTTTCAGGGTCAACATTGAAGAACGGAGGAGTTTTGGAGACATGCAAGCCTAAATAATGACCCATGATTATGACATGTTAGGCCATGATTGTGATAGATGCTCCAAATTTTTCCCACAATTGTGACAGAAGCCCAGGGAATGGCCCATGATCATGGCCTGTGTTGGACAGACGCGCAGGCACTCACGAACTTCAAGTTTCGAGGGATTTTTTAGACCTTTCGAGCCTTGAAAAAAACCTTAAGGTTACTCAAAACACAAGAGGATAGAGGAAGAGAAGAAGGAAGAGAGATGAGGAGAAGAGGTTGACTTAAAGTACTTCCCAGATTAGAAGGTTTCCTGATATCGCTGCCTCCCATCATCAACTTTAGATTATATTTCCTATTTTTTTAAGTTTTATTATTATATAGAATTGGATTGCATAGTTGATGATAGGATCTAGAATGTTGAGGATGTTTTAAACTCACGTTCGAAATTTATTATTGAATTAATGAGAATTTGATTGTTTATGTGTTTATTAGATATTGTTGTGGTTTGATTCTGCCATTGCATAATTCGATAATAAATTGAAAGGGTGAATAAAATGAAAAATGATTAAATTAGACTAACGAGGGTTAAGTAATTTAATAGAAACCATAATTAAATCAGATTGATAATTTGTGCAGAGAGAGATCTTGTATAAGTTTTCGATAGTTTATTAGAGAACTCTAGAACTAATTAGGGTTTTGGATAGGTTCTGAATTGAGTGATTGTAACCTCCGTAATCTGATTAGGGTTTAACATATGGGGTTAATGGTTATAACTCGAGAGAGAGTAATCAACCTTAGGATAGTCTAGAACCAACAATCCAATAATTCATAATCAGTTAGGTTAGCATTAAATATAGGTAAAATTCCCTTTCTCTCAATTGGTAATTTCCTTTGGTTGATTTGTGGGTGTGTTGCAAATTGCTTAATAATTAGTATTTTTGTGTTTGATTTTTAATTTGATTGATTGAATTAAATTCTCGTATTATCTTTAATTTATGTTATTTGTTTCTAGCCTAAAATTTTAGGATTAGATTAGTTCCCTCCTTGTGGGATCGACGCCATTTGTACTATGCTAACGAATCATGCGCTTGTGGATTATCGAGGGTTAATAATTAAAACTTACGCACAACTGAACCCTAATCATTAAACGTCTTCGTACTTTAAAAAAGGTCAATCTATTACTGCTAGATTTTTTCTTTATATGGTTTTTCTTGATAGGAAGGATATTAATGTAATTACAATTATGTGTATTCATGGTATTCAAATTCTTTTTCAAGAAATCGTTACTCACATTTGCATTTTGTTCTTATATGGACAAAGGCTTTATTTTCCCTCATTTATTGGTTGAAAAAATTCTTTTGCTTTATGTGGATGATTTGTCTAGTATAATTTCCAAATTATTTTTGAATTGGGATGCTAGAGAGGACACTAGACATGGATAAGTTATTCGCTCCCAATGTACTAGAAAATTTTAATTGACTCAATTTAGGTATGCAAAGCAACAAGGATGGGTACTTACCTATACTCAAAAGAAATGAACACGCGGTAGCATTCGTGATGGTGGCCCCTAAGAATGGTTTTTGAAAAATGGATGCTCAAGTAACAACGAGATTTGCTGAGGCTTTTTATCACTCAATTATGTGAATAGTTTAGAAGAGATTCATAATTAGAAGAGAACATTTGTTGCTTCATTCCCCCTTTGTTTACAAAAAAAAAGAATGTTCTCAAACTTAAGGCATTCATTTAGAGATGACAATAAAGCTCAGACTCAGTTTGACCTAACCTGGTTCAAAGTCAATAGGACTGGTCCAATTTGATCGTGCTTTATGTCAGGCTTAGGTTTGGGGCATTTAGATCCAACCTAGCCCAAAAATTATAAGAAAATATGTCTTTTAAGTAAAATAACATCAATTTTCTTTTTTATTTTTAAAAATAAAAAATCTAGGTTGCGTTAAGCTTCGAGCCTCCAAGGCCTAATCCAACTTGAGCTCTGATCAAGTGCCTCAAATCTAATGGTTCTTTAGGATAGTTTGGACTTAGTTAAAAATTTTCGGCCTATTCTTGCTAATGTTTGAGCTGTTGGGCTTTAAAATTGAGAATCAAGTAAAATAAAGATTCATTATTTCATTTTGTTCAAACAAAATCCTTTTGCTTCGTTTCCCCTCAAAACTTTGATTTGTAGGTCTCTCGTCAAGGCCTCACTCATTGAAACTAATTTAAAGTGATGGTAATCAAATTATCTCATTTGTGGACGTTAACGAATCAAAATTGTATTTACACTTAAATATAAAGTAGATTTTAATGTTTCATATACATTTAAATATAAAATAACCTTTAATGTTTCACATTACTTAAATTTGACTTCAATATTTTAAAAACGTTCAAACTAAATCTTCTACAAATCAAAAAGAAAACATAAATATGAGTGCCAAAATTCTGTAACATCATTGTTGGGAGGAATTGTATAGTAAAGAATAGTGTTCTTGGTGTTCTCTTTGCATTCTCTGTATGAGCTGCTCGAAACTCATTATTAATGCACAATTCCTCCTAACAGGGTCTATCTTTATTCATCTACTTCTAACCTTTACTTATAAGGCCCCAAAATATACCCTAGATGAAATGTTACATATTTATGAAAGTACATGTATGATATGAGTTAAAATTGTGTTATGATTTGACAGTGAAAGGCATGTGACTTGAATTTTGGTATTGATGGACCATAGTTAGTGAATTGGAATTAATTGAAGACATTAGAGAATTGAGGGATTTAAATATACATTTGGACTAGGAAAAATAGCCAAGAGACAAGTTAAGTTAGTATATGAAAATTAGAATGATTAAGCCTATGAGTTAGTGACATTTGGCATAGTTTATGCGTTGACATTTGGCATCATCCATTATGTGACATTTGGAAGCATAATAAAAAGGAAAAGTGGCTTAATTAAAGTGTTACAAATGGCAACTTAAATGGTGGGCAAGTGGGCTTCATGCCATGGTGTTAAGTGTCAAATGGTGGAAGCGACACCTAGATGGTGATGAAGCAAGTTTCTGTTTGAAACATTTTATGTTTTGTTCTTTCTTCACTTTTCTTTCTTCTCTCCACCAAAACCTCCCATCTTCTCTTAGATTTCTGGAACTTTGCTGAATTTTGGATCATCATCTTTGTAATTTATTTCATCAAGAATTAGGTCTTGTAACTCTATGTATTATTATCTAGTTGGTGCTGAAAGTTGCACCTTAATTATAGGTATATGCTGATTGCTTGGAAACTTAGTTTAACTTGATCTTGGAGTTGTTCTTTAAAGTTATCCTAAACTTGGTATCATATTAGAACACGTATTGTTTGATGTTTGAAGTGGATAAAATATGTACTGAATTAAAAAAGAATTGAGGTTAAAAACTTGATACATGCTAGATACATGTTAGAAGGAGTGGTTCCACGGGATATGTATCGGTACTTTAGCCATATCTTGACTAGTAGGTATCCAATACATATATCTACAACTTTCATAAAGGAATCGAATTTGATTTCTGTCATTAAGGGTTTTGAAATTTGGCATAAAGTTGAGTTCTGGTTGCTGTCCACGGTTGAAAACAGTCTGTAGTATTTTGGGTATAACTCTTGAAATAATGAACCAAATTGCAATATCTTTATTTCATTTGAAATTTAAGACATAGAAGAACATTGGTTTAGAAGAACATATTGTCTAACAACGTCAGTTTCGAGGTCAGAAGGGCCATATAAAATTGATAAAAAAACCTATCCTATGAAAACAACTGTTTGAAGGTTTCGAGTCACTTATCCCACAATTGTGGGAAATGATTAGGAAGATGAAAAAATTTGGGATTTTGAGCAATTGATGAACTATATAAGGTTAAGTTAATTTATTTGGTATAATATGACATAAATGGACTTGTTTAAGGTGTGTTGTAAACTTAAATTGCTATTCAATTTAATTGAGTAACACTTAATTTAATTATGCATTATCAATTGAGATGATAATATAAAGAATGTATGGTTT
>JANZLC010000202.1:15941372-15955740 GCA_026413385.1 Erythroxylum gracilipes | reverse complement strand
GTATATATATGTAAATCTTAAATAAATAACTATTCTGTTGGCCCTTTTTTAAACAAATCGGGTTATAAATAGAGCTAGTAGCCAGTTGAGAATGTGATGTAGCTGAGTAACCAAGGGACATCCATCACAAATGTTTTCCTTCGCGTCAAAAGGCTATAATGACATTCCAACCAAGCCGTTTAATAAAATTATGCCCTAGTTGAGTAACTATGATACATTCATCACAAATGTTTGCCTTCGCATCAAAAAGATAAGTTTATGTTAATAAAATTTTAAAAAAAGTATGTTGCTTAATAAATGCTACTAATCTTGTGAATAACATGATTTCTTATGAAAAGCCACTTAAGGATAGTTACAATTTTGATTGACAAAATAATTATCAATGTGTGTGTGTAAATGATAGGAGTGAATGAATGTGACATTAAGTCCTAATTAGTATGTATATTTATTCCGAAGTACTTAGACACAAATTTCACAAGTTAATAAGTTAGAAAAACTTGAATGATCGTGTTTGTAGTTAAATTTGTTCTATGAAGTTTAATTCCATTGTCCCATTATTGCATATATGTATGTGTTGTGTTTTGGTGTGTTTTTGTTTTGCTTGTTTGGTCTTTACTTGAGGATTAAAAAAAAATTCAGTGTGGGGATGTTGATAGTGGTAGGTTGCATAATGTTTTAGTGGTTAGTTTAGTATATGTTTAGTTATTAAATTGAATTATTAGTGCATATTTAGGATATGACTGTGTTATTTAGTTAAATGTTTGTGCTTTGAGTGTTATATAGGTTAGAACATGCTTTTGTGCTTAAATTTTGTATATTTGAGATACCTTGATGTATTTGATAGTGTTTGAGAACATATATGGAAGAATGGAGAATCGGAGGAAGCCCGGAGATAGAGCCAGAGCCGGAGCCAGAGTCGGAGCCAGGCCCAGGCCTATGATCATGATAGAAGCAGTTGGGGGAGCCACAATCGTGACAGAGAGCTAAATGGAGTTCCACGATTATGGCCTGTGAATGCGACTTACTGAGGGACATTTGGGACTTTTTGGACCCAAAAAACCCTAAGGTTTACCTAAAATAGAAAAATCTATATAAAGAAAGGGTTGGAAACCCACCTTAGAGGGAGCTCCAATTTCTGCCACTTTGGGAAAACTCCAAGAAGAAAGAAGAAGAAGAGAGAGAAGAGAAAGAAGAGAAGAGAGGAGTAGGCTTCTACTATACTACTTTCCTGAGCCATCTCGATCCCATCCAAGTGGCATTTTCTTTTCATCTTGTTATTTTTCATCTTTGAATGTGTAACATGGATATGATGATGTTGATGGATTTGGGATTGATGATGATATTCTAACTTTTCTTTAGTGATTTAAACTTGATTCAATTTTAATATAGTTGTTTTTGTGTTAATTCATTTAGGTGTTGTGATTATTTGTTGTACCTTCATGCTTCAGTAATAAATCGAGAGAGTGAACTGAATGCAAAATGATTGGGTTGGGTGATGAGAGTTAACGACCCAATAGACCATACAAATAATCAAATTAATAATTATACGGAGAGAGATCTCATGTGAGACTCGGTTGTCTATTAGAAGGCTTAAATTTTGAATAGGTTGTGGGATGATTGTTAATTGAGAGATGACATTTTCAATAACTCAACTTAATTAAGGTTTATTAATTAGGGCTTAGTGATTACAACTCAAAAGAGAGTAATCCACCGTTCAATAGTCTAGAACTGACACCACATTAACATAAAAGTGATTAGGTTAGCACTGATGATAAGATAAATCCCTTTCTCATTATTTGGTAATTTTTTGTGTGAATCTCCATAGTGAATTTGGTGGTGCTCAATATTTGATTTCTTTGTGTTAATTTTACAAATTAACTTTCTGTTAATCATTTCACATGTTTACTTTTCTGTGTAGTTTTGATTTTCATTTTAATAATTCTTTAGGCCTGAGATAACTTAGAACTAGATTAGTTCGAAAAATCTTCGAGGGATCGACACCTCATATACTACACCCACGACCTGTGCGCTTGTAGTATATGGATGGTGGGCTTTTAATAGATTAAAACTTGCCTCAACACAAAGCATTTTCAAGCAAGTTGTCTTCCTTTAAGTCCTTAACATATTTCAGATAAGGTTATTATATTCTCCCAATCATTCCTTACTCACTTGACAATTTTACGGGTTAAACCTTGTCTATAGGAAGAGCTTCCTAAGTATCAATCTATATTGATAACTTGCAATTCTTTTCAACATTCATTCATTGCAATTCACAACCTCTAGTTTTACCTTTGCCTCCTTTTCTAATTCTAGCATTGGAGGCTAGTAATAAATCCATAATGATAAGAAAATATGAGAATATATAAATATATATTTAAGCATAAGTCTAGTTGAAGGCATTAAACATTAACAAACTTGAACTATTTGCTTTTTTAAAAGCATAATGAAGTTGTGTATGACTTGAAGGTAGAATATTATTGTTGCTTTTTTGTGGCAGTGTACTAGAACAAGCTCTATTTCCTATGGTTTAAAAAAAGAATACGATAAAGATATATATTTAAATACATATAATTCATCCTCAGTACAGTCTTCATCTCTTTCTATGATAAGATTGCCATGTATTTCAGTTGCTTCTATTATATTGGGATCAACATCTCTCTTATGGAATGATGATATATCCAAATCTTCTATTTTGAGAGCTACATTATTCAGTTATGATTTAATCTCTTAATATACTTCATCACCATCATCACCCATTGGACCATTTTCCCTTAAAAAAAACAAAAAGATTTTGGTGTTGAAATTTTTACATAACTTTCCAATTATTGCCCAATACAGTGACAATAAGGTATAATACTCGCTTCACTTGACTTGCAAGCAAAAATGGTCATTTTCATATCATATGTTACTAATGATGCTAGTAATATTGCCATTCACTTTTATGTTAATCCGTTTGTCACTAAGATTAAACCATTTGCACTTAAATAGAGCAACCTTTTTATCCTTGATGTAATGCAAATCTATTATTTTAGATATAACATTGTAAAAGCCAATAAAATCATTCTTATATTGTCCCTTAGCAATAACCCCAAAATTTTTGCTTAAGGTGGCTTTCACACTCTTTTATGTGAAATATAACTCCATTAACAATGCAACTTGTATATTTTTCCCCATATGTATGAGGCTTTCATGCCAAAGCATATAATGTTGTCATTGCCTTTGGCAATTTTACTGTTATGTAACCATATCATCTATAGAAAAAAAATAAGTAAAAGCCAATGTTGTAATCTCACCTGTAATTTTCATTTATTCATACTATTACATGAATAACTTACTTCAGTCCTAAACCATGATGTGAAGTTTATCTTATGTCTGTATTCATCATTAACCTCACCTTTGCTTATAATCCCATCTTTGTGCTCTCTATTTTAAGAAGTAAATTGGTGTAAGAAAATAGAGGTTGAATGCTAAATTTTAATATGAAATAATGAATAAGAAGTAATATACATACTCTATATATAAATCGACTTTCTCACAATTGTTCAAAATATAACAATGGTCAATTTCAAGTTCATCTTTAGTTAATTCCACATATTTTCCTATTCCAACTGGCCTTACTTTTTTGGAGAAAAATGATAAGCCACCTTCATGATCAAAATTGAAGTTATGTGCTTCTCTATTGAATCTTGTATCCAAGTTGCTTAAGTATACAGAATAAACTGTCAAGCATTGATTCGATATATAAGCCTCTATAATAGAGCCTTCAAGTTAAGCTTGATTGTGCATATAGCGTTCAAGAGAGCCTAAAAACCTAAAAAAATATAAGACATTAACATTTGTTACTAAATAATAACTTAATACAAAATTGTAGAAGTGAATATAAATTACCTTTCAATCAGGAACATCATTCAAAATTAAACTTGTTCACAAAGTTTTTCCTCATATAGTAAGTGAGTTTCCAAATGCACCATAACATCAAAGAATGATAGAGAGAAAACTAGTTCAAGCTTCCATATAATCAAAGCTATGTATTTTTCCATTTTTCAAGTTCTTCTAGTTTCCGTGTATTACAACATAATGGCTTAAAAAATCACCCAATTATGCCAAAGTTATGGACACATCATACAGTAACATCTATGTATTCCAACAGGAAGTAATCCTTGAATAAGTACATGACAATCATGGCTTTTCAACCCAGAAACTTTTCCCTTATTAGCATTGACACAAAGAGTTATATTAGGTGCATACCTATCCGTAAACTTAATTTATTTTAGAAATTGAAAAAAATTTTGTTTCTCCTTTTTTGACATATTGTAGCATGTAGGTGGAATCATATATGCTCATCTCTCTTTTTTAAATGCAAATCTTTTTTTATATTCATCTCTTTAAAAACTAATATAGTCTTAATTGTGTCCTTCAATTTGCCATCAATTCACATCAAAGTATTGAAAATATTCTCATAAATGTTTTTTTAATATATGTGACATCAAGATAATGCCTCAAAAAATTCTTCTAATTAAGATGAAGAAAAGTTCGCTTTCGCTTTCTATTACTTGCATTTGCCATGTGTAAAATAATGCAAATGTGATAGTTGATTAAGCACATCATCACCTATCAAGTCTATTGGAGCTTCATTATGTTCTAGTTTTCCATTAAACAATTTGCTTCTTTGCCATCTATGCCCATGTTCCAAGTGACAATGATATCCTATATAACATATTTTACGTCATAACCTTATTAAATGAATTTAATAGTTACACACAGGACATACTATATACCTTTTTTTTACCATATCTAAACAAATTGTCATAAGCTAGAAAATCATTTGTAGTCCACAAAATAGCCATATGCATTCTAAATTTTTTACCTTCAACAACATCATAAGTTTCAAATCCAACCACCTAGAGATTTTTTAAATCAGCAATTAGTGGTTGCATATATACATCGATATCCTTACTAGGAGTAGTAGGTTCTATAATAAGTAAAGATAATAGTAAAAAAAGGCTTCTTCATGTGCTTCCATGGGGGTAAATTGTATAGAACAAGAATTACATGCCACATGTTGTAAGAAGTACTTATGTTACCAAATGGATTAAATACATCAAAGGCTAACTTGTTTCAAACAGTAAGACAAGACTTAAATGGGAATAATCCATAACTACCACACCTTAAAAGCCAAAACATGCACTACAAAGTGGCGCAACAAAGGCCTATCAGCACTTGCTATCCATATGCTGAAATAAATCTGAGTAACCAAGTGGTTTGTTGGGTGCTTCCACCAGAACTCCAAGGAGAACAAACTCTTCCAAAGTTTAAATTATCGGGTCTCGTCCTCTAACGCACAGAAACCAGCAGTCAGATCCTCATGCAACTTTTTAATTCAGCCACAAGAGCTGGTTCTCCTTCTGCTGGATCTTCAAATTTCTGTTATCTGCAATAGTAACAAAAAGCAGAACTTGTCACTTTCTTTTCTTCTCAGTTTTTTGGATATTCTCACTAGCATTGTAAAGTTTACTTATACTAAGCAGTAGAAGAGATCTCCCAATCTATGCTTGATAAGGTTGTATGTTATTTTCTGATAATCTATGCCAGCTACTCTCTCAATAACTTACACATTAGTTACACACTTGTGAATCCACAATCGACGATATTTCTCATCAAATATTATAGGCCACTCAAGGTTTTGATTCCATGATCATAAGCACAAAAGTTTTAGGTACATAAGCAACAACATAGTTAAGGAGGAACTAATATAATGGGATGCCCATGAAGGCACTAAACTGTTCACACATGATGCATTTGGAGCGGGGATAGATACATGCCATTCTATCTACAACCACTCCACTAAATAGACTTCCCAAAGTGTATCCAACAGCAAAGAGACTTAGAAGTGTTGCAGTGTAATTATGATCAAAGCCTGAGAGATGAACAATATCAGAGCCTAATCAAAAGTATGTGTAATAAATGCCATCACTGAATTTGTCAAATAAAAGCAAATGCAGATGCTTCTCTGGAAATTACCTTATGAAACTAATAATGGAAAATTTTCTTAAATAATTGAATTGGATCTTGTGCATTATTGGTGCATGGAAATCTACAAAGGACTTTCATTCCAATTGATGGGATAGTAATAGTAGTGGAACTTCAATGCAATCTAAAAAATGCAATATGCAATATGAATAAAATTGAAATTTCTCTCACCTATTAGGTCAAACCACATAGTAAAAAACACTATGGCAATCCATGGTAAGGAACCAATAATGCCTTGCAAGAAAATTATTTGAAACGTTTGCAACTTTATCATAGCTTTTCTCACCATCCATGATTATTTCCAAATGAACGACGCATTTAAACTCGAATTTTCCCTCTATATTAATTCATCCTTGCAATCAAAGGTAGTCAATTCATTAAATGCCCACCACATATACATAAAAGGATGAAGCGATTGGGTTTATGATTTGGTGATTGCCTAGAGGTGGGTATGCAGTGGGTCAGTTCACGGGTGCGAGAAGAGGTGAGAGAGGGATTGGCTATTGTTTATATGGAGATGGATTGTGGGTTTAACAATGGTGGTTAGTCGAGAAGAATGAGTTAGGGACCAAGAGGTAGAGGGATTGGTAGCTGGAAAGGTGGTGGGCTCGAGTTGGTTTGTGTTTTAAGGTGTTGGTTTTCTTATTTTGGAATTGGGAATTCAAGTACTGAATTGAGATCGAGGAGGAATAGGCCTGTAAACTTTTTTACTTTGAGAAGAAGAAGAGCTTTTACATTCGGAATCCATGGTAGGAGAAGGAGGCATGTTTATCTCTGCAACGATGTAGTTTCAATAATCAGAGTCATTTCAACTAATTACACTGACGTGTCTAATTAATTAGGGTCTCTTGACACGTGACAGTGCCACATCAACAAAGTTAATTGTAAGCTAATGTCGGGCTAGAATTGAAAAAGCTGAAAGTTTAAGTATGTTATTGCTACTTTTTAAAGCTCATACTATAATTGAAAATTTGACGAAAGTTTGGGCTTTTTTTAGTAATTAACCCAGAATTTAACATCTTCTATACTAAGATCCTACAAATAAGGCATTATAGGAAGATGAGAAAAGAGATATGAATGAATATCCTAGAGCTCTATAAATCAAATTTTCTATTATGAAGAAAAAATCAAAGGTACAATGGCTACAAAATAAAGATAAAAACACTTCCTATTTTCACAGGTTCTTGCTTGTTAGAAGAAATCTGAGTAGAGTCTCCTCTTTGCAAGTAGAAGATAGGATAATGGTATCATCACAAAAAGAGATACTTGCTACTACTTTCTATTATTTCTCCAAAACTCTTAGAATTATGGATCAGATAAGTTCTGTAAGCCCTATTGAATTCATTTATTTTTCACAAAATCTTAATAAATGTGCAGTCTATTTGGAAATTCCTTTTATCTCAGTAGATTTTGAAAGTCACCAACCTATCTCACTAGGGGACTTCAAGCCAATCTCATGCTGCAACTTCATCTATATGGTGATATATAAGCTCTTTGCCATAGATAGAATAATGTAATCAAACTATTGATTAATGAAACATAGGCAGCTTATATTCAAATAAGAGATATAAGGGATACGATATTATTGGTTTAGGAATTTTTCATGAATTATAAAAGAACAAATATCTAAAAAGTTGTGCAATCAAGGTGGATTTTAGAAAGGCCTTTGATTATATTGACATGTCCTTCCTTATTAATACTTTATAAACTTTTGATTTGCCTCCAAGGTATGTTAGTTGGATAAATCAATGTATCTCTACTATGTCTTATTGCATTTTGATAAATGACTCTCTTACCAAATTGATCAAAGGTTCCAAGGCATTAGGCAAGGGGACCCTTTGTCCCCTTACTTCTATACCCTTTGTATGGAAGTTCTTTCTAGGCTAATCAGACATTATATCAATTTAGGAACAAAGTTCAAATTTCATAATAAATATAGGAAGTTAGGTATTCATAGTTTAGACTTTTTTGATGATCTCTTGATCTTAGTTAGAGTTGACCCATACTCAATTAAGCCACTAATGACTGCCTTAGATAAATTTAAAATCATCTCAGTTTTGTCCATAAACAAGTAGAAAAGCCTCCTAGTTGGCTCTCTTTCCTTACTAGTTTAGAATAAAAGGATCTCCCATTTATATACTTGGTATTCCTATATCACATAAGAGGCCTTCATGTTTTGAATTTCTTCCTTTAATTACAAAGGTAAGGAAAAGAATAACTAGGTGTTGCAATAAGTCATTATCATTTACAGGAAGAGTTCAATTAAATAATGTTGATTTGAATTCTCCACATATTAATTGGGTTGCTCATATTTCCATTCCATCTTCTTTAATCAAGACCATAGAAAAGATTCCGATAAACTTCTTATAGACAAGCAATTCTAAACCTCCTACACAACTAAAGTAGCTTGGAAAAAAGTTTGAAAGCAGAGGAAAGAGGGAGGCCTATGAGTAATTCCTTTAAAGATAAGTAACAGAGTCCTCCTAATCAAGAGGATTTAGAGATTGTTAAGTGATAAGGAACCCTTAGGGGTTAGTTGGATGCATTATTACCATTGAATTAGCAAGACTTCTAGAGCAAGATGCTTCATAGATAATAAATCATTTGTTGATATTAAGAGCTCAAGTGAGGGATTAGTTCAAAATCAAATTAGATAATGGATCCAACACCAAATTTTGAACTTATTTATAGGGTGATTTGGGACTAATGATGGACCAAGATAGGTTTCTTCATCTATAAGCACACATTCTATGCTACAATCAAATAAGTGATTATGGATAATGTCTTTAATCTTGATAACCAGACTATAGAGTGCCTGATAATGCCTTTTAAGGGAAATTGAGAGTCCTTTCATATGGGGATTGCATGGTATAGAACAAAAATTCAACTAGGATATTGAATAATAGATTATGTATAGATTCAACTGAAAGTTCCCTGGTTCAAACTTCTATGGTTTCCCTAAGTTATCCTGAAAACAAGTTCTATTTTATGGTTAGCAATCTATAGGACGCTAAAAACCAAAGATAAATTAATTGGTTCCATCTCCCCAACATATTTTACTTTATGCAGCTCTTTAATTGAGAAATATAATCATTTGATCTTTGGTTGTGAGTACATTGGATATCAATGGAGAAGATTTCTTAATCTATTCTCCTTAACATGTCTTAGCCTCACTTGGATAGGAATAGTTGATTGGATGTTACAAAGGAGATGGGGTAACTACAAATAATAGGTCCTCTTCAAGATCTTGCTTGCAAGGGTAGTACATGAAATTTGGAAGGAAAACAACTTATGGTTATTTCAACATCACATGATGCAACAAGATACACTCCACTAAAAGATCATTTACCAGAAAAGAATGCACACAATGTTGCTTTATTATCATGGAAGAGTAGATTAGTAAGTTCAATATGAATACTCTCTAGAAGTAAAGATTACTAGTGGTAAGAGTGAACCTCCTTCGAGCATTTGGTTCCAGTTGTATGACATTTTGAAATATTTATAGAATTTATTTAATTTATAAAAATATAATTATAATTATGCCATTAATCATATTAATTTAAATAATGTGTAAAAATATTTATCAAAATAAAGAAAATGAAACAGAATTTAATTATAGCAAGTAATAATATACGTGCAACTTTGTTATTATTGTTATGTCATACACTCACTGTGGAAGACTGCTCCTCTTGCCTAAGGCTATGTTTGATCGGGTGGTTATTAATGAAATGAAATGTAATATTATTCTATCATTTGGGAGGAGGATTTATAATAGAATAGAATGAAATAGGAAGGAAGGGAAAGATTTCACAATACATCTCATTTCATCCTAAACAATAAAAATAAATTACCCCTAAATGAAATGTAAAATAATAAATAACATTTTACTATATTACATTATGAATCCTTCTTCTAAACAACATTTCACTAAATCACATTATAAACTCTTCCATCACTCTTATATTGTCTCTGTAACTTGCATTACTCTTATATTATCTCATTTGCATGTGGGTCTACCGGTAACAGCCTCTCTACTATGTAGGGGTAAGATTGTGTACTATCAGACCTCTCCAGACCCCGCTTCATTGCGAAATTTCAGATTGGGTGATGATGATGATAACATTATAAACTCTTCCATCCCTCCCAAACAACAATTTTCTAATATTATATCTATTTACATTCTATTTTATTATATATCATTCCATTCTATTAAAAACCTTACTTCTAACCAAATTTAGCCTAAAATCTCATATTTTCATTTTCTAAAGATGGAGTTGTGCTTGATTGTTAACGTGTAATCAGTTTTATTAAACGTTACAAGAATGCCCATGTGAGTTAAGGTGTCATCTGCAAAAATTGGTCATGTTTAAAGCGATATAATTCTACAAGAATGGATGTAGTGGACATTAACATGATATTGGGGCTTTAGTGGGAGATTTTAGTCACTTAATTTGGCATATGTACAAGAAGCTGAAATCATGATCTGCCATTGTGGCTTTAGTGGGAAATTTTAGTTAATTTAGCATATATACAACAAGATGAAATCATGATTTGTCCTACCTTAGGCCTTTTACCTACAATTTTGTTTACATGCCCCACTTTATCCTTAGGTTTCTAAAAAATTATGGCGCATGTAGAAGCTTCATCATGAAATTGAAGTTTATATCAGGAGAGGTCCTTGGCTGAGGCCAGTTAGCTCCTTCAGGAACCTTGATACATTTGAAACCCTGGCCTCTGTACAGTTTGGTGGCGCCAAGGTTATTCAAATCACAGTGCAAAGCTATTGCATGGCAGTCCCAACTCCTGGCTTTAGCCTCTGCCTTTGCTATAAGCCTTTTAGCTATCCCCTTCCGCCGGAATCTCTCACGAACAGCAACATTTGATATATAGGCAATCCCAGTCCTGTGGTGTAAACACATTAGTGTCTACAAAGTTTCAGTGACCATATAAAGCATGGAAATAATCAAGTATCATGTAAGAAGCAGCTACACAAGCATAAGATTTCAAGCGAAAAAAGTCTGTGACCAAGGTCAAAGTATTTATGCTTCAACTATCTTAGCAGCGTAGTGCAATTTTTTAGCAATTCTCAGCATGACTACCTCAATGATCCTCATTTCTGAATTTGCTCCCCAGGTCAGAATCCCCAAGCAAATAACTTGAGCGGTTATCTTAATTGAAGGCATTAGATTAAAGGTCTCCCCAATTTCTACAGATTTCCATTGAAAGAACCCCTGAACAAATTATGTTGAAATGGTTGGAACATTAATGTATGGGTTTAAAGCATCTTACATATTAACTTAAGGATGCTCTTAAAATGATCCCCATAATTGGTCTTGAAAGAGTACGTAGGCCACTAAGAGTTGATTTCAAAATCTACCAATAAGTCTGTCATAGGAAAGTGAATATCCAAAGGTCAAGTCAACAAAGCAAGAAAGATGATGCAATAACAGAAGCCCACAGAAGAACACAATTACGTGTTACATGACAAGAAACACTGTATGCAGACAAATATGACGCCAAATCCACCAGCATTATTTTATTATTCCCGACTCTTTTTCATGCAAACATGCATGAAGTTGCCTTTGTCTTATAAGCGACACATTAAATCCATATAGCCATTTGAAGATAACCTTATTTATGAATGTCATCCCTGAATCCCTATAACACCAGATGTTCAACTAAAGCCACAAATACAGACAAGACTTTCCCATTTATTTCATGCGCAACACCATGTACAATTTGAAAATTGCAGAACCTAAATATCAACTGAAAATATCTGAGAGAAAAATACAGTCTGAGAGATACCATCATCGCTTTCTGGGTTAAACACAATGAAAAGTCTCAATTTTTTTCATACTTCTGTACATTAAGCATTTAGAGGAAGTAAACTAAGACTGACACCTGTTGATCATCCGTGAAATTAGTATACGTTACAAGTCTTTTGGCTATGTTGCAAAATGGGGGTCAAACCCATGGAAGTTAGGATTTTACATTGTTTCATTAGAAGTTGCAAATATTGAATCTCAGTGATGTGAGATGATCAATTTGAGTAACTCACCTTCTCTGACGAAGCGATCCTTTTCTCGGAAGAAAATCAGCTACTGTATCCACAGTCAATATCCCAGCAACATATCCTCGATTCAAACTGAATTTCCCATCAAAGCCTGCAATTTTGAAATCTTCACTTCCCATTTCGAAAGCTTGATAATCTGAGCCACCAACGACAGCAACAAGACAAGTTCTCCTGCAGCCAATTGGTACAGAGAATCCTGATAGCATTGCCACCAGCCTGTCAACCCTAAGTACAAAATCAAGAGGGAAGGAATATTCAGGGAAGAAGGAGCTGCAGTGAGTCTCGACCACTTCCCAGCAATCCTCCAACCTTGCTTCTCTCACAAAAATATCTGGAGAGACAGTAGGGAACAATTCAACCACTTGACTTGCTTTGCATAGTCCTACACTCGGCAATCAGATTCTACAGATCAAATCTAGTATCCATATAATGAAATTTCAAACCAAAACACAATATTTCTGTTCTTCAAAGCTTAATTCGGATACTGATAAACATAGGTTGATCAGGAATTCGAAGAAAAACAAAAGAAAACAAAACCCAGATATCAAATCATTTACTTAATGGTCCGCATGAGTAATAATTACTGAATTCTCCACATCCACATACGGCGAATCATAAAAAGCCAAAATCCTGCCAATGTCGAAGGCTCGAAGCCACCAGATCATTTTTCTCCCAATCTGCCCTCCTTACACTTAACTATGATTCTTCCAGGTGAATTCGATGAGAACATGTGATATCAAATCTCATCAACTAAATCTTAAAAATGGAAAACCCCAAGCAAGCAAATTTTAACAATGAAGAATACGTAAGAATTAAAGACAGTTCACATAAAGTCAACGAAACAAGTAAAAATCCAAAGACAAATACGAGAGAATGTCATGTAAACTCCGAAAAATCATCAAAAACAACGGGGAAATTTCCCAAAAATAGTAACCAAAAAAATCATATGAAAAGGGGAAAGGGTAAGTGAAATAAATAAATGGGTTCATAAGGTACCTGAAGTGCGGTGAGAAAGTGAGACCCTAGCGGAAGAGGAGAAGAAGCAACGAGATTGGTGATCTTTCTTGAGACAAATATTGTTAGTGGAAGTTGGGAACACTGATAATCCCAACTGTAACGACCGCATTTCTCGGGAAGAGAGTTTGGATTTTCTTCTTCTTTTGAGTCGGGCTTGCCCCTCCGACTGTAACTATTTCAACGTGAATAACATCTCATTTCTCGCTATTTCACCGTTTAGGACTCCCCATAAACAAGCGCAGTTTTCTAGCCGCACGTGTTCGCTACCTTCCACACTCCATTCTGGTTTTGGATTGTGTTCCAACTTCCAAGGATAATAAAAAAAAATTATATAAAGTATCAGATCAAGTAAAATTTTGGTTAAAATAAGTATTTTTATTATAATTAAAATTTTTGAAAGATTTAACAGTTATTATAAAAACTCATAATTAAATGTAAAATAATTCACATTAACCATTAACCTTATTTCATGTGCTAAATGATTATGATTTTTACTCCTAAAATGGTCAACTTATAATGCTAATTATAAATTGAACCCTTACTAAAACTTGGTTACTTTACAAAGATTTTTTTAGGTCCATTTAATTTCTTTTTATACTTTTTTTGTTGTTGTATTCTTCAAAACAAATAATGGGATAAGAAATTATAAATATCAATAATTTTTAATTTAATGTTCAACTTTTAAATTTTTTTAATTAAGTGTTCATTTCAATAATTTTAAAATTGAACTGAATAGACCGGTTCATTCAAGAAAAATAAGAACTTGTCAACTTTCCACTTTAATTCATATTTATGATTATTGCAAATATAAACTAGCCAGTTAAATAATAAACCATTTGGTTTTTTTTGTTAATCTGTAAGTAGCATTGAATTTAAGTCCATCTTCTTATTTGATCTCTCTTACAATGTTTATCTCCATTCAAACTTTAAACTTTTCAGTGACTATTTACTTCTATTCAAACTTGGATTGCTATTTCAATTTTCATCTCTAATCAAACTTTAACCTCTTTAACAACTCTTTAGTCAACGTACCTAGTGCATAAGGTTTTCCGCTTTGTGAAAATTTGAGGAGAATCATGATGTACATAGCCTTAAATCATTTTTGCTGGTCTCCTATTTGAAATGATTTTCTTTAACATCTTCTATTTTATTTCAACATCTTTTGTATTTGTTGTGTGTGTGTGTGTGTGTGTGTGTGTGTGTGTGTGTGTGTGTGTGTGTGTGTGTGTGTGTGTGTGTGTGTGTGTG
>JANZLC010000202.1:15922117-15938213 GCA_026413385.1 Erythroxylum gracilipes | reverse complement strand
CACCGCAAGGGACTAATTTAAACACAAAATCACGAATTAAGAGTCAAAAAGTACATTAAAAGTCATGAAAGTGTAGCCAATTTATATGATAAACTTGGGCTCAATCACATCAGTACTAACTTTGCAACCCAAGCTATATTATCTATTATGGCTTAATCAAATAGAGTTTGTGGTTAAAATTGAAATAAAGAAAAATATTTGAATGTAATTACCAATTCGCTTACCCTCATATGGAAGTATTATTGTAAATATGATAGATGGAGGTGAAGAAGATGTCTTCTCTATTAACAAGGTCAAATTTTACATGGGAAAAATCTATAAATTTCTATTGAAATGGGGTTAACATTACCAAAATAGGAAGAAAGCCAAATGGTAAACATATGCTTTTTCAATCAACAACACATACATGCATAATGAGGACGTTCTCTTAGTCACCAAGAATATTCTTTTGTTGTATATTGAAGAAAATGAAGATGTGTCAAGCAATTTGTCCTAATCATTGAAAGTGATTAACACCACTTATTTGTTTCAAGGATCATGGATGAAAGAGTTGATCCTATCATTCACTACAAAGATGGTGATATAAAAGATGACAAATGTGGAAGCTAAAAGTTGAAAAGAAGGCTCACTCATGATCATTTTGTTAAATTGCTTAAAGGAGTTTGTAGTTGGATCATTATTATAGATTTGGGTTCACAACAATAAAAGAGGACCACAAAAGAACATTAGAGGATGCTATATCTAAGAAGATTAGCTTGTTTGGAGTAAGGTCTGCTTTGGACTTGAACTTCTACCGCAAGTCGCGCCCAACTTCATACGGCAATCCTGCTTAAGTCCACTTAAACAAGATTTAGCCTTCTCATATGAATGTCGTCGAACAAATTCGTTAGCCCTCGAACACCTCACGTGCACACAAGTGTTTAAAATGTTTCTCTCTCACACAAAATAGCACAAGTGTATAACGGAGTAAAGAAAGCAACAAGATATATATATATATATATAGCCGAAGCTACTCATTCATTAACTCTCAACAAAATGTTAACAAAAGATATAAGTACCTACTTCTCAAAGCACTTACAAGGACCTCCCTACTCGAAGCCCTGACAAGGAACTTCCTACTCGAAGCCCTTACAATGAGAACTCCCCCAAAAGCTTTTAACTCTCAAAGCTCTCTCCTCTGAGTGATTTCTCTAAAAAAGTGAATGACTTAATGATTGAATGAATAGCTCTCAACTCTAATGAACTATTTATAAGCTCTTTTTGCTTGGAAAGCAAGTTCAAGATCTTTAAGGATCTCCACACTCCTTGTTAATCCTATCAACCAAAGATTACACTGCATCACACCGAATAATAGGAAGACATCCCCTTTCCCTTTGGACTCTTCTAATTGGCTACATTACATCATAATCTAATCAAAAAAAGATTACATGCTAACTTGGAAGATTGCATCCATATCTTTGAAGATCTCCACTATCTTCAGATGATTCTCCCACATGGTCTTTATCTCTTAAATTTAATAAATCTCTAATGTGATCTTTAAGTTGATATCGCCACGTTATTATGTGCCACATCACCCACAGTTGCCACGTCATTGCTGATGTGTTTTCCAAGTCACTAAGGCATATTCGCACATAAGTCCATCAACGCACATCCATGGACAAGTCCATCTTCCATAATCAAGTTCTCTCATGGTGCAGTCTCGTCACTCTATGACTAAGTATAAGTTACAATCTGAGTTAGTGTAAAACCTCACATATTTTATATACCTTCGACCTACCTTGCCGAAGTCAAGTTCTTATATGCCTTGTCGCGCTCGCATGCCTTTGTGCATCATTGCGGGGTCTCACATACCTTTGAACATTCTCATGCCCCTTCGGGTCTCGCATGACTTAGTTCACCAACTCTGTGTGGCCTCACATCCGAATCTCACGTCTAGTTGAAGATTTCCACCAATGCGCAACTACGCGTGACCATGCATATCAAATCTCGCCCACTGTCGAGATCTTTTTCGATACTTCATACATCCCTGGCCTACTTAGCAAGTTCCTTAGGTTTTTCTCACCAACTCGCAAGACTTCACCTTGTTCCCTCATCAACACGCCTTCCTCGTGGCGACCTGCATATCAAGCATTGGCTAAGGCTTACCAACACTTGCACGATCCCATAATCTGAACTTAGGGGTGTAACAAACCACCCCCACTAGAAGAATTCGATGCCCTCGTCAAAATAATCTATGGGCACTCCTCTACGAGCGGTTCCCTCAAAGACTGCTTCGCCAACTGTCAAAGACTGGAGCAAGCCTTCTCTTCCATTGGCACCTTTCCCACGTTCCACCTCCTCTTTCCATTGAGTTTGCTTTTGTATGGGTCCCCCTCCACGAGGCTCATAACATTCAAATATGCGATGTTGTTGATGGCTCCTTCCCCCAAGTCATCTTCATTGCTTCCTCCTTTATCCTTCGCGACTATAGAGTTCATCTACTCCTCGCCCTTCTTCCTCTTCGGGCATTCTCGAGCATAATGCGGCCCCTCACAGATGAAGCATGAAACCTTCCCCTTCGATTGCTTTTTCTTATGTTGACAAGATTCTCCCACCTTCTCTTTTCCTTTCTTCTTACCATCCCGGGTTCCACCATTTTTCTTGCCCTCTCCATTGGATAGAATTGGTGGTGGCAATTAGAAATCCACCAAGGCATCTGCCGCGACTATTGCGCTAGGGACATCCTTCGCATTCTGCCTCCGAAGCTCCATTTGTGCCCAACATTGTAAGCCACTAATGAAGTTCGACATGTTTCGTATGTCCAACATCACCGTTATGAACTTCCTCATATACTCCCTCACCAAGCCGTCTTACTTCAACCCCTTCAAAGCTTCCCTAATGAGCCATGAAGTGTTGTTAGGTAGGAACTGATCCGTTAGCTCCTTTTTCATCTACTCCCAAGTGTCGATGGTAGGTCTCCCCGCACTGATGTCGTTAGAGGTTCTCGTTCTCCACCACAGCTTAGCATCACCCACCATGTACATTGCTATGATTGACACCTTCTTCGAGTCTGCCACCTTTGCCACTGCAAAGTAATGCTCCATGTCTCACAGAAAATTTTCGAGCTCCTTGGCACTCCGCTTGCCATCGAAAAGTTGTTGCTCTCGCACCTTTACCATAGTGCTTTCCACTCAAACACATGTCTCGTTCTTTGCCATCACACACTTGAGCACCAACAGATCATAACTCACTTCCTCACGAGCCTTCATCTGTTCCTCACACACTCTCATAGTTGCTTGAAGCTCCTTCTCCAAGGATGCAATATGCTCCAACAAAGGAACTACTCCCTCATCCGTTGGGGCTAGAGACTCAAGAATTGCCTCTATTTTAGTAACGCTTTCTGTCACATTACTTCAACCGGCCATTGCTCTAGATTGGATCTGATACCAGTTGTCAAAAAGGTTTACTTTGGACTCGAACTTTTACCACAAGTTGTGCCCACCTTCGTACAGCAATCCCGCTTAGGTCTGCTTAAGTAAGATTCAGCCTTCTCACTTGCATGTCGCCAAATAAATCCGTTAGCCCTCGAACATCTCATGTGCACATAAGTGTTTAAAGTGTTTCTCTCACACACAAAATAACACAAATGTATAATAGAGTAAAGAAAGCAACAAGAGATACATATATAGCTGAAGCTACTCTTTCATTAACTCTCAACAAAATGTTAACAAAAGATGCAATTACCTCCTTCTCGAAGCACTTACAAGGAACTCCCTACTTGAAGCCCTTATAATGAGAACTCCCCTAAAAGCTCTCAACTCTCAAAGCTCTCTCCTCTGAGTAATTTCTCTCAAAGAGTGAATGACTCAATGATTGAATGAATAGTTCTCAACTCTAATAAGCTATTTATAAGCTCTTCTTACTTGGAAAGCAAGTTCAAGATCTTTAAGGATCTCCATAATCCTAATTGATCATATCAATTAAAGATTACACTGCATCACATTGACCAAAGGGAAGACATCCCCTTTCCCTTAGGACTCTTCTAATTGGCTACATTACATTAGAATCGAATCAAATAAAGATTACATACCAACTTGGAAGATTACATCCATATTATTGAAGATCTCAACTATCTTCAGATGATTCTCTCACATGGTCTTTATCTTTTAGATTTGATGAATCTCCAATGTGATCTTCAAGTTGATCTCACCACATCATCATGTGCCACATCACCCATAATGCCCACGTCACTACTGATGTGTTTTCCAAGTCACCAAGGCCTATCCTCCCATAGGTCCATCAATGCACGTCCATGGATAAGTCCATCTTCCATGATCAAGCTCTCTCATGATGCAGTCTCGTCGCTCCATGACTAAGTACAAGTCACAATCTGAGTTAGTGTAAAACCTCGCATATTTGACATGCCTTCGACCTACCGCGCTGAAGTCAAGTGCTTATATGCCTTGTCACGCTCACATGCCTTCAAGCATCCTCGCGAGGTCTCGTATACCTTTGCACATTCTCACGCACCCTCAGGTCTCACATGACTTAGTTCACTAACTCCACAAGGCCTTGCATCTGAATCTCACGTCTCGTCGAATATTTCTACCAATGTGCACCTACGCGTGACCACGCGTATTGAATCTCACCTACTCTCGAGATCTTTGCCGATAGTTCCTGCATCCCTCGCTTACTTCGCACGTTCCTCAGGTTTTTCTCACCAACTCGTGAGACTTCACCTTATTCCCTCATCAATATGCCTTCCTCATGCTAACCTGCGTGCCAAGCATTGGCTAAGGATCGCCAACACTTGCACGTTTGGACTTAGGGGTCTAACATATTCCACCTAACCTTTTTACAGGCCTAAAAGAATAAAGGAACACTATATAAATATAAGGATAACCTCACTTACCCTAGATATGGATTCAGTCATTATTAGTATAATTGATAGTGAAGAAGAATATGACTAGTTTGTTTGCATAACAGTTAAGGGAGTGGATATTAATAATTAAACTTGCACTTCCTTACTCGAGATATCCTTTAAGAAATTTACATTTCAAGTTGTCATTTGCCTCTCTTGTTGCTTAGTTCAAGGCACAAGCTTTGTAATTATATATTAGACGATTTGTTTTCATGAATGTTTTAACAATTTTTCCTCATAAATTTTTAAATGTTTTGCTTTTTTATTGAATGACTTATTTGATGAATGAATTCATTTGAATGAGTGATTAACATGATCATAGATTTCTTTGCTAACTTATTATTTTTCCTTATAAATTTAGCTTAATCTCTTCTCTATAAATGAATGATTGAGTCATCAAATTATCTTACCTTGTGAATATAATCTTATTATTTATTATCAAAACTCTAATTAAAATGCTACTCCATCTAGATTAAAATTCATAATCTTAATATATCTTCCCCATATATACTAATGTCATTTTTCCCTTTTCCAATCCAAAACCTTTTAATTATGATAATAAAGATGCGATAATGTTTAATCATGAACCTATTAACTTTAAAAGAAAATCTAATTAAGAATGGTGACAATTTTTTATATGAACCTTCTAACGAAATAAAACAAAATGGTGAGAATTGATGAATTTAGGATTAAAATATACCATAATGAAATCAGAGTACTAAATATCAAAATATACCAAAATAAAACAAATGCTAAAATTTTCATTAAGATGATTGAGAAGTCCTAGCTAATAGAGCTTTCAAAAGAATACCCTAATGTGTTTTCCTAATATGTTTGATGTTGATTTACAAATTAGGCTAACTAACTTTATAGAAACCATGTAATTAATAGATTCAATTCCACCTAAATGATGTTATTAGGAAGATTATGGATTTATAATGCGAGAGAAGTTCCATCCTCATTGCGTTAAAGAAAATTAAATACTTCATAGATGACCAACTTATATTTGTGCATGCTGAGGAAGTTTTGTTAGCCACACAAAATATTCTTGTATTGTATATTTAAGAGAATAAAAATGTGTAAGGCAATTTAAACCAATCATTGGAAGTGATTGACGCCACTTATTTGGTTGAAAGATTATGGATGAAAGAGTTGACCTTGACATTCACTACAAATATGGTAATTTAAGGGATAACAAATATGGAAGCTAGAAGTTAAAATGTGGGTTCACTTATGACTAGTTTGCTAAATTGTTCAAAGGAGTTTTGAAGTTGGATCAATGTTTAAGTTCAAACAAATAAAGAAGGATCATAAAAGAACATTAGAGGATGCCAAATCTAAGAAGATAAATTAGTTAGGAGTAACAAGGATTATATATGCTTATATTCATCCTATATACCACCTAATCTTTTTGCAAGCCTAAAAGAACAAAAGAACACCACATAAATACAAGAATAACCCTACTTACCTTAAAGACCGATTCACTCACTATTAGTATAATATAATGAAGAAGAATATGGCTAGTTTGTTTACATAACAGTTAAGGGAGTGGATATTAATAATTGAACTTGCACTTTCTTACCCAAGGATATTAATAATTGAACTTGCACTTTCTTACTTAAGATATCCCTTGAGAAATTTAAATTTTATGGTACCATTTGCCTCACTTGTTGCTCAGTTCAAGGCACAATTTTTGTAATTATATATTTGACCATTTGTTTCCATAAAAGTTTTAATAAATTTTCTTATAAAATTTTAAATGTTTTCCTTTGTTAATGAATTACTTATTTGATGAATAACATCATTTGCATCAGTGATTGACAAGATCATAGATGTCTTTTCTAGCTTATTGTCTTTCCTTATAAATTAACCTCAATCTTTTTTATATGAATGAATGATTGATTCATCAAATTATCTTACCTTATCAATAAAATCTCGTTATTGATTTTCAAGACTCTAATAAAACTAAACTTCGAGCTATATTAAAATACAAAATCTTAATCTATCTTCCCTATACAAATTAATGCCATTTTTTCCCTTTTTCATCCTAAGTCTTTTGATCCTAATAATAAAAATGAGCTAATGTTTCGACATCAACCCATTAACTTTAAAAGGAATCTAATTAAAAATGGTGACAATGTTTTAGATGAACCTTCTAAGAAAATTAAAAAAAACTGGTGAGAAATAATGAATTTAGGATTTAAATTATAATCAAATTACTAAATCTCAAAACATAGTAAGAAAAAATAAAAATAAAATTGTCATTGAGATGACTGAGAAGTCCCAAGCAATTGAAATTTTCGAAAAATATCCTAATGCGTTTTCCTAAAGCTATTAAGATATGGTAGGATTAGATCCTTAAATTTTTAAATATAAAATACCTTTAAAACTTGAATGTTAACCAATTGATCAAAGGTTGAGACTAATGAGACCTAATGTCCCACATATCCTCCAAAAATAAGAAAGACTTTTCAGGATTTTAGTAGTAGGAATTATTTAACCGGTCAAGATTAGCCAAAACTACTTATTGGAAGAGAGAATAGCAGGAACATGCATTTGTAGATCCCTATTCTCTCTTGAAAAATCAAAGAAGTAAAAAAGCAATTAATGTTGAGTTTTTAAATATGGCCCATTACCATGAATGGGTTTAAATATAGTCCTTATACCAAATAAAAACAAAAAAAGAACGTGTGTAGATGGTCTAAAATATGAACCAATAATAGTTGCCTCTCACGTTACTTTAAAACTGACTAATGGCTAATATTAGAGACTAATTTGTATAAATAAATAGCAACTACGTTTCTACATAATGCTAAAACACAATATTAGATAGGTGAAAAAGAACAATCAAAATGGAAAAATAAAATTACTTTATATAAAAGAAAAGATATATAGATTAATAGTTAAGGTGCTGGGTCAAAAATAAACTTTTATATATATATGAATCATTTCCATTAACTAACCAGATCTCAGAGAATTGTAGATATCTCCTTTGATTAAGAAATTTGCCATATACTCACTCTATTCACTTGCAAGTCCTCTCAACTACCCATTTCCTTTAATATTCTTTTGACATGTACATCATCGACCAGTATGACTAGTAACACCATTATTATAGTTGTATCACCGATTTATACATTTAAAGCACTCACAATAATTTTGGTTAAAGAATGTGACTTTTGAACTATAACTATTGATAAAAAGCTTAGATGGAATGTCATGGTTATAGATTTGGTTTTCAAATAGTGTAATAAGATTAGGTCAATAAAACAAGTTAATGATGATGATAATAATGCATATATAAAGCAATAGTAAGATAGGATCATCACTCAATTTCTAAATATTTATATAAAGATATATCAGTTTATTTTCTCTCTAAATGTTTATGTGCTCTTAAAATGTTTTGATTTTTAACTTTAAGATTTTTTTATCAAAATATGAGTTTGATGACTTTCTTTCTTTAAATTATTATTTTTGACTTATCTTGCTCATTTTAAGATGTATAAAATTTTAAGACCTCTTCTTTTTTTAGAAAACACTTGCCATTAAGAATATAAGACCTACTTATGTGAAAAGAGTGAATAGTATAGAGTTAATGATATGTTAAGTTTAAGCTTGCTTACTAAGAATAATTGAGTTCTTGATGGAAACTAACCCTCATTCCAATAAAACAAGTGTCTTAAGTGGGTTCACATTAGTTTGAGCAAGGTTGAATATTTTGAGACTGTTAATGTGCTCATTTAGTTGACTAAAGGCAAAATTGACCACAAACTAGTGTGCTTTGGATAAACCAAACATCAGGACGACTTATTAGTTAAACCATAAATCAAGTTTAATTTAAGATTTGATTTACTAAGATTTTAGCTAAATATTATCAATGTTATAATAAGAAGGTAACTACAAGTGAGGACTCCGAAGAAAGTATACAAATGTGATAACTGAACTCTTTTCTCTCTCATCTCTTTTAAACTTCCTATATACCCCTCTTTGATTTTATTTTTCAATCAATCTTTTCTTACTTTGTTATCATTAGAGAGACTGATCTTTTCCTGTCTAAGCTCCTAGTCAAGTTCCTTTCCTTTTTAAAAAATGAATTAGGCATTCTCTAACCTCCTTTTTTAGTGTTTCTCATATTGTAGATTATTTGTTCCTTTCTATTTATCCCCAATCAAATTCTTTTACCTCACTCATGCTTTCTCAATAAGGTCTTGAGGAGTTATATAAAAACCTACAGTTTTTTTCTCCTCCTGATGATAGCGCCTCAGTAATACCAAATTCTAAAATATAATTTCACGTCTACACCATTAGTTATGAGGAAAACATGGATTCAAGTTATTAATGATTCCCCAACCTTTGATAAGCTCAGATTTCTTCCCTTCACGCCAGACTCCTCTATTTTGGGCATTAGAGTTATAAATCTTCCTAGTGAGATTATGTAACAGGGAGTTCTAAAATAGGCTAGTACACTTGTATGCTTCTTCGTGAACAAAATATTAACCTTCCCAATGGTGAAAAGATGGGTGTAAACTCACTAATCAAAGATAGTTCTAAAAAACATACTTATAAATGAAAAATAATTATTCTTATTCAAATTTGTTGAACCTTAAAACATTCAAAAGGTATTTAAGTTAGGGCCATAGCATATTCAAGGTAGGTCACTATTTTTATAAAAATGGGATACCTAGATTAAACTTGAAAGATATGAAGTTCAAACACATCCCTATATAGATTATGTTTCATAATTTTCCATTGGAATATTGGAAAACTACTATCTTTAGTTATTTATCAAGCTCAATTGGGAGATATTTGTGTCTTAATAAAGATACAACAATAATGAAGATGATTGGATTCTCCAAAATCTAGAGGAGGTTAATATTAGCTTAAAACTACCTAAAATAATGAAAATCTGAGATTAAGTAATAATAGTAAGATAATGGAGGATGAAATAAAGATAAGTTACTAGTAGAAACCTTAAGCTTTAAGAAGTCATAAGGAATGGATGGAAAGTAGTAAAAGGTTCATAGTTAGTACATCAGAGGAATTACTTAGTACCTCTATAAGTGCTGATACAAAATGAACCCACACCTTAGATAATGAGCGACGAAGCTTTTATATCAAAGGATCTTAGTTTCTCTAGCTCTGATGTAAAGTTATTCCAAAAGTGTATAAGAAGTTTGGCCTAATTGTACTTGAGGAAGGAAAGGGATTTAGGGGAGTCTTATATACAAAACTTGCATATAAAGAAGTCTTAAAATAAATCCTATCGTAAATTAGTCAAATGAATATCTAAGGTGACACACACAAAATTCCTTAGAGTCGTATAATAAGACTCCCCTATCCAAAACCCTAATTAGTTCTGAAGTTTTCTTATAAACTATCAGAAACCTATGCAAGATCTCTCTTTGCACAATTTCTCGATCTGATTCAATTCTTGTTCTATTAAATCACCTAACTCTTGTTAGTCCAATTTAATCATTTTTCATTCGATTCACCCTCTCAGTTTATTACTGAATTATGAAATTGTAGAATCAAACCATAATAAATCCAATAAACACATAAATAATCATATTTTCATTAATTCAAGAATAAAATTCCAAAGGTGAGTTTAGAACATCCTCATCATTCTAGATCTTATCATCAACTATTCAATCCAATTCTATACAACAATAAAACTGCAAATAAACCAGAAATACAATTGAAATGGAGGATGGCAGGCAGCAACGTCGGGAAACCTCCTGATCCGGGAAGCACGTCGAGTCAGCTTTTTCTCCTCTTCTCTCTTCCTTCTTCTCTTCCTCAATCTCTTGATGAATTCTCTCTAGGGTCTCAAGATGGCTGATGCAAAAGCTCCTTTTTACCTCTTTTTCTTATTATTTAAATATCCTCTTGTTTTCTCAGCAGCCCTAGGGTTTTCGGGGTCTGAAAGGTCCGAAAAATCCCGACATTCTTTAGTGTCTGCGTGTCTGCCTATTGTAGGCCATGATCATGGGCTATTTCCTAGGCTTTTGTCACAACCATGGCTTGCATGCCACAATTGCAAGCTAACTCTAGTGCTTTTATCACGATCGTGGCCTATTGTTCCATGATCGCAAGTCATCATTTCGGCTCGAATGTCTCTAAAACTTCTCCATTCTTCGATATTGACCCTAAAATACTAGCAAACACATCAAAGCACCTCAAAAATATAATATTTAAGCTCAAAGACTTGTACTAACCCATAAAGCACAAATAATTAACAACTAACACAATTATAACCTAAACATATACTAAATGATTGAATTAATAGCTAAACACATATCAAACTAAGACCTAAAACATAATGCAATTTACACTTATCAAATGTGGAGAGAACTAGAGCATAAACTCCTAATACATAGGCTCCATGATCTCGAAGAATCAAGACCACGCTCCAAAACTGATAAAATAATGAACCTACTAGACCAAGTTAACCTACTTTAACACCTCCTAATCAAAGCATTCGTTGATCCCATATCTCTTATCCTTACATCGTTGAAACTACTCCTTGTGGGCCCTGGCATTGAAGATTAACATCTCATATCACTCCAGTGGTTATGCTATAATTAGTTATGCTAATGGTGAGCGAGTTCCACTCGAGTCTCTAGATGAAACTTGTCCTCTCTCTCTATTCCTTGATACCTCTTTTGTTCTTCATTATGGCGCGGATTCTTTTCTTATCTTTATTATACCTAAAACTAAATTAAAATGCGAGAAAATAACAAATAGTAATATGAACATATCACTTTTTCTCACATTTAAATCTTATGCTCACTACGTTATGGAATTGTGAAACATATAATTAAAAATTAAATTAAACTAAAAATAATATAATTGACGAAATAATTAGAAAATTAAACTAATGACAATTAAAAATCCAATTAACCAATAAAATTAATTTAAATATACAATTACCAATGCAATTCCTACAATTGCAAATTAAAAATGCAATTAACCAATAAAATTAATTTAAATATACAATTACCAAAGCAATTCCTACAATTGAACATCTAATTACACAATTTAACAAATAAACATATCCTAAACACAACTAAAACCTAATTAATTCAAATACTAAATTGAAATAGCATTAAACTAGTAAATAACATCTAATTACTAGAAAAACAACAAATTAAACCTAATCTAACAAAAATCATTACAACTCGTCAAATAGTGAGCAAAATTAGCATAACTAAATACATTTCTTCCAATTCTCATGGAATTAATCAACTTGTCCAACAATCCATATGGAAAAGGATGAATTTCAACTTGTAACTAAAAATTAAGCACAAAACTTGGTAAAGTCACCCTAAGATGTAACAAAGGGATAACCCTAGCGTTTTGGGGATGAAAAACCTTAATATCTGCAAAAATACCCAAATGTACAAGTTTAATTCACATAAAAAGTAAGAAGAACTTACTTGAGTGTTGCAAAAGCACTTTGAAAATGTTAGGTAAGGTTGAGGAGGGGAGAAGCACAGCAGATGGGTGGCAAAAGAGGGAAAACGAAAGGAAAATAGGGTTTGTAAACATATGTTATAGACTTACACAATTAATTACACGACCGTGTAACTACCCATATAAGTCAATACGAATGTGTGACTTTAGACACAAATACGTGACTTTTTGAGAAATTACATAGTTGTGTGTGTGATTATGTAAGTCACTATGCATGTGTGACTTTTGACATGGGTGTGTGTTATTACATATTACAGGTAATTTAATATACACGACACACCCTCATGTAACTCATTGTATACATAAGGGAAAAATTTTAAAAGCTTTAGGATTGTATGCGGCTATGTCCAGTGACTGTGTAGGTCATTGTAATTGTGAAAAATATATTGAAATAAAATTTGTGTATATACATGCACATGGGCATGTACATGACCATGTAGACCTCAAAATTCCTTTAAAATTTTTCATTCAAATTCATAATAATTAACAACACATACCAAAAACATAAAAAAATAGGCATAATCAAATGAAGATGTTTTATAACCTAATATGAAAAACAATAAAAAAATTGAAATCATATACTAAATCTCAAAAATAAACAAACTAACATAATCAAATCAACCAAAACTATCATAATTTATAGATGGACACCCAAGTAGTTTCTATTTAACATCTTTAGCTCAATGTACCTATTACGTTGAAGGTGGCTTATAAGGATTCAATTTGTTATTTCTTTCCTTGTATCAAGTTTTGCATCCTTTTTGCTCCCTAGAACTAGAAATAACTCCAATAGAGTTTTAAAAGGAGAGTCTTGTAAAAAAATCTGAAACTAAATCATCAAATAAATAAGTAAATTATCAGAACCCACAAGGTTAAAGCAGTGATTCAAGACATCAGATATTTTAAATATGAACTCTTCATCCCCAATGCTAAACACTAACTTTCCCTCACTAACAATAATAATTAACTTAGCAATGACTAAAAAGGGTCAACCTAGAACTAAAGGTATCTTTATATCTTCCTCTATGTTAAGAATCACAAAATCAACTCAGAAGATGAACTTATCAACCTTAACAATTATATCTTCTATAATACCTTTAGGGTGCTTTATTGATCTATATGCTAATTGTAAACTTATCCTAGTAGGTTTCAGTTCACCTAATGTCAGTTTCTTAAACAAAGAATAAGGCTTTGCCTTTTCTATTTTTAAGCTACTAATTTAACAAGGGGTAGTGAAACTCCCTAGATCTTTAAGCTTCTCTAGTAGTTTGATTTGAAGAATCATCAAGCACCTTCCAGTTAACATCACAGTTGCTAACTTCTCCAACTTCTTCTTGTTTGCTAATAACTCCTTTAAATTTTTGAATACTTTAGCATCTACACAAGAACCTCAATAAGGGGTAAGGTAATGTGGAGTTGTTTAAATAGATCAAGAAACATACTAAATTGCTCACCCATTCAATCTTTCTTCACTTTGATAGGATAAACGATGACAAGTTGAAATTCTTGACCTTTACAAGGCACCCTTCACTTTTAGGTTTCTCTTAACTCTTGGTATTATCCTCCTTTTCCTTGTATAACTCTTTTCCACTCCTAAGGGTAATTATCATCACACGTTCTTTAGGATTTGTTCTTTGTGGTACTAGGCAAGCTCCCTTATGATCTTTTAAAAATTAACTTGGCAAGTTGGTCGATCATAATTTCTAAGTTACATATATAAACCTCTTGATTCCTTAATGACATCTCTATGGATTAAAATATTGCCTGTAAATGATGAAGCATTATAGAGATGATATCCTCCAATGTTTGGATTCTTTTCTTGAGGTGGTTGTTGCTGAAATCCTAGTGGAGGGATATTTCTTGTCTTCCTTGATTCCCTCAAAAAAATTGGTTGATTCCTCTATCCCCGATTATATTTGTTACTCTATGGATTATTCTGAAATTTATAAGCATCCCTACGTAATCCACTTGTTTGGGCTGTAATGCTTGACAATATTGACTTGGATGTCCTAACCTATATTCCTCACACCACATAACTTGGAATAATTTAGGATTTGTAGTTAATCCATCAATCATTCTACTGAATGCTTTAACCTGGTTCACCAATGTATTAACTACATCACCATCGTATACTCCTACTCGCTTACTAAATCTTGATCAAGAAGAGCACCACTAATTCTTATTCATAACCATGTCTTTAATGAGGTCTTGAGTTGCTTTTAGCATTTTAGTGTTTAGACTTTATAGTGCCCCCAACTATTGCATCTATCACCTATTGCATCGTTTGATTGTATTTGCATTCACAATGTAAACCATAATGCAGGCACTTTCTTAACATCTCCTTGAATCTCTCCCCTGTGTCATATAACATCTCTGAATCAACATAAGTGTAGGAGGAGATGTCATTCCTCAGTTTATCAGTTTTAGCTGGTAGCAAGTGCTTTAAAAGGAACTTCTCTTCCATTTGGTTCCAAGTAGTAAGGGATGACCTAGGCAAAGAGTCCAACCTTTCTTTACTTTACCCCTCAATAAAGAGGAATAATCTTAATCTAATTGCATCGTGAGTGACATCACTGATCTTAAAAGTACCATAAATCTTTAGAAAGTTGGTGATATGTGCATTAGGGTCCTCATCTCGTAGCTCATAAAACTAGATAGACTATTTCACTGTCTAAATAATACTTGGTTTAATCTCAAAATTGTCAGTGTTAATGGTCAGTTGCATGGTGCTGGACTCTACACTTGTTAAATTTGGTCTAGCTTAATTGAACATGGTCATTGGTTAGTTTGTCATAATTCCAAATTTGTTAATATCAATCTAAACGTCCAAGTCCTTTATCTGTCAATCTAAATCGAACTCTCTAAGTAAGGTTCTAAGAAGATTTCTACAAGTTTTCCTCTCAATCTCTATATCTTTGTTAACTAACTGCAATGGATTTACTTGGGTCATAAACTAACCTTAATATCTATAAAAGTAATAAAACTAAAGAGTCAATAAAAAAAGTAAAAAAGTAAAAAAAAGTAAAAAAGAACTAAAGCAAGTAAAAATGACTAGATTAATAAATGCAAGGTTTTCATAATATTCTAATCCCTAAAAGTGACACTAAAAACTTTATTGATATATTTTTATTGTTTTAAAGTATAAGTACATGGTGTAGCTATAACTAGCACTGACAAGTATGAATTGATCCTACGAAGATTACAAGTACTAATAATGGCCTCTTTTCCATTATCTAACCGACAAATACATGATAACTTATATGATTGAGTATAATAATCGTTTATCGCAAACCTTATCAAAATAGTACATTTATATAGAGTATACTCTTAATTAAAATTTTAAAAGGAATTCTCTATAGAATGACTTGGAATCTATGAGCTTATTTGTTCAAAAACCATGATCAGTAGCTAAAGGACTTTAATAGCATTTAATTTTCTAAAAAAGCTGGAGAAGATAGACTCAGGGGGCAGTTGGTTCGTACAGGGGAATGGTAATAGAAATAGGAATGAATATGGTAAGTAATGAGAATGGATATTATCATTATAATTATGATGGTTGGTTAAGAGGAAGAAATGATTACCATTACCATTGATAGTGGTTGGTTTGTAAAAATACTAAGAAATAAAAATTTATTATAATTTATTTATTTATTTATTATATTATATTATATTATATTTTAATTAATTATATAGTAATTAATTAATTACACTATAATTACTAAT
>JANZLC010000202.1:15898204-15911282 GCA_026413385.1 Erythroxylum gracilipes | reverse complement strand
TTGTGGAATGATGCCTAATAAGGGTTCATGGAAAGAACCCTACATGATAATACGCTCAGTATTATGATATTCTGAAGAGTTAGATTCTGGACTCAAGTAGGATCCAACAGTTAAGGTATCAGAATAAGGGTTGGGTTCCAGAAATGGTTCCCAACAAAAGGTTGAAACTCACAATAATTATACCATTAGCATGGTGATCATGGTTCATTAACCATTATGCTCTTGATTCCCATGTTTTTTCACATATTCTGTAGATGGGATAAATCTCAAGATTCCAAAGGATTTGGAGTCCCCTACTATTGAACTCCATATTACCTTAACCAAGAAGTTAATAGAGGTGTTTAGTGGTTTGGATTCAGGGATAGGAGAAAAATGTTGGGTTGATGAAATTTGGATATGTTGTTCCTAGTTTTCTAGTTGGGGTTGTGTTTGGTATTCCATTCTAAAAGTGGTTTTTCTTTATCCTCATTTGTCATTTAACTTGCACCTTAACATTTTTATTAAAAAACAAGTTTGATTTTAACATTTAGAATACGTTTAATTTGAAATCTAACGTTTTCAAAATGTTTAAAATAAACTTTGTGTTGATGAAATTTAAATAGGGTTAAATTTTCATGTGAAGACGTAGCATATATCTATTATTTTTTAATCACTAAATGAGTCTCATTGTACGTTTATGTCAAATGGTAGTGCAAATCTAAGTGTTGGATTTAAAAACTATATATTAGTTTTTTAATTTAAATTTTATAGTAAAATCTAGCTAACTTAAATTAATTACAATTAGACATAATTAGTAATACGTTAATATTAATCAGGTTAATATTAATTCAATTATCTAACTCCAAAAATTAGAAACCCTAATAGTCGGTGGGTAGTTTGCTAGCATCACCATCAATGGTGGCACCACCGTAGCCACCGATACCTTATGCCTTTGTATTTTATCCATCAATGCTTCTATTTCAAATTTTTTCATTAAGAAAACCACAATATGTAATTTTTTATGCTCTACTTGTCCCATCCATTTCAGGGTTGTAATGGAACACATGATGGTTCTTGCCATAAAAAATATTTAGCTTTCCAATATTAAAACTAAATATGAACTTTTTTGAAAATTTTAGAAGTTTTAAATTAAACGCTTTAAAATAATAATAATATCTAATTTATATTTTAATAATCTAACATATATTTTTACTAATGTAATCAAGGAGGAAGAAGGATAACAACTTTATTAAACTTCGTAAATGGTCAAATTATATACCATTATTAAGTCAAACAGACACAGTCCTTGCCCCATTCATCATTATAATTTCATGACCTACTTGGTCTCTTTGAAATTTCTCCAAGTGTATGAAGGCTTTTCCAAGTTCCAAACTATTTATTAATAGTCACTCTTTTGTGTTGGTTTGATTACGATTATATGCTATCTCAATAGATTTTAACCCCTCATATATGACATAAGTTATCATTCATTAAATACAAGGTAAAGAGGTTCAAATTTTTAATTTTATAATTACTAAAAAATAATAATTCAATTAGGTAAAAAATAATTAATCCTAAAATCCCAATCTTTCCATTCTCTTCTACGCAATAATAAAACATTAGTAACTAAAGTCCAACACCGAAAGCACTAATACTAATGGTAAATTATTATTTTAATTTTATAATAGAGGCCATATGGTTTAACCAACATTCATAAGCTAACAAAATAAGAAGAGCAAAAAGGTTTTTCAATCTCTCTGAAGATGGCATTGCAAGAAAAGACATTTCTACAAGATTATAGCTTCAAGCAATTACCATTAAAAACTAAAAACTCTTTTGGAAAGGCATAAAACTTCTCATAGGTAAGATTTTCAGCAAAAATGTGCATCCCTTTTCTAGTGATTTTCAATCATCATAAGATAGTTTCCAGTTGGAATTATGTTGTGATAACAATTTTGATGAAATTGAAAAAAACAAATTTGAGAAGAGGTGGTTGGAAAAATGAGAAAAAGAGGAGTTAGGAGAAAAGGAGAGGGTGACAAAGAAGACTTAGGAAAATTTTTAAGGGGAAAAATAGGAAAAGTAAAATTTAGAGGTAAATTTGGAATTTAATTCCTATAAGGGTTTTTTTTTAATAATGAAAGAATGTGAGGGTAAAACAGGACGTCTAAATAGTTAAAGAGTATTTTAGTAATTGTGGTAGTTAGATAAAGTAGGATATTTTAATAATAAAGAATAAAGTGGTAAAAGGGAGGTAATTTTGGATTATTAAGCGTAACTGAGTTGAAAATTTTTCTTAAATAAAATCTAAAAGAATTTTGTAATATCAAAGTTCGGAGCACAAATTAGAGAGTATATTGGACCCATCAATTAATTGAGTTCAAAAATTAGGTAAAGATAACCTTAAAATGTACCCTTATAATAGTATACGATTTACAAAATTTTAAAAAATTTATTAATAAATTATTTTATGATAAATCATATTTTGAATTAGTAATCAATTAAATTAATGATTAATAATTACATATGTGTATTTCTAAAATATATGAATGTTTTATTAATAAATAATTAACAAATAGTGTTTATATTTTGTTACTTATTATGATCTGCATAGCCTAAGAATTCGACGAAAAATATGATAATTAAAATTTCCAATTATGCATGGGTATAACTAAGAATATTATGGTAACATAAATCATATTCATAAAATCTAACAGAGACTAGTTTATAATAAGTTGAGAATAGATTGTGAAAATTGTGAATCTATAGCTTACCGAGGATAAGCTATATTAAATGGTCATAGATTGATAGGTAAGCTATATTAGATGGTTCATAGATTGATAGGTTATTTAGATATGAGTGAACGATGACTAGCTACATGTCTGTGGAGCAAGTATCAAGGCATCCTAACTCCCGATAATGACATATACCTAAGACTAGGTACCGGAGTGATATCAGGATATCCTAAGTTTTGGAGATATCTTGTGTCGATAGTTAGGTACTGGAATGGTACCAAGGTACCAGATTAGATTGAGGGATTAAGGTACCCTGTATCGATATTTATACATTCAATTACGTTTCCACTTAGAAACTGATCATAATGAATAGAGATAAGCCTACAGACTATTGGATGTAAGCCTACTAGGTTAACAGGGCCTAGTCAATTCAGTTAATAATAACGTAAAACAAAAATGGAAATAATAAAATAATATTAGTATTAATCATTACTAATAAAAAAAATTTAGATGTTTGTTGAGTATTTGGACATGCTAAGTATTGCTTGTATATTTTAGTATTATATGTATATTTTAACATTTGACTCATTTCAACATATTTTGAGTCACTTAATTTTAAGGATACAGTTAGGTTACCCTTACTAAGTAGATAGCTTACCTCTTACCACTAAATTTTTTTAGGAGCTAGAGAGATTATCAATAATCCTAATGCATGTGATTAATAATGTAGAGTTTAGGTGGGGCTAGCAAATCAAATTGAGTAAAGTTGTTTTATTGTATATACTTTGGAAGGTGACAATTCAGATGGTTATATAATTTTTGTGACTGATGAACATCAATTTTTAAACTAATAAGAATTATGGTAATTAATGATAAATTTTTGGAACAATTTGGATAAATTATGGTTGAAGAATTTTTAAAGCATCACATTTAGGTGATATCAGAGTCGGTTTACGTTTCCATAAACAATTTTAATGAATAAAAAAACTAATGATATATTCTTGTCTAATTTAGGATGGTTTTCAAAGATGATACTCTTGGCTTAGAGTCGATTGGGGAATTAGGTAATTCGATTCATGCTTCAAATGTGCCCGATTTGGGGGATGTAGGAGCAGATCGAGCAGGAGGAGAGATGTCATGATGCAATTCTTTAGATGATGTAGCAGGTTGTTACATTGAATCCAGTCTTAGGTGATTTTAGGGAGGACGACAACTATGAATGGATTCGTAATATGGGCACAATGGAGTTTCAAGGAAATACTGATCTTGAGGAGGTTGAGGGATGGTAGGAGTAGACAGAGTTAGTTTTAGACCATTTGGAGTGTACCTTGGAAAGAAGGTTGTAGTATATTGTTTTATTATTCCCAAGCAATGCACTGACTTGGTGGAAGTCAGTAAAGAGATCTTATAAATCATGAGAGATGATTTGACAGGAGTTCCAAAGAGAGTTTAGATACAAATACACTCTGTAGATGTATCAGGATCGAAAGAAGATGGAGCTTATGAGTTTAGTTTAGACAGAGGAGATTTTGGTGCCAAGGTATGAGGCTCCCTTTACTGCTTTATCTAAGTATTCATTGGAGGCTATGGCAAATTCGAAGGATAGATGTTACCAATTTGAGCATGTTTTAAGGATGGAGATTCATTTGGGTTTGGGAGTTGCTACTTCTAATTTCAAAAAGTTACTGGAGACTATAATTAGAGTAAAGGATGTGATAGAACAAGGTAGAAGGAGAGGAGAGTTGAAGAGGCAACTAGAGAGTCATTATGGAGAGGAGAGTCATTCTATTAAGAGGAGAGCTAGTCATTCGTGATCTACTAGTGTAAAGGTATCCAGGAGAGCTGATGTTTCATCGAGCAAGAGTGCTAGTTTTGACAAGTTTGGTAGAGATCGAGGATCAAGGACAACATAGTATTGTTAGCGCATTATTGGTTGGATCAGACAAAGGGGTTAGTTAGAGGTTTAAAGGACCTTTTAGTAAGGGAGTTGGAGGGGGTACAAAGTTATGCTACCTATGAGAAGTTCACAGTGGACCATATTAGGGACCCGTTGGGATTGGTTAGGCATGTTATATTTACGTAAAGTAGGGGAATTTATAAAAGAGTTGCTAGAAAGTAGGGAGGGGTTTGAGAGTGAGGGCAAAGGAAATAATATGTGGAAAGAGTGGTGCTTTTGGTTCAAATAGGGGTTCAGGTAGAGTTGGAAGTATACGTGGTGATGGAGGAGTTGGACACATACGAATAGTAGATGCAGGTACTAGTGGGACATCCTCAGCACATGGTTAAACTCAGGTGAGGATATACCATATGATAAGGGAGCAAGCACTTGTAACCAACAATGTCATTTTTGGTACAATTTCATTATCCAATATTAAGGCTTATCTGTTAATAGACCCAAGAGTTGCACATTCTTACATTTCTTCATAGTTTGTCTTTAGAGTTTCGGGGGAGGTCATTCCATTAGTATATGACTTGAGAGTGTAATTGCTAATAGGAGACTATATGGTAGTGAATAATGTGAGGAGGGGGTGCCAATAAGGATTGGCGGAGTGGAGCTATCAACTAACTCGATAGTGATGGATTTGAGGGAGTTTGATATGATTCTCAAGATGGATTGGTTGACATAACATTAGGATGTAATGGATTATTATGCAAAAGAGGTCATAATATATTCTTAAGGTAAATTGAAGGTGATATTTATGGGGAATCGTAGAGTGGTTATGGTATGTGTGATCTAGCTTATATTATATATACGAGGGAGGTGAGTCTTAGATTAGAGGATATTCTTGTGGTGAGGGAATTTTTCGAGGTATTCTTAGATGATTTACTGGGTTTACCACCTCAATAGGAGATAGATTTCACTATTGAGACTATGTCCAAAGTTGCATCAATTTCGATAGCACCTTATAGGATGGCTACTATAGAGTTACAGGAACTAAAAAAGCAGTCAGAGGAGCTTTTAGAAAATGTCTTTATTAGACCAAGTGCATCACCCTAAGGAGCTCTAGTGTTGTTTGTGAAGAAAAAGGATGGTAGTATGAGACTTTGCATTAATTACCAATAGTTAAATAAGGTGATAGTAAAGAACAAGTACCTACTACTGAGGATAAATGATTTTTTAGATCATTTGAAGGGAGCTGTCATATTTTTCAAGATTGACTTGAGATTGGGATACTGATAGTTGAGGATAGCTGAGTCAAGTATTTTCATTACAACTTTTCACACTTGATATGACCACTATGAGTTCCTGATGCTACCTTTTAGGTTGAATAATACACCATCTACATTCATCACATTGATGAATATGACTTTTCATAAGTATTTGGATCGATTTGTGATAGTGTTCATGATGATATATTGGTGTAATAAGAGAGTAAAGAGGAGTGTGATCAATATTTGAGGATTGTGATACAGATTCTGAAGAAGGGACAAGTGTATGCCAAGATGAGTAAGTGCAAGTTTTGGATGGAGCAGGTAGTTTTCCTTGGACAAATCGTCTCCTGAAAGGGAGTGATGTTTGATCCTGGTAAGGTAAATGCAATTATGGAGTGAGAGTTGCCTAGAAATACGTCAAAAGTGAGGAATTTTCTAGGACTTGTTCGGTATTATGGGAGATTTGTAGAAGGATTATTGATGATCACTAGCCCGTTGACCAAGTTGTTGAAGAAAGGAGTTCAGTTTCAGTGGACTGAGCAGTGTTAAAAGAGTTTTGAGGAGCTTAAGTGGAGATTAACTTCTAGCCCAATTTTGGTGTTGCCGTCGAGTGGTGGAGGTTTTTAGGTATATACTGATGCTTTGAGGATAGGTTTGGGGTGTGTATTAATACATCATAGAATAGTGATAGCTTATATTTCTTGTTATTTGAGATAGTATTAGTTAAACTATCCCAACTATGATATGGAGTTAGTGATGATTATGCATGCTCTTATAATTTAAAGATATTATTTGTATAGGGAGACATTCTGAATCCTTACAAATTACAAGAGCCTCAAGTATATCTTGACTTAGAGGGAGCTAAACTTAAGGTAGAGAAGATGGATCGAACTGTTAAGGGATTATGATTATACTATTGATTATCATTCAAGAAAGGCTAATATAGTGGTTGATGCTTTGAATAGGAAAAGCTCAAGCGTGATAGCTATTTTGGGCATACATAATATGACATCATTGGTGGATTTGAGGGTATTGGATGTAAGATTGGAGATTTATTATGTGAGTGGTTTATTAGAGACATTATATGTTGAGTCAGATTTGGGAGATAGGATAAGAGACATGATTGAGAAAGTGCAACAGAGTAGGGAGACAAACTTTTTAGTAAGAGTAGATGAATTGTTAGTGATTGGGATATAGGTTTGTGTACCAAATACAGATGGACTAAGAGAAGAGATTTTAAGCGAAGCTCATAGTGCACTATATACTATACATCTTAGTACTAAAAAATGTATCGGAACCTAAGACCTTATTACTGGTGGCAATGATGAAGAAAGATGTAGCAAAGTTTGTGTAGAGGTGTTTAACCTATAAGCAGGTTAAGGCAAAGTATCAAGAACTAGCATGTAAACTAGAATCCTTAACTACTTTATCAAAAAAGTGGGAGAAGATTACGATTGATTTTGTAGTATCGTTACCGAGGACCAAATGTAGATATAATTAAGTTTGAGAGATTATGGATAGGATAACTAAATCAGTTCATTTCTTATATGTACAGTAGATAGACTTCTTGGATAAGCTCATCAAGTTATATTTTGATGATATTGTGATGAGATTGTAAGGTTAAATAGACTTACATTGTCCATTATATCATATCAAGATCCGCAGTTTACTTCCTAGTTTTATATGAGTTTACAAATAACATTGGGGACTAGGTCGAATTTTAGTACTACATTTTACCCTCAATTAGATGGGCAGTCTAAACGTACGATTTATACATTGGAGGATATGATGAGAGCTTGTGTGCTAAACTTTGAAGGTGATTGGGATAGTATCTAACTTTGATGGAGTTTGAATATAATAACATTTATCACTCTAGCATTAGTATGGCACCATTAAGGCATTATATGGAAAAAAATGTAGAGATCTAATATTTTGGGATATAGAAGGTGCAAGATTGTTAGAGGGACAGAAGTTGGTTTAGGATACGATGTAGAAAACAAGGGTGGTAAGGCAATGCTTGAAGGTAACTTAGGATCGGCAATAGAGTTATACTAATCAACATCGTTGAGAGATAGAGTACGATGTTAGAGATATGTTATTTCTATAGGTATCACCTTAAAGGGGGATTTTAAGGTCTAGTAGGAAAGGGAAGTTAAGTCTGAGATATATCAAGCCATATAAGATTATACAACGTGTGGTGCCATTAGCTTATAGACTAGCCTTACCTTTGGAGTTATCACAAATTCATGACGTTTTCCTTATATTGATGTTGAGACGGTACCAATCAGATCATAGCCATATTATTATCGAGGCCTAAGATCAAATTTGCAAAATATATGACTTATAAAGAGGATCCAATGGAGATATTGGATAGATAAATTAGGAAATTAAGGAGACAGGAGATTCAAATGGTATGAGTTTTATGGAGTTATTTTCATTCTCTGAGAGAGGGTACTCGGGAAGTAAAGAAAGAAGTTTGATGTCAGTATCCTCAATTGTTTGGATTCTCAAGTATGTAATTTAACTTTGAGGACGAAATTTTTTTAAGGAGGAGAACTGTAAAGCCAAACAAAAAAGCCCAACTTTAGCAAAATTCAACTGAGCCCATAAAAATAAAAATAGATATATAGGAAAATTCAACTGAGCCCATAAAAATAAAAATAGAGAAGCACACACACACACACACACACACACACATAGAGAGAGAGAGAGAGGATAACAAGTAAGTTGGAATAACACCAACCAAAATGGCTTCCTCTTGTTCTTCTTCTCCATATTTCTAGTTGGTAAGTGTTTAGACCATGTGGTGTCACATTTAGACAATTTGGACCTATCAGATGGTAACTTGATATTAAAAATGTTTCTTAAGATATTAGCTAATGGTTTTATTTTCACCTTAATGTTTGATATGAAATTTAAATAAATCCCTACCATTTTCTTTATTATACTCTTTCAATTTATTTAGGATGCAAAGAGTATCATTTTAGTAATATTATAGTGTAAAGTGGTACCAATGATAACAATTAGTGCTTACTTAGATTTTTTGTGAAATGTTAAGATGTAAATTGCACCATTAACTTGTTTATATATCATATTTGGCTTTCTTCGTTTGTTTCAAACTTATTTATAGTTTCTCTAGGGTTTTATTCCTAAGTGGGTTTGTATCAATTAATATCAGATCTTGGCTTCAAATTAAGTATAGTTATCCTTTTATGTATGTAGCATTTAAATTTTATTATATTTCTTTGTTTATAATCTCATTTTTTAGGACATTCTTCCTCTTGCATCTTCTTCTTCTTCTTTTTAGATTTCCCAATACAAATCAAATTTTGTCATTATATTATTTAGAGTTTTTCTTCTTATCATCATCTTGTTTAAGCTTGTCTATCTCTTGTTATTGTGTTAGGGTTTTTCTTTGCTTATTTCCTTATTATATGCCCCTTGTATCATATTTATCTAAACCCTAATTAATCCAACCATAATTTGATCAAGATCATGTGGTTATGATAAATAAAAAAAAGTAAAGAAGGAAAGCTACATAGGTATAGTTATAGGCCATTCAATAATAGTTTAAGAGAACGAATATAATGTATTATAAGTTAAAGGACATATTAAAGACGCAATCACAACAAATTTCTTAATTGTAAGGGAGACAAAATCCTAAATTCCTAATAAGGGGAGGCATACAAAGCTTAATCTAGTAATTATAATGGAGGATAATAAGGAGAATGATAAACTAAGTGCTAATGACAATGATATAGCATTTGAAGTTGAAGAAGACAAGTTTATGCCTAGGAAGAGAGTTAGGTGTGATTGGAAGCAAAAGCAGAAACCTAAAGTTAGAGAAGGGATGAATAAGAATCTTAACAACATTAAGATAATCATTGTAACTACCCAGATCACCATCCCACAGATATTGTCCGCTTTGGGTTGCTTCCAGGGCCAAGACCCTCACGATTTTGCTCTTCCCTGTTGTCTCATTCTAGACCTATCTGCTACTAAATAAAGGGCATCTCTTGTAAAGTTTAGAAAGTTTTATATTTAAACCATAGTTCCACAATCTGTAAATGATCTAATGATGGAGTGTGGCCATGGTAAAAATACGAGCTTGGTCAGCTCCATCAATTTGGATATGTACTTTTAGTCTTGTAGGAAGAGTTGGATCACCAAGCTTGATGTTGAAGTCTAAAGCTATGATTATGATGACTCTTCCATTGTTGATAGTACTTAAAGAGGGTACCTATCAAGGCATTATAGTAGGATGTGTATGTCGTATCGAGGAGGGAAATTCCAGCTATTGCTAATATTTCTTTTCTTCCATGTAATGTTAAGATAATTCGAATAGTGCTTACATAGAGATGTGTATAAACTTGTTTAACTATAATGAGATTAACTCAGTTGAAAATTCCAGGGTTAAATATTGTTCTGCATAAATGGATTTTAGACCACGTTGGTCTAATCTAGATCTTTGGATCAATTTTTTAAGTTGATGTTTATGTGTGGAGATTAATAAGTGAATACTCCTTATAAAAGATCCGGACCTATGATATAGACTATATTGACTTAATAAAGGTAGCTCGGTGTGACCAATTTTTTGTGTCTTCAAATAAATGATTAATTTCTACAAAAAAAATTATTTTTTTGAAGAGATATTTCTTAAGATGAAAGAGAAACTGTCCTAAAGAAAGATATTAAAAGAAATGAACTGAGCCAGGCCTGCGGAAGACAAAATTGTATAAAATGCACCCAGACAGAAGGCATCAGCTAAGTGTTGGCATGAGCAGTAATTAATGCACCTAGCACAAGGCATCAACTAACAGCTGGTCTGAGCATTAATTACCAGAATCTCATACTCTTGGAGGAGCATTTCAACAAATGAAGCACTGAGCAACCGTCATAGGGATTTATGCTTGGACAGTAAAAATGAGATCCAATCTTTACTGATAAGATATGTTGGGAGACTTGGCGATACTGTAAACATCCAGTACCTTCATTTTGGGCTTGGGCTTGGGCTAGCTGTAATTTGCACACCTTGGTAACGGCTAGTAGGAATCATGCATTATGGTGTCTATTTTATCACGAACAAATACATTTATTGGATTTATTCTTGTATAAATCTGAATACTTCCATAGTCTCCATTTTAGGCAACCAACAAGGGAAGGATTAGCTATGAAGCCAGAACTTGGTGTCAAATTTAGGACAGTGCATAGTTGGTAGTTGTTAAGAATATAGTGTCTGAAATGAAAAGCCGTGTCTCTGACAATTGTTGTTGCGGATATTCAGAAAAAGTATTTAAAAAATCCCCCCCCCCCCTAAAACCTAATTTTCCCCTATATACTAATGAAAACTTAGGCTCACAAAGTTGGTCCAATTTTAATCTCACGTCAGCCCTCACTTGATGTTTTATGCCCACATTTTGGGCTGCCTCTTGATTTATAAATGTGCTGTGTTTTATTCTAGTGTCTGCGTGTTGTTCCTCTATTGGCTGATTTTGTCTTCAAAACTGATTCCTCATTTATTTCGTGTCTTCTCCTCCCAAGCACTTTAAATTGCGTCACCTCCGTTATTCCCCTGATTATGCAACGTGTCTTTGTCTTCTCACGCCTGTCCATTTAATTTGTTTCTATTGCCTCTAATGCATTTCACCCAGTGACGCCACGTTGCCCTCCTTATGCTGTAGTGTGACTTGCATTTTTGTCTCTGCCCAGGCTGCGTTTCCTTCTGATTTATGGACCATTAAAATGAGCTTAAAATGATTAATTGTATCATCTCCGTAACCTCCAGCTGCTTGTGCCTGCGTGATTTGCATTGTTGTACCCATTTAATTGTTGTCTCATATTTGATAGTGTCTTGGAGCGTCATCACTGTGATTTATTTCCCTTCAATTAAAGTGAGAAAAACTAAGTAGAATCTCATAATTAAACACAATAAGGTTCAAATAAGCAAAGGATAAAGGACAAAAAACATGTTGAATTTGCAAGCTATCACAGCCCTTCATTATATGCCTTATAACTTAACTCTTTTAAGTGATATTCCAAATTTGCCCTTCAAAACAGCCATCTTGCTTCCTAATTTTAGGCAGCTAAATGACATAATTTGGCAAAACTTTCTTCTTGAACAATGTTCCTTGATGTCGCATCTTTAAAATGACACCAAAAACACTCAAATCAGATTAGAAACAAAGGAGTTATGTCCAAAATACTTTCGGACCTTTACAAAATCAGGACTGAACATTAATTCAAACCTCACTCCAGAAATTGACAACCCTAGGAATGAAATTAAATTTAAATCCCTTCACATAATTTGTAGCCCCATATCTCAATTTTATTTGGCCTCAAGAATTAACTCAATCGGATCTCTACAGCTCCCGAATTTCTCAAAATACTGAATCATGATCAAAAAATTTTCCAATTCACTTTGATTAAATCAATCAACCTCAAATTAAATCTCGAAAATTCATAATTCTCCACGAAAATGACATTAAATGTCTTAGGAATCCAACGCTTCAAAAATCAAGTCAATCGGATGTCGGACGGACGAGATTTAAGCAAAAGAGTGGAAAATTTTCAAATAAATCAAAAAAATCACGTCGCACTCTAGCAGACGACTCGTGGTCGTGAGCCGCAGTAAGCAGAGATCGGCTCGCAATCGCGACGGCTCGGGAGTTCGAGCCGAAGAAAAACTAGCCCGCTCGCAATCACGAGCCGAAGAAAACCGAAAGCTCGCGAGTGCGACTGCTCGCCCGTGCTAGCCTCGGCCACTCGCGATCGCGAAATGGCTGCTTCGATTTTATTTCCCTTTTTTAAAACACACAGAACTTCAAAAATTCGTAACTTTTGATCCCAAACTCCAAATTTAACCAATTTGATATCAATAAAAAGCTTAAAGGAAGCTATACGACTTCCTTAAAGAACTCAAAAGCCAAATCAGTCTCTCAAATGATCAAATTCTTCAATCAAGGATCCTGTCCCATTTAATGTCTCCCTAAATAATTGCATAACTTCCAAAAATCATATCTTTCAAGTCTCACATATGAAAATTACAAACTATACCTCATTTTCAAATTATTCAAATTCTCTATAACTTTCATGGAAATCACTTAATCCATTTCAGACTAAAATAGTCCAGAATTCACCTCAAAGCACAGTATTTATACAATCCTACACTTTGAGCATTTTTAAAAATCAAAACAAATGACACTTAACTTTGA
>JANZLC010000202.1:15864352-15879582 GCA_026413385.1 Erythroxylum gracilipes | reverse complement strand
CTTGGCATCGGCCTGCGGGCTCCCCATTCGGCCCGCCATATCCTTTTGGAGTTTCTAATTTATTTATTTTCAATTTTTAGAAAAAAAAACAATAAAAGAAGTTGAATATAAACATGAACTAATCAATAGTGTAGTAGCTTAAGAACTGTATGTAGGCATCTAAAACTAATAGGATACTTGATTTGAAGCAAGAGATTAAAAAGATTTTATGATTATGATATGGCTATAAAACTTTTTAACACAAGAGATTAGTGATACATGTATGTTACGTTTCATTGCTAAGGATATTTGGGATGTTCTTTAATGGACATATTTTAAATCTAGAGACATAACCCAATTGTACAAGGTCAAAGTAAAACTATAGTTGTATATCAATGGATTAGGCCAACTATTGAATATGCCAATTAGTTGAAATTCTTATGGTAGGCTAGTAGGAATCAAGATGCCTTTAATTCTTTGAGTTTTCCAAGAAAAATAATATGTGACTATTAAAGAAAAGGCTTCAACATGTACTTAATAAGGGTGGTGAGAGAAGTAGCTACATGAATTGAATCAAGCCAAATTAAAGGACAAGTATTGGTTAGCTTGATTCAAACTAATGTTAGAGAAGACTTGAATGTGAAAATAGTCTCTAACATGATTATGTATCAGTCCATTTAATTTGTTACACTACTCAATAGTGAGATACAATCTCTAGTGTAGCGTGGCCTAAATTATGTCTATCTTCAAAAATTGCAGATATATAGTTATGACTTATACTATGTCTAACTTAGCAAAGATACAAAATAATCCACAATGTCAAACACTTAGCAAAGATACAAAATAATCCACAATGTCAAACATTGTTGTGTCCCGAATCATGTTCAACAGTGTTAAAATACCTGTAAACAATACAATCTAGCCCATGACTATATCTCAAGTTGTGTCCATTTAAAAGCCTAATTTTGGTATTTTGGTATTTAAAGGGCTATTTCTTTTTAGTTGGATTGATAAATTTGAATATTATACAATTGTGATATTTTTCTCTCTAGTTCTTGAAAGAAAATTTAAAACTTATCTAGTAATTACATTCAAATTATCTTATAATCTTAGATCTAGTTCCTCGTAATAATGGGTCTAGACTCTTCTTATACCCATGGTTTATGATTTTGTGTAATCTTTAGGTAAAAGTTTTATCTTTTAGTATAGTTTTAGCTTCATTGGGTCTTGATTACAAATTAAGTGTTCCTTCTTTATTTTTCTTTTTGCATTCTTCTTTGTTGCTCTTTCATCCATTGATTTCTTCTTTATTTTCTTTATGTGTTTTGTATTTTCCTTTTCGTTCAATATCTTTTGGAGTCTATAAACAAATAAACAAGTAACATTCTTACATTAAAAAAGGTTAAATAATCAATAAATAATTGTTAGGAAAATAATATTTTGTCATTATACTTTCCTAACTATTTTGGAAAGTCATATTTCATTTTAGTAGCAATTATAAATCCTATTGAAAATATTCCTAACATGTTTAAAATTTAGAAATTATTATCCAAGTATAACTTTGACTAGGCTCTATACTTCATTATAATTATTCATAATCTTTTAAAATCTTTTTCTTTGATTTGTTATTGGCTTTTTGTTTATCCTTACCTCCTTCGAGATTTGAGTTTGATTAAATATTGTACTTTTATTCCTTGGTTTGTTTTAGTTAGTTTGATAAAAAATTAAAAGGGAAAACAAGTAGTAAAAGGCAAGATTTTATGAGCAACAATATTAGAGAAAAGTCAAAAATATAGTGTGAAACATCAGTTGTAAATGATGTAGGGATTGATTCAAGTTACAACATATTACTATGGCCAATTTGCAAAAGGAAAAATCACTATAAATTCTTAATGTATGTCAACACCAAAGGTGAGTTCTCTAAGATGATTTTGATGATGAAGAGGGAGATAACTTGTATAATGATTACCATACACTAAGAAATGATATCAACAATTTGCACATTGAGATGATTGGTAAATAAAGGCCATAAAAGGAGCCTAGGTAAGATGGTAACTTTAAGAACATTAAGCTAAAGATTCTTTCATTCTAAGAGAGATGATCTTGAGGCTTACTTAAAGCAGGAAAAGAATATGGAACTAATTTTTTACTACTAATGTTATAATGAAGAGAAAAGGTAAAAACATTGTTATTGAGTTTATTGATTATGCTATCATTTGGTAGGATCAACGTGTGATAAATAAGAGAATAAATTATGAGAGATATATAATAACTATGAGAATATGAAGGCAATCATGAGGAGGCAATTTATCTTTAATCACTATTATAGTGATCATTTCTAGAAATAGTAATGTCTCATTTAAGGGTTTAGACATGTTAAAGAATATGATAAGGAGATATGAATGTCATGATTCGAGCTATTGTAGAGGAAGAACAAAAAGCCAACATCGTAAGCATTCTAAATGGTTTAAATTATGAGATTACTAATGTAGTAGAATTGTAAGATTATATTGAGCTAGAAAATGTCATTTATATGACCATAAATATGCAAATGCAACTAAAAAGAAAACACAACCACACACAATAAATTTTTGGTTTATCGTAAAAATTGAACCAAAAAAAAGGATGATCAAATGATTCCTAAAGCTAAAGTCGAGCAACCTAAAGAAGGAGAAAAGGTGCCTAATAAAGTGGAAGGTAAATTTAAAGTCCAAACTTATACTCATGATTTGTAGTCATTCATTTTTTAGAAACAAAGCACATAACTTCCCAATATCTTAATAAAATGGCAATGATCACAAGATATGATTGAGAAATTAAGCTTAATGGCAAAAGTGATAAGAAGTCCACACTACCATAAGAAGATTATGACGATGATGATGTTGAGTATTTAATAGATAGGGAGGTGCTTGTAATTATGCATGCTCTAAATGTGCAAGTTAAAGAAAATGATGTTAATAAGTAAAAAAATATATTTTTATACAAGATGTTACATCAATAATAAGGTTTATAGCATGATTATTGATTAAGTTAGTTGCAATATTGTAACTAGCATTACCTTAGTTAAAAAGTTGAACTTGCTTACCATGAAATGTCCTCGAGATATAAGCTTTAATAGCTAAATGAGTGTGGTAAGGTACGGATCAATAAATAAGTTTTGACTTCATTTTCGATTGAAAGATATTATGATAAGTTATTGTGTCATATAATGCCTATGTATGCTAGCCATATTCTCTTAGGGAATTATTAAGAGTTTGCTAGAAGGTTTATAATAGATGGGTTTATAAATCAATATTCTTCATTTTAAATGATAAACCCATTACTCCTGTACCAATGACAAATAAGTATATGAGAATCAGGTCAACTTAAGAGGACCAATTAACAAGAAAAGAGTGTGAATTGAAAAATAAGGATGACTGGTCAAAAAATTAAAAAATTGACAAATTTTAAGGAAAAGGAAAAGAGAGCGTTAACAGGAAAACAAAGAAACACATGAGCTTTTATGTTAGAGAGAGTGAGATTAAGAGCTTTTTATTCGAATCAATCTATAATTATAATTTCGTGTAAAAATGTTGTTTTGATATTAACAATTTGGCCTACTTTTTGTTTCTTTGTTGGAATATTTTAAAGGTGTATTCCCTAATGATGTTTTTAGTAGTTTATCACCAATAAGAGGAATAGAATATTGAATTGATTTCATACATGATGCTACCATTCCTAATCAACTAACCAATAAAAATAAAAAGCAAGTTAAATAGATTTTATCAAAAGGATATGTTAGAGAGAGCATTATTATATGTGTTGTTCTAGTCTTTCTTGTTCTTAACAAGAATAAGCTGGTAGATGATGTGTTTGTTCTTGAGCTATCAATAAAATATTGGTCAAATCTTAACATTTCATTCCTATATTAAACTACATGGTTAATTAGTCACATGATTCTTGTTTATTTTCAAATTTTGATTTGAAAAGTAGATATCATCAAATTATGATGACAGAAGATGATAAGTGAAAGACAATAAAGAAATATGGTTGTATGGGTGATAGTAATCCCTTTTAGATTGTCTAATGCACCTAGTATGTTCATAAGATTAATGAACCTTTTTTTATTACTTTTATTGAAAAATTAATGGTTATTTATTTTAATGATATTCTGATTTATAACATGACTTTAAATGAGCATGTTCAGCATGAAAAAATTATTTTGAATGTTTTAAAACATAAAAATATATGCTAATCTAAAGAAATGTTTTTTTTACATGGATAAAGTAAAATTTATTGTATTTATTGTAAGTGAAAAAGGGTTATAGGTGGATAAGGAGACGGTTAAGGATATTCAAGAGTGACATATACCTAGATCTATAATTGATGTGAGTAATTTTCATGACTTTGTTTTTATTGGAGGTTTTTTAAATATTTTATTACACTTTGTTTTTATTGGAGGTTTTTTAAATATTTTATTACGCTAGGTACATCCCTCATTAAAATTTTCATAATAGTTTTAAATGGGGTGATCAACAATAGCATACTTTTAATTTGATTAAATAAATGTTATGGTTTATTCTCTTATTAACTTTGTCTACTTTTTTTAAAACTTTTGAGATTATGTATGATGCATTGAGAATATGTCTAGGTGCTACTTTGATGCATAAAAATCAATCAATTTTCTATTTTATTGAGAAAATAAATAGAGTTCCTTAATTATCCAAATTATAACAAGGAGTTATATGCATTAGTATGGGCTTTGGAGATTTGGTAACATTACTTGTACCCTAAAGAGTTCACTATTCAAACTACAATAAGTCCTTAAAGCATTTGAAAGAGCAAGAGAAGTTTAATCAATGATATGTCAAGTGGACAAAGTTCATTGAGACGAATCCTTATATGATCAAGTATAAACGAGGCAAGAAAAATGTTATGACTAATGTATTATTCCAAAGGTACTTCCTAATTTCTATATTGAATACAAAGTTGTTATATTTCAAACATGTTAAGGACTTCTATTAGAATGATTATGATTTTGCATCTACCTTTAGGACTTGTGAGAAAACTGCTTTCTTTAAGCATGATAGGTTTTTATTAATATAAATGAATCATATGTACCTAAGAGTTCGCTAAAAGAGTTGTTATTGCATGAGGCATATAAGGGAGGACTAATTTGTCATTTTAGCATTAAAAAGACTTTAGATATTCTTAAAACATTTCTTTTGGCCTTATATATGTTGTGATATTTAAAGAATTTGTGCTAATTGCATTACATGTCAATAAACTAAGCCTAAGGTTATGCCACATGGTTTGTTAATTCCTCTGGTAGTCCCTACTAAATCTTATATTGATATTTATATATATTTCCTTTTAGGTTTGCATAGGTAAAAAGTGCATAAAGATTCTATCTATATGGTTGTTGATAGGTTTTCTAATATACACATTTTAGTGCATATAGTAAAACTGATGACGTAACCAACACAGTCAATTTATTCTTCAGGGAGATGTTAAGTTCCTTAGTTATTTTTGGAAGGTTTTATGGAGAAGTTGGGAATTAAATTATTCTTTTTAATTAGTTTGCATCCTCAAATGAATGGTAAAACTAAGGTAGCAAATAAGACTTCGACTATTTTATTTTACATACTATCATTGGAAAGATTTTAATAGATTGGGAAGATTATTTTTCATTGATTGAATTTGCATATAGAGTTGTTTATAGTACTATTGGTTATTGATCTTTTACTTTTGTTTATGAAAACTCACTAACTTTATTGGGTTTGGCTAAATAGTTTGGGATCAAGTTAGGAAGGCTAAAATATTTCCTTAAAATTATAGTAGGTCACTCTAGGTAGGGTGTTTTTATCTCTCGACAAAAATACGTTATTGATCTCTCAAGAGAAATATGCAAGACAACTTGCAAACTAGTTAGTACTCCAATAAACCTAAACATTAATTTGGAAAAGGTAGAGGGAGATATTGTAGTTAATAAGGAAATGTATCAACCTTTGTGGGGAGGCTCATTTATCTGTTTCATATACAACCAAATATAAGATATGCAGTGAGTGTGATAAGAGTTTATATATAGCTCAAAAGAAGCTTATTTGCAAGCACCTTACCAAGTATTGCAGTATTTGAAAGGGCTACCAAGAAAGATATTCTACTTAAGACAAATGAAAGTTTAGTATTTGAGGCACATACATATGTTGACTATGTTAGATCGATGGCTAATTATAAATCAAATTTAGGATATTGTACCTCTAAAACCTTATAAAATGGAGAAGTAAGAAGAAAAATGTGGGAGGATAATCTAATATAGAGGCACAATTTTGAACAATGGATCAAGAAGTGTGTGAGCTAATTCAGTTGGAAATTATCACAAAGGACTTGAAGATTGAGTAGGATGATAAAATGAAACTTTATTGTGATAATAAATATACTAGTGTAGCTTATAATTCGGTACAACATGATCGAAAAAAGTAAATGAAAATTGACAAACGCTTTATAAAAAAGTGAAAGTTATTTGATTTGAATACCTTATGTAATTACAAAGAATCAACCTACTGGTGTACTTTTTATGCGGGTTAAATAATTCAAGTTTTGGGAATATTAAATTCAAAGTTAGGAATAATGAATAAGGGAGTGCGAGAAATATGATTGGTTTACAATTTTTAAATTTTTTATTTATTTAGAATAAAGTACCTCAAAATCATTAATATGATTATCTTATTTAGTTATTTTTATTTGTCTTTTTAATATGATAACTGTATGAGATTATATCCTTATAAACGAATAATGTAGAAAATATTCTCTTCAATCATAAATCTTAATTTATAAAGTTCTAAGGTTATGTCAACCACATGTAAGCATTTAAAACTAAGAGGCATAGGTGGAGGCAAATCTTAACTGCCTTGTTCGTAGTAACTCAATGAAAGAAATGAAGCCTGTCGAGAACCGGTGTAGTAGTAAATATGCAAGAACTACCTCGTCGGCCTCAATTCAAGCTGTCTCCATACATTTGGTAAAAACTCTTGAACTCGGTTATTTAATTCGTGAAAATGATAAGATGTTTCGTCGCACCAGCCACATGGATTCAAATCAATCTCTATTATGTCCCCACAGCTCTCACTTTGACTTTAGCGGCCTTATTAGAACAGCATTAAGTACTCCCAATCATAAAACGTGAACCACCAGATTCCCACCCACCTGCACTGGAAAATATAAATCCAACGCAAGCCCCAAACTCGCTCAACATATTTCCAGTTTCTCTTAGCACACTTGTCAAAATTAACGCCTGTTTCCTCGCAACCACCACACATGGCGGCGGTCCAGCACCCAGTGTCCGACGCCAACGAGAACACCCCATATGGCACGCGCTCCCCATCTGAATTCTACGCGCTCCACCATGTCACCCACTCCTCCGAGTACATAACCAACTCCCGAGGCCTCAAACTCTTCACTCAGTCATGGTCTCCTCTTCCCCCGACCAAACCCATTGGCTGTGTCGCCATGGTCCACGGCTTCACTGGCGAGTCTGGTTGGTTGCTTCAGTTGACGTCAATACTCTTCGCCAAATCAGGCTTCATCGTCTGCGCTATTGACCACCAAGGTCACGGCTTCTCCGATGGTCTGGATGGCTTAAACCACCATATACCAGATATTAACCCCGTCGTCGACGATTGCATCCAACACTTTGCCAAGTTCCGTGAAACCCACGCGCCTAATTTGCCGGCGTTTTTGTACTCCGAATCACTCGGCGGTGCTATATCATTGTATATTACGCTCCGGCAAAAAGGAGCGTGGGATGGACTGATTCTGAACGGTGCCATGTGCGGGATCAGCGCCAAGTTCAAGCCTCCCTGGCCGTTGGAGCATTTGCTATTCGTAGTCGCGGCGGTCATACCGACTTGGCGCGTGGTACCCACGCGTGGATCTATACCTGACGTTTCGTTCAAGGTGGAGTGGAAGCGCAAGTTGGCGTTAGCGAGCCCGAGAAGGACGGTGGCAAGACCACGCGCGGCGACGGCACTTGAGCTGATGAGAGTGTGCAAGGAGCTACAAGGGAGATTCGAGGATGTGGAAGTGCCATTGTTGATAGCTCACGGGGGAGATGACGTGGTGTGCGACCCAGCTTGCGCGGAGGAGTTATATCGACGCGCAGCTAGCAGGGATAAAACCCTGAAAATTTATCCAGGCATGTGGCACCAGCTGATTGGTGAGTCGGAGGAGGATGTGAATAAAGTGTTTGGGGAAATGGTGGAGTGGCTGAGGACAAGAGCTGAACGGGCTCAATAGCAATCGCGTCCGAGGAAAGTGGCGCGTGACAAAGGATGTAGGTTGAGTTTGGTTTGGAGTACCTGGGGTACGATCACAATAATGTCATGAGATTTTTAGGTGGGAGGAGGTGACGTTACGTGAATATAGGCATGTAACAGATTATATCAATTAATTGTCTTTTGTTTGTCTGTGAGATGATATCATGTGTCAGCTGTTTTTCTGGTAAATTAAATGGAAGTTTTAACTATAACCCTACTCTCATCTCGTTAAATTATCAAAAGCGTGTCCAAAATCAGGTTGTTTCATATTTTTAATTGCTTCCTAAGATTCAAAATTCAGGAATAAATCTTAATTCCGTGCAAGTAAGTCTGAAGTTTGTAGCCTTATACAGCAAAAATGTTATATAGATAATAGTTCAGACTTACCTAAGCTTAGGTTGACTTGTTTATTTATTTAATCTACCCTTCAAATCTCATCTGGCATATTAAGAAATATCATATGAACGTATCATTTCTTTAGGTTATGAAATTACTAATGACCTTTTTATACCTTTTAATATACTTCACATCGACCCTAGTGGTTTAATCATCGACCCTAATGGTTTAATCCTTGAACTCTTTTTTATCACCTAGATAAATCACTTAAAAGTTGTCTCATCTCCTTTCTTGCAAAATTAATAATGGAGGCGACCACCCATGTGAGAAGGCATCTGACATCTATCCAACAGACTTCTTGTATCTAGAACTGAATGTCCAGTGCTTATTCTAACATTTATTCTAAAATAGAAAGCTTAATTAAAAATCAAGAATTCTCACATTTCTAGAATTGAATTTTCATTTAAAATTAATTCTAGAAAATGCTGCTTACTTCTCAATTAAACATATATTGCACAAAATATTCAATGACAAACAAATATTTGAGCTCTCTAGTATTATCTTTTAGCATAATTGTTCATACTCATGTGACTACTAATTGTTTTAGAATAAGGAACCATCTTTATCAGTTATTCTTCTTGTGGCATACATGGATTCTTTATATTGCTTAGATACTCATCTTTAGCAATTGGCATCATAAAAATGCATTATTATCTTGCATACAAAGTTCTTCAAGTATCTTGTTGATATATATATAACTTACAGTAGTAAGAAAGCTTTACTTGAATGATACTTAGTGACCTTAATTGCAAAGGTATATGCAGCCTTAGCCATATTCTTCATTTTAATCATGGTTAATAACTAATTTGTTTGTTCTCTTAACAAAGTTTTTATTATCACTAGCTAATAACAATATCATCTATATGAAATAATAAAATTATACATTTATAGTTGGATCTTTTAACATATACTAAGTAGTCTTTTTTAATCATAGTAAAATCATACAATAAGATTTTAGTATTAATGTAATATACCGCTTACTTCTATACTCTGTTAGACCATAGATTGAGTTTAACAATATTAGCATATAATGCTATTGTCCTTCCTAAATGAAACTTAGTGGTTGTATTGTATAGATTCCTTTATCAAGTTCTTCATTTAAGAACATAGTATTTAAATCCATTTGATGTATGTCAAGATTCATTCCTACTACTAAGGCTAGAATTACAATCTCAAAACAAATGAGAAATTCTTCTCATAATCAATCTCTTCCGTTTTATGTATGCTTTTGCCATTAGACGTACTTTGAATATTTTAAAGCTGCCATCTTAACATTTAAAAAAACTCATTTGTTCTTGATGGCTATATATGTTTTTAAAAGATTACCCAAGTCTTATACTTGGATCAAACTCATTAAGTTTCATTCTTATTCTATTATTGTCATTCATTCAACCTTATTAAGAATATATGGATCCTTTTTATATTCCTCGACTTATTATTTTCTTTTGAAAATACTATAAATGTTATTCTTTTCAACTTCAAAATTATATAAGGAATAATCCCCTCACAATATAGGTATAATGAAAATTTGAGAAACAAATCTCTTTACATTCATATTGCTTCCACTTGAATTAGATAGTGGTAAAGAGCTCCTACTGGGTTGTAATTGTCATTGATCAGAAACTAATTCATCATCTCCTAAACTGCTTCCACTTGGATGAATACTATTTAATTTGTCTTGTTTTACAAGACCATTCTATCTCTCATATAGAGATAAGTTTTGAGCTTATCTTTTCTTGCTTTGGAAATTATTGTATAAAAATGTGATATCCTGTGATGCAAATTCAATTGCTTGTTTATTACCTTGTTCACTTTTAAATATATACCCATTAGAATGTTCAAAAATATCTTTTATAGTCACTCTTCTTCCCTTTAGAACCTAAATTCCATATTTATAAGAAGAAGCGTGAATATAGATAACCATTAAATTCTTAAGAAATCAAATACATTAAATTAGGTTAATATAGATAACCAATAAATTCTTAAGAAATCAAGTACATTAAATTAGGTTTATTATTTGTCCATATCTCATATAATGTTTTAGGATATGATTTAATAGGCACCCTATCAAGCACATATTTGATCATCAATGACATATCATCCCAATAGATGATAAATAAATTTCCCTTACCATTATAAACCTAACTATGAGAAGAGTGTTATTTCTCATCTATGCACCACCATCTTGTTGATGGATTTATATAAAAATAATTAGCTATCCATTCAATTTTCCCCATATGACCTAGAGAATTGATCAAATAAATCTTCTTATACTTGATCAGTTCTTTAAGTTTTTATTGACTTAATCTTATTGATTCTTAAGTCATATACTTTTTGATACAATTGAATGTTTCAAGTTTTAAGAAATCAAATAAATATAATTATACTGAGTGTAATTATTGATAAATTTAATGAAATAAGTATTTTCGCGATATGCTCTCAAATTTGTTTAACCATCTTTAATGGATTGCAAGCTAGCCAGACAATTTTCACAAGAAAACTATTTTACTTTATGTAGGTCTTCTAAAAAAGTATGCTTTACTAATTGATTTATTTAATTTTATCCAATACAATCAAGTCTAGCATTCAACAAATTGGCATAGATATTATTAAAATAAATGATCTTATTAAATAAAAAATACATTTATTTATTAGTAAACAACATCTAATACCACAAAATCATCAAACATAAAATCGTGACTATTATAATTCTAAAAACATTATCATTTCCACCATTGTGGAAATTAATATCAGATCCAAGGCCAACTAAAACATGATATAGGTAAGATTTTTTCTCCGTGAGTCCTTTCATTTTCCCATTTTATTTAGCCTTAGTCCTTCTTGGAATCCTAAGAATTGTGGAAGGCATTCATTCCACTCTTCAGTTAGACTTACCATATTGCTTCCTCTTCTTGGTTTTTAACTCCTTATTAGTATAACTTAGTCATTTATGCCTCAGTATATGGCTCAAAAAGCTTAAGAAGTTTATTGATAGGTACCTAATAGCATCCTATATCATCTTGATATTCATATTATGGGTTAAGTGCATTTGCAAGTGCTCCTAATTAGAAGGTAAGAATGTATAAGAACTTACACCAGGTCAATGAAAGATAAGGTATAACTAACATCCTTCAGTATACTATGTTTGACATTAGCTTCACATGCCTCAATGTTAAATTCTTCTATTTCATATTCTTGTTTATGATTTATTTATTTGTTAAGGTTATGTATACGCAAGCATGCATGCATGAAAATGCACACACTCGTGCACGCACACGCACATACACATACACACCCACCCACAACAAAAGTATACTTTATGCAGGTCTTCTAAAAAAGTATGCTTTACTAATTGATTTATTTAATTTTATCCAATGCGATCAAGTCTAGCATTCAACAAATTGGCATAGATATTATTAAAATAAATGATCTTATTAAATAAAAAACTAAATTTATTTATTTAGTAAACAACATCTAATACCACAAAATCATCAGACATAAAATCGTGACTATTATAATTATAAAAACATTATCATTTCCACCATTGCGGAAATTAACATAAGATCCAAAGCTAACCAAAACATGATATAGGTAAGATTTTTTCTCCGTGGGAGGTTCTTTCAGTTTCCCATTTTATTTGGCCTTAGTCCTTTTTGGAATCCTAAGAATTGTGGAAGGCATTCATTCCACTCTTCAATTAGACTTACCATACTGCTTCCTCTTCTTAGTTTTTAACTCCTTATTAGTATAACTTAGTCATTTATGCCTCAGTATATGGCTCAAAAAGCTTAAGAAGTTTATTGATAGGTACCTAATAGCATCCTATATCATCTTGATATTCATATTATGAGTTAAGTGCATTTGCATGTGTTCCTAATTTGAACGTAAGAATGTATAAAAACTTACACTAGGTCAATGAAAGATAAAGTGTAACTAACATCCTTCAGTTTACTATGTTTGACATTAGCTTCACATGCCTCAATGTTAAATTCTCCTATTTCATATTCTTGTTTATGATTTATTTATTTATTAAGGTTATGTATATGCAAGCACGCACGTATGCAAATGCGCACACGCACACGCACACATATGCACCCATGCACGCACACACGCATACACACACACACACACACACACACACACACACCCACAACAAAACTCGTCATATCTCTTGATATCTAGTATAACATCATCATATATGTTGAATAAGTTAAAGAGATTTTATTTTACCATATGCCTAACAATTTTCTAATAATAAGTCATAATGTCCTTGAATAGTATCATAATTTCATGTAATGAGACAAAAGTTTTTTGCTCTTCCAATACCTATTGGATTTCTATACTTTAAAATTTTTGAATTGTCGTTATTAAAGTTTTTACCTCTAGTGAATTCTATGGAAAAAGTTTTAGATATAATATTAATTTTTTTCAAACACAAAATTTCTATAATGACATATTTACTATATGATATGTTATCAATTTCTTTTAATTTGATGCAATCTTCTAAGAAAATTTAATTAGTTTCTCAATTATTTGTGGAATTAAAAGGTTACTAAGTTTTCAATCATCATACATATAATAGTTGATCAAAAATTAATCATTTTATTTAAATTTATTTGTTTATAAGTATCTTAAGTATGATATGTATAACACATACATAAAAAAATTAAAACTGAAAGAACAATGCATTTAATAAACACATAATATTTAAAATTTAACAGCTGCTACAAACAAATAATGTTACAAAAGTATTATTAGAGATAGAATAAAAAATGACTAACACTTTCTAATTTAAAATATAAAATTTGATGAAACATTTGAATATAAAATTTGAAAAATTTTAGAAAAAGTTGAGTCAATTAGGTCTTCCAATTAATCATTGAAGTTCATATATGGTATTAGCTTTATGATCTCCTTAGGCCAATAAAACAAAGACCTCCAGACACTTCTCTTCTTTTATGCTCTTTCAAAAATTTTTGCACCACCTAACTATATGTGTAAATATGATTGGATAGAATATTCCACACTCCGATAACAAATCTTCATGTTAGGGCATGAGAGTGGTGAAGCGCTAATAGCCATTAAAGATGAGACCTTGTATCATCTTATTCACCAGTATAGCATTTAACATCAGGTCTACCCTAGTAACCATATAACAATAATCCAGTTGTGCCTTCATGAAATTTCCGCGATTTCATTGTGTTAGAGTTCAAATTAAAATCGAGATTCTCATTTCAACCATTTTCCTTAAACGAATTTGAGGAAAAAAATAATATTTAACACTTATACGTAATAAGTTGAAATATGTCCTAGAATATGAGCATATCACTACAATTAAGCGCTCGAAAAAGCAAGAAACATAATTCCTTTTGAATTGTTAAACTTATATTTATTCAATGTAATTAAGTAAAATAATTATTTGATGAGAAATGCCCTTAATTTTTTTTTAACGTTTATATCATATATATAAATATGATGTAGACAAATGGTAAGTGGTTCTAACATTACTAATATAGGTCAAAGGTTCTCTAAACTAACAATTTTTTTTTTCTTTTAGTGGACCTTAATCAAGATTGAGCCTTAGTAGGCTTATGAGTTTGGTCGACAATATGTTAAATAAAGATTATCTTATGAGTTTGGCAGATAATATGTTAAATAAAGCTTATTCCATACTCAGAATATGTTCAGTTATTCTTGTTTCCAAACATAAAAAATTCTTACTTTAGTTTTAAGTTAGTCTAGAATCCAAACACCCATCTTCTTTTTATTTTAAAAGACATAGCCACACCTTATAGAAAGTTGAGCAATGTTGCCCCTCCTATCTACATAACTGCCAAAAAAAAATACAAGGTAGGACCAACAATAAAAGAAATAAGATAGTGATAAGATGATGATGCCATCCATCATAGTCACCCTATTTCTTCTCTTTGGTTTGACTGCCTCCATTCACGCCAAGACGACAATATTACTATTGTTCACACAACCCACCACTAATGGGAGTTTAAGATATAGTTAGATTTTGGAATTTTATAGATTTCAAATAATTTAAACCAAAAGATTATCTATTCTCCTCTTAACTGTAGATGATAGTACTAGTGAGTAAGGCAACAAGATGAAGATAATGGAGCGGAGAACATATTGGTCGAACCAAAAAGGATGATTTTTCAACATATATGCTTTTATTATTTGGAAAACAAAGGTAGTGACTATCTAAAGTTTTCTTACGATAAAACATTCCAAATGAAAGTATGAATGGAATTTGAATAAATATTTGAAATAAGTTTTCCAAATTTTCTCAAGCAAGACAACCTATTCATAAACATGTTGGATCGCGTACGGTCCGTGTATTCATAATACGCTGCGGAAAAAGACCATACAAGAATATTATGTATAATCGAAAATACGACGGATCAACAAAAATACCTTATTATCGTGAATGGGTTGCTTCTTTTCGGATTTCAAGACACTGCAAAACGCGAATGTTCTCTACCGGTATCCACACGAGCATGCACGATCCGGGCTGCGGCTGTGGTGTGCTAGCACGTCCCGAAACAATTCCAG
>JANZLC010000202.1:15822000-15835355 GCA_026413385.1 Erythroxylum gracilipes | reverse complement strand
GAGTTGCATTTAACTGCAGCAAAAAGGGTGTTAAGGTATATCAAAGGTACAGTTGATTATGGTGTCAAGTTTGGAAAGTGAAAAAATTTCAAGCTATGTGGATTTTCGGATAGTGATTGGGCTGGTTCAGTTGATGACATGAAAAGTACATCAGGATATTGTTTCAGTTTTAGTTCAAGTGTTTTCCCATAGTGTTCAAAAAAACAAGAGATTGTTGCACAATCCACAATAGAAGCTGAATTTATTGCAGCAACAACAGCTGTCAATCAAGCTTTATGGCTGAAAAAGCTTTCGTGTGATCTGAATATGGAACAAGAGAATTGTACAGAGATTTTTGTTGACAATCAGGTTGCAATTGCAATTTCTCACAATCCTGTGTTTCATGGGAAGACAAAGCATTTGAATGATGCTCTCCTCATGAAGCTCGGCTGGGGTTTTCTTAATAACCCCCAGGCTCTATGGGTTCAGGTTCTGCGGGCCAAATACAAGGTTGCTATGGCGCACCTCCCTCACACCTTAGCCAGATCTGGCGCTTCGAATACTTGGCGAGGGATTGCGGCCGTTTGGCCTTTCATTCGTCAAGGTGTTCACTGGCAAGTTGGTAATGGGCGACGCATTCTCTTCTGGCTGGACCACTGGTTAGCAGATTGGGGGCTCCTTTATTTACTGGCTCAGACAGACCTCCCTGCGAGTCTTCTGTACGCTCCTCTTCATGATTTTTACGATGGAAATGGCCACTGGAATTGGCGGGCTTTTCAACATTATCTCCCCACTTCGGTTTGCATGACTATTGCATCGACCCATATCTGTCCTGGAGAGGAAGATCGGTTGAGCTGGGGTCAGACTTCGCATGGGAGGTTTACCGTGGAGACTGCTTACGATCTGATCACGCATTTCAATACTGCTGATGTCAATAGCCACTGGGAGGCCGTTTGGAAGTGGGCGGGACCACAACGCATCAGATCTTTTCTCTGGCTGGTGTCTAAGCGGAAGCTGCTTACTAATAGCGAACGAGTGACTCGTCATTTGACCACGGAGGCGGGCTGTACGTTCTGTGGCTGGGAGGAAACGATCATTCATGTTCTTCGAGATTGTCCTCGGGTCCAGTCCTTCTAGCAACAATTTCCTGGTTCCTTGGTCGGCGGGGATTTTTTTGGTCAGGAGGAAGGCCAATGGATCCACTTTAATCTTCATAACCTTGTGCACGTCCATCAGGCCACATGGGCTACTATCTTTAGGGTTGCATGTTGGTTTTTGTGGCAATGGCGGAATCACAACATTTTTGAGCCGGGTTTTACTTGGCCCCTTAATGGTTCTACTATTGTTATGGCTTACACCAATTCGATCCTTCGTGCCAGTGCGCTGGAAACTCAACTATTTCCGTCGCAGGGTCTGCCTTTGGGCTCGTTAGTTGGGTGGCATCCTCCTCTCGACAGTTGGGTCAAGTTAAATACGGATGGGGCCGTACAATTGGGCTCTAATATTGCTTCTGCTGGAGGCCTTCTTCGAAACTGTCAAGGGCACTGGTGCGGGGGTTTCCTTCAACGACTTGGCGTGGGGACTCCTCTCCTGGCGGAACTCACCGGCGTGTATTCTGGGTTGCTGCTGGCATGGGATTGGGGCTATCGACGTGTGATTCTGGAAGTTGACTCCCTCAAGGTCATTAATATTCTTTCGTCTTCCCATTTTAATCTGACTGAGTTTTCTTTTTTGGTGTCAGGTATTCGGGACTTGCTTCGTCGTGCTTGGGACGTACATTTGGACCATACTCTTCGTGAGGGGAACCGCTGTGCGGATCATTTGGCTTCTTTAGCATCGGTCGCAGCGCCAGGTCTTCATTTTCTGCGGGAGCCTCCCTGGAGCATTTTGGATGCACTCACCAGGGACGCGCAAGGAACCCTTTACCATAGATCCCTTCGTAGGGGATCCGCTTATCAGAGCTTGTCTCTTTGCTTTCTTTCCCGTGTAAAAAAAAAAAGGTAGGTAACTGCTAAAGCTACAGTAATCCTATTCTCTTCATTTCAGGATAAGGTCAACCGAGCACTTAAATTATGCCCATTATCATTGATACGATACCAACCCAAGAGGGAAACGTATATGATCAATCGGCTGTACAACAGTGGCCAACAATTTTTATGTACCTTTGTACAAGAAAGTAGCTATCTCCATTTCGTCACATATACCTAGTTAGGATATGAAAGTTACCCAAGAAGACAACCCCACAGTAGAGCAGTCACAATCTTCATTTGCTGGATAGCTGTGGTCCAAAATGGGAAGGTTAAAACTGGACCACTTCTAATGAATCACCTCGTCTGTCAAAACTCCAACTTGAGAGAGAAATAAGTGACAGAATGGCATTGAAAATCATGGCTAACACCCGCCATTCTGCATAGAAATTGTACATGCAACTACAAGTAATATATTCCCAACATCTTCATCGGCTAAAACTAGGAGAAGAGAAATATGGTATTAGAATCAACAATTAGCAGGAAACAATAAGTGACCAGAGCCAGATCATAATGATGATGACTGGAAGATCAGATTCTGTAGTTAACAAGTGAAGTCACTTTCCAGTTTTTTTTTTTATTGGCCAGCACATGCAAGACAAAATTTTGGTCCCCAAGTAGGTTGATTTATTGAATGCAATCCTATTGCTCTTATCTTTGCCCATTTGTCGGCTCTTGGTAAACATTTACACGGCCTACTCTTCTCCTCCACCTATACGTCACTGTTTCACAGAGAGTTATAACCTTATAGGTCTAGCTTATCGCTATACAGGTACTCTCTGCTTTTATATTATCTCGCAGTAATGAGCGTGCAACTGAGCTGTCTATTGCAGAAACATTTAGCATTAGTTCCAAGTTTCTGAGAATTCTAGCGACAAAAATGGACCCCCAAATAGTGTACTCAATTGATCGTGAATGCGAGATCTGTTTCTGGAAGTGGACAGGCAATGTTATAATTTAACACAAGCATTGCAGTGTCAGTCAGGTTTTTGGGAATATCGGAACATTATCATATAGTTAGTTTCAGCGATATAGTAAGCATAACAAAGAGCATAACACACAACATTCTGTAATTATATAGAAGACAATTCGTAAACTTTCAAAAGGATTCCCATAACAAAGCTGACTTTTCTTGTAATAGACATAATTCCCGGAGAAATCGTGACAGCTAGCTAGACTGCAGACCCTTGGGATTGGTGTGTGTTGTCACATGTAAAAACGAATATTTCCATTTGCTCCAAATCTTCAGAATTTCACTAGTTCCGGCGAACTTATCATAAGACTTCACGAAGCTGATTTTTCATGTTTCACTCATTTACAACTATTCCCATATGAGTACATCCATCAGAAGGATGTACTGTTGGAATTATTAGCAGACGCTGTACCAATTTCAACCACTTCTACAGCTTTACAGGTTCACTTTGGCATGAATATACTTTGTTCATTTTCAATTGCAAGACAGTTTCATTTCCCTTTACTGTCCTCCGCAATGAAATCGCGTGGCAATTAAGTGACAAGCAGGAAGTTAGAATTAGTTCCATTTCCAAAGGAAAAATTCAGCAGTGAATTGAAAAGAAAAATCAAAAGATAATGTTGTGAACACGAAGAATTTTTTGTTTAAAGATAAGATATTTATCAAAAGATAAAATTTTATCTATTAAGATAAAATTATTATCTAGTTAGGATTTAAACTTTTGAATTTGATTTGTTTTATCTAGATATTAGCTAAGTTTGTTATTTCATTCTCTATATATTTAGGCTTCCATGTGAATGTAAAGTGAACTAATTAATAAAATTTCCTTTTGCATTATCTCTTTTCTATTTTGCTTAATTTTAGTTAGTTTCTCGTTCTAAAATTCCAATATGATATCAGAGCTTTAGATCCTTAAGGGATTGTGAGATTGAGTGAGTTCCCATTACTGCTAGCAATTCAACAATTATAAAGGCTCATGAAGAAGAAGAAGCAAAAAGCAAAGGAAAGCCTCAATGCTATAACTGCAAAAGATTTGGTCATCTGTAAGAGAATGGCAGATTTAAAAAAGAAGAACATGCAAATTTGGTTAACGTTGATGAAGAAGAAACTTTTTTGAATTAGCTAAGAGAAGTGCTCAACAATGGTAAGATGATGAGAAATTGCATCATACAGTGAAGAGAATCTTTTTTGAATTAGTTGAGAGAAGTGCTCAATAATGGTAAGATGATAAGAAAGTGCATTATATAGTGAAGAGAAGTGCTTCACAAATAAGAAATTTAGAGAGATGTGCTCAAAGGAGTTTAAATTTTCTGCAACTTTGAATAAAGGGAGAATGTTGGAAAGATTGATTCAAAGTTAAAAATGAAGTCTTTGTTTAAAGATAAAATTTTATCTATTAAGATAAAGTTATTATCTAGTTAGGATTTAAACTTTTGAATTTGATTTATTTTATCTAGATATTAGCTAAGTTTGTTATTTTATTCTCTATATATTTAGGCTTTCATGTCAATGTAAAGTGAACTAATTAATAAAATTTCCTCTTGCATTATCTCTTTTCTATTTTACTTGATTTTAGTTAGTTTCTCATTCTAAAATTCCAATACAATCAACTAGGAAAACTCGTTATGCGCGACAAAACAATTATGTTAGAAGCCTGCAAGATATGATCCCGATTCTGAGACAAAAGATTCAAGGACTAGCTCACCTATGTAGCTCATGTTGGCCTTTTCATTCATGTAATTTTTAGATACCCAGTATCCGTAGCCATATTTGTCATTGCTTTTGGTGCATACCATAGGTTTTTTTCTTCTCAAATCTATGATCGAGGAAGAGAGAGAATCTTGGCCATGGTTTTGATCAGACTGATAGCAAGAACAAGGTAGAAGTTAAAGCCTTTACGTCCTAAATATTTCTCTATCAGAATACCCAGAAATCAGTGCGGGAAGATCCAAATCAATTAGCATATCAGCAGAACTGATGGTAGATTGAGAATGTTTCCATGGGAAAAAGGGATGCGTGGAGAATATAGAATGAAAATTGTTCGAGAATTTTCTCTTTATCTCTTTAATTGTTGGGAGTGTATAGATGTAAATATATTCTTAGAATCCTAATTATAGTTGTAGGATTAATTGTTGAGATTCCTTTCCTTATTGTAATTATAGCTAGTACGTTTTTGAAAAAGTAACGATGAACATAATTATTTTCCTTCTTCTACTTCTCATCTTTCAAGTTGATATCAGAATGTACAAATCCTTTTGAAGATGGGTGAAAATTTTGTTCCTATTGTTGTTCGATCCAAAGGAGCTTTTAATGCATGCATCATTCTTTCTAAATCAAATTATGATGTTTAGTCACAACTGATGGGGATGCATATTGTTGAAAGAGGGAAACTCTCTTAAAAGATGGTTACTGAAGTCTCTGAGTCCAAAGATTATGAAGCGATGCTTACGATTACCCACAACCCATGAAATCTATAGTGCACTAGCAAAAGTCTTCCACGATGGAAGTGATGAATTGTAGTTTTTCACCCTGAATCAAAAGGTGTTCACTGCAAAACAAAGTGGAAGACCTCTCTTTGAATACTATGGAGAGTTAAATTGAAGTCTTTCAAGAACTAGATCATCCGGAAAAAAAAAGTTCTCATGAAGGATCCTAAAGATATTAAAGCATACCAAAAGTTGATTGAATGACTAAGGGTGCATATATTCCTAAAAGGTTTAGATGATGTTTTTGAACAGGTATGTGTAGATATTCTAAGGAAGGAATCAATTTTTGAATTTAAAGGAATGTTATGCATTGATTCGATGAGAGGCAGTCCGTCGTGAAATGTTGAAAGGAGAATTTGGAAACCTAAAAGATGTTGGTATAGTGGCTGGAAACAAATCAAAGACAACTGTTGATAGTGAAAATTCTACATACAAATGCACTCATTGCAACCAAACTAGACATACTAAAGCTCGTTGTTATGAACTTTTATGATATCCAAATTGGTGGAACCATAATCTAGCAACCCGGAAGAAGAATTTCAAGAAAACTCTAGTTGTTGTTGTTGCTAAGACCAAAATCAATGATGATGCTATTGAGAAGACTTTTGCATTATTGGCAATTACAAATAATGGTAGTAAGACTTCTAATGTTTCTGTACCTTTTTCTAATAGTACATGGATAATTGATTTTGGTGCTACAAATCATATGACCTTTGATTCTAGATAGGTTATTAAACTCACAGAATTCTCATAAAATTTTATTTTTACCGCCAATGGTGATAAAACCCCAACTGTTGGGGAAGGGTCTTTAACTCTTATTAATACTTTAAATTTGGATTCTTTTGTGGTTGTTCCATTTTTTAATTATAGCCTCTTGTTTATTTCTTAAATAACAATAGCCTTATCATGTATTGGAATCTTTTATCCTAAATGTTTGTCTATTTAAGGACATCCAAACAAAGCAAACAATTGGTTATGATATTAGGAGAGGGAAGTTGTATTATCTGGACTTAACATCAAGGAGTTTAGACAGGTTGCATCAAGTTTTTGTTGTGGATAAACCAAAGGTGGAGAAAAATAAAGCTAAACTTTGGTTGTGGCATTGACGTTTGGGGCATGCATCTTTTAGGTATCTCAAAAAATTATTTCCTAGTTTGTTTGAAAAAATTGATGACTCTAGTTTTCGTTGTGATGTTTGTGAACTTGCAAAATGTCATCGAAATACATTTATATCAGTGTTAAATAAGAGTCCCTTTCCCTTTATAGTTGTTCACTCTGATGTATAAGATCCATCCAAAATTCCAACTTTGGGTGGGACTCTCATTCCATTCAAATGCATTTTAAACACTAAAACAAAACCTCACATGTCCTTAATCCTCAAGTCTAGGAGTAATCTCTTCATCTTCTTAACTTAAAAAGAAAACCCTATATGTTAAAAAGCATTGGTTCTAGGAGAAATCTCTTTAGCTCTATAGATTATAAAAAAAATGATATATCTAACGGCCTCAAGTGTATAAGGAGTCCCTTCATCTTCCTTGCTTATAAAGAAAAACCTTCATTTCTAAAGCCATTGGGTCCAAAAGAAGTTCCTTTATATACCTAACTCATACAAAGAAACTTATGGGTCAAAAGGCCTTTAGAAGAAGTTCCTTTGGGATTGATAAGAAAAGAGAGGTAGACTTTAGAGGCGTATAAAGTTCACTTATATTCTTTTTTAAAATTTGTTAGCATAATAAAGCTAAACTTTATAAGCTTATCAAGTTCACTTATGTCTTTTCATTAGAAAACTTTCAAGGTAAGAGATTTATACTCAATAAGAATATCACATTCACTTATATCTTTTCATTAGAACTTGTTAATGCAAGAAAGGTAGACTCTACTTGATTGTCAAGTTCACTTGTATATTCATTATAAATGTATCAAGGTAAGAGATCTAAACTCATTAGGCTTGTCAAGTTTCTTATATCTTTTCATTAGAAATTTTTTAAGGCAAGAAAGCTAAAATCTATAGGCATATTAAGTTCACTTATATCTTTTTATTATAAAGTTTTTAAAGCAAGAGAGCTAGACTCTATAAGTTTGTCAAGGTCACTTTATATCTTTTCATTAAAGAATTTTCAACATAAGAGAGCCAGAATCTACATGACTATCAAATTCACTTATATCCCTTTATTAGAAATTTTTAAAGACATAAGAGCTAGACTATACAAACATGTCAAGTTCGCTTGTATCTTTTCGTTAGAATTTTTCAAGGAAAGAGAGCTACACTCTATATGTTTGTTAAGTTCACTTATATATTTTTGTTAGGCAATTGTTGGGATGAGAGAGCTAGACTCTACAAGCCTATGATGTTCACTTATATATTTTTATTAGAAATTTTAAAGATAAGGGAGTTAGACTTTACAGACTTATCAAGTTCACTTATATCTTTTCTTTAAATTTTTTTATGTAAGAGAGTTACACTTTAAAAGCCTTTCAAGTTCACTTAGAATTCATCTTTTAAAATTTGTCAAAACAAAGGTGTTAGAATCCATAGATCTATCAAGTTTGTTTAACTTTTCTTTTTGAATTTTTATTAAGATAAGAAAGCTAGACTCCGCATACTTGTCAAGTTCATTAAGACTAAAGGTTAAACTTTAATTTTATTGTTAACCTAGATCCTACAAGGATGTCAAGTTTAAACAGTTGATACTATCATTTCTAAATCAAAGGTAAACTTGGAAAAGATTGACAAAGCAAAAGTAAAAAAATTATAAAATATAAAAGGGATAAATAAATTCAAACATTCATATATCATATGCCCCTGCATACAAGAAAGAAAATAAATAAAGAAAAAGAAAAATAAACTAGAAGATGTAGAGTTACCATCCTCAGGATTGGGAGATTCCCCTTAAGGGAGACTAATGACTTAGACATCTCCATCAATGTTATAAAACTAACTAGACTCTTTAGTCTGAAGATCGCGGTTTTTTTGATATGTGTAGTTTTAATATTTTAACCTCGATATTCCGCAAGCGCACGAGTCATTCACGTAGTATCTAAGGTGTCGATCCTAAGAGGAGAATTAATCTAACCCTAAACTCTAAGACTGAAACAAATTACAGAAATTCAACTGTAATTAAGCTAAAAAATAGCGCAATTTAACCAATTCAACTCAAGAATAAATCATGAAATATTAACAAATCAACATATTGCAATGCTCACACCAAGAATCAACCTAAGGAACTACCAATAAAGAGAAAGGGTTGATTACTCTCTCTCGAGTTATAACCAAAAGCCCTAAATTATAAACCATAATCAGATTATGGAAAATTGCAATATCTCAATTCACAATTTATCCAAACCCTAATTAGATCTGAAGTTTTCCACTAGACTATCGGGGACCTATGTGAGATCTCTAGTCACACAATTACCGATTTGATTGATTTTTTATTGTTATTAAATTACATAACTCTTGTTAGCCCTATTTAATTATTTTTCATCGGATCATCCTCTCAGTCTATTACTAATTTATGAAAATGCTGAAATCAACCACAATGAATCTAATTCACATAAACAATCAAATTTTTATTGAATCAAAGATAAAAATAACTCGAAGATGAGTTTAGACAATCCTCAACATTCATAAATCCTATCTCAATAGCTATTCCAATTCTATACATAGATAAAAATGGAAATACACTAGAAAATAGATCTGAATGGATGATAGAGGTAGCAACGACGGGAAACCTCCTGTTCCAGGAAGTATTTCATAAGGCTTCTTCTTCATGCCTCTCTTCCTTCGTCTCTTTCTAATTCTCTCGATAAACTCTCTCTAGGATTTCGTGATGGTGGCTAATGCCAGAAGCTCCTCATCTCTTTTGTCTCATTCTTTATATACATTATGTGTTCTAGGCAGCCCTAGGGTTTTTTCGGCGTCGAAAGGTCAAAAAATTTCCTCAAAACTCGACATTTGCGAGTCTGCCCGATGTAGGCCACGATCATGGCCCACTTGTAAGCTTTCTGTCAAGATCGTGCAGGCCACGATCGTGGGCCAAGTCTTATACTTCTGTCACGATCATGACGATTTGGCCATGATCATGGGTTGTCTCCCTTGCTTCTGTCACTATCGTGGCCCATCTTGTTTTGGTCTAAATCTCTCTGAAACTTCTCCATTCTTTACTGTTGAACCTGAAATACTAACAAACACATCAAAGTATCTCAAAGACATAATAATTAACCTTAAATGCTTGTACTAACCCATAAAAACACTTAAACACAAATAATTCACAAACTAACACAATTCTACCGAAAACACATACTGAACAATAAACAGATAAACACATATCAAACTATACCCTAAAATAGGATGCATTTCACAATTATCAACGTCCCCACACTTAAACATTTGCTTGTCCTCAAGCAAACAAAACAACAAACACACAGAAATTCACACAGCACACAATATAGTAAAGAGACAATGGCTTTAACTTCATGAAATAATTTTAATTTAAAACGCAATCATTCAAGTCATTTCAAATCATTAACATGCAAAATCCGTGTCTTGGGGCTTTGTACTAAATATACATATTAATCCAGACTTAAGTGTTAAATTGTTTACCGTTCTCAATTGCACACACTCATTAATAATTCTTTGGTTGTTCAACTCTATAACTAATCCTAAGTATGTTTTCATGAAAATCAAACTATTACAATTTCGGTAGGTTTTATTCGAAAACACAATTTTATTTTTATTTACTTTTTATGAACATAGACTTAGTCTTTTTACGCGGAGGCAAACATTCGTAATGAATGTCAATTCGGTTACTTAACTAAATCATGTTTTTTATTAAGATGCTTGGTTGGAACATCATTCTAGCCTTTTTATGTGAAGGCACACATTTGTGATGCGTGTCGATCCAGTTACTCAGCTATATCACGATCTCAACTTACTACTAGCTCTATTCATAACCCGAAGGCCAGTGGAATAGTTACTTATTTTAAAAATAATAACCTTTTTTATTGTCTACCTTGCTGCTTTAACTACTCGTTTTCATGAAAAATTACTAGTAAAGCTACTTAGGTTAAAAGGCCTCAAATTATGAATGAATGTGACAATTTAGAGGGCTACACTTAAACACTAAATCCTAATTAAGTTGCATATTTAATCAAAGAACCCCAGTTCATTAATTCTACCAATTAATAATTCTCTATAACCTAATTAACCATGTTTAAAATTAAATAAATTTCAATTCATCTAAGCCATTGACACATTCACACGATTCACAGAAAGCAACCTAATAACTATAATATGCAAAATTCACATTCAAATAAACACATAACCCTCCCCACATTTGAACAACGCATTATCCTCAATGTGAGAAGGTGATAACAAACACACATAAAGACAGAAGAAATATAATTTAAATTAAAACAAAAGATAAAAAAATAAAAATAAAAATAAAGACTAAATTTAAAAAGAAAGAAAGGGTTTAGAACAAGGTTTATGGTGAAGGAGGTGGTGATAGGGTTGGAGGTGGCAGTTGAACGCCCTGAGCCTTGAAATAGTGATAAATATGACGTATGTCCTAACTTTGACGTCGTTGGGTTTGGACCATCTCCTTCATACTTTTGGAGTTCTCTGTAAGTTTATCTGTAATTACCTTAGTGTGTGCAGAGATTATGTCTAGTACCTTCTTCCAGCTTGGTTCTTCTGCATCATCTTCCTCTTCGAACTCCTCACTGGTCGAATGCTCTTCTAGTTGCTGTTGGGCACTTGAACTTTCTTGAACAGTCCTGCCCTTAACATGAGTCTTGGCACTAATATCCCAAAGTTCCGTATTATAAGACTTCAAGATTTCAGCTCGCCATAGATGATGGTGGTTCATGAACTCAGGACAGTAGACTATAACTCTGTTGCACTCAACTCCATAGTAGTTAGCTATGGCCAAAACCAAATAACCCATTCCTAAAATATTGCTTCTCTTCTTTCGAGTAGCAATAATTGCATTAAAAATATGGGTGATTATGCAAACTGGGATGTTATGATCTATGCACCATAATATAAATAGTTCCTTCGTTGAACACTTGTTGGTTTCTGTTTTGTCAAAAATAATTTGGCACATGAATTTGTGCATCAACAAGTGTTCATGACTCCTAATAATATTATTGTGTTAGTTCTTAGCGTTGAAATGCTCTAATCCAGTTAGTTCTGTCCAATAAGGATTGACACGGAAATTGTTGTGTTGATCCACTACGAAAGACTCGGGGAAACCAAAAATTTCATACATGGTGTCATATTCAAACCGATAGGGTTGTCCCCACAACCTAAACCACAGTTCCTTAGGTTTGTTGGATTTATATTGACGAGAAGTAAAAAATTCTAAGGTCATTTCTTTGTAAACTGGAATTGAATTTGAATGAACTGACCCCATTGAATATTCTTGGCTATGCTCTCGACCTTATCTCATAGTTCTAATCTATCTAAAGTTTCAAAGTGAAAATATTTTGGAACCATAATTTGTTTACTATGAAGGGAATGGAAATGAGTACCTTCCTCATTTGAGAAGATCAAAAAATGTACTTTATATTTAGCTGCTCTGTTCCTTTTCCCTCGTCCTGAGACTTGTGTTTGCCCCGTTGATTGATCAGACTTTACTATTTGCTTGATGCGTGACATATTAGCTTGTAGGTCGGTGGAAGTCAAAAGAAATTTGGAGGTTTGAAATTTTGTAGAGAGAAGTGAGTGATTGGAGAGATAAAGTTTAGAGAGATAAAGTAAAAATGAAAGTGAGTGAAAAAATGAAGTTAGAAATGTATTTATAGGTGACTAGATGGTAAAAGTAAAAATTTTAAGTGAAATGCATGTGTCTGTCATTTTTACCTTGCCGCAGACCACGGTTGTGGCCAACAATTTTTTCACCAATTTTAATTTTTCTTCTTCAGTCCTTCTCCATTTGTTGAAATCCCTTCTTAACTCCTTGTGGCTCTTTTACCTCTCTTTGCTTACTTCATCGATCATAGAATTCATGTCGACGTCCTATGCCTTCCAATTTTATTTGAAAACAAAATAACCTAACTACAGAATTCAAACTTTCTGAAGACAATTTAAGGAAATTAAAATTCCATGGGTTGCCTCCCATGCAGTGCTTCTTTTAATGTTAGTAGCTCGATGCTTTTCTTTTGCTCATGGTGATTCAAATGAGTGGTGCAATGGCAGTGCAATCATTAATCTAACAATTTGCATATGAGCTACCATGCCCTTGATTCTACCTTCCTTATGGCTCTCCTTCTTCTACGCGATCGCTTCTTTCTGAAGGCACTCCCAGGATTTGTAATATCTTCCCATTGCCCTCAAAGTTCGGGTTCCTTGTCATTAGTTAGAGGTAAAGGAGGATTGTTGTCTTTCTTTGACACTTTGAATGTTACTTATTGCTTACCTACCCTCAGAGTTAGTCCTCCCCCATCAACATCAATGATTGAGCAAGTGTTGGGCCTCGAATTTTTTATTTATTTACTTTTATTTTGCTTTAATTTTTAATTTTTTTTAGTTAGTTGAGTCTTAAAATTAGCAAGGATGAATGGGGAATTAGAATTTGAATTAAGTTAGGTGGTGTTAAGTGGATTAAGTAGTAGTAGGCTTGTTAAATGGAGGGTAGAGACATATAAGACAAAACAAGGGCAAAATGGGAAAGTCCTTGTAAGTGAAGGGCAAAATTGGAAGGAATAGGCTATTCTCTTTGGTGTCTTAAATTAGAAGAAGAAGAGAGAAGTGTCGTTAGAACTAAGGAGAAAGAGTGAAAAACGTGAAAAGGAGAGAAAAGAAGGGAAGATCGTGGGAAACTTGAAAGGAAGAAGAAAGAAGAAGAAAAAGAAGAGGAAATCAACTTGTTGGAGGTAAGTTTTCATCTT
>JANZLC010000202.1:15809292-15821900 GCA_026413385.1 Erythroxylum gracilipes | reverse complement strand
TTAAAGACTGGGACAAGTCTACTGCACTGGCCAAAGGAGTCTGTTCTCACTGTTTGAAAAAGTATTTTGTTTCCTTTATTTGGACTGTAAATATTCTTTGGATTTTTGTTCTGAGATTTACGATATGTAATATATGTGTGTGGGTTTAAGTTACTAAATAAAATCAATATCAGTGTGATGTTTGGTTTTGTTTGTTCTGTTTTGGGTGGCATCTATGTATCCTCCCAGAGAGTATTTGAGTGTTACACTTAATCTGTTTTGCTTTTGCTCTTTTGATGAGCAGCAAAAATGGCTAGGTTGAAACAAGCCAAAGAAGAAGTTGAGAAGGAGGCTGCTGATTTTCATGCTCATATGGAAGCTGAATTTCGGAAAAAGCTTGCAGAGGTAAACTATACCAAAATATTATTTTTCATCTGCTAATATTTATTATGATATTCTTTATCTCAAATAGATCAAAATGAGAGACCTTTAAGTGTTTTGCCATATTAATTTACAATCTATAGGAATGCATGATTAATGATCCGCAAGACATTGACACATACTTTTTTGCTGCTTGGGCAGTTACCCTATATTTCTCTTATTTTATTCTTTAACATGTTTGCCAATTGAGTTGTGATAACTTTCTTAACTAATGTTTACTTCTTCCGAGGAAAAATCAATGCTCAATATCTGACCAGTAAATACTCGCATAACACGAAACAGAGGAGTGGAGATTCTGGTGCTAATGTCCAGCGATTGGAGCAAGAAACAGGGGCAAAGATCGATCACCTAAAGAATGAGGCCTCAAGAATATCACATGACGTGGTCCAAATGCTTCTGAAACATGTGACGACAGTTAAGAACTAGAGTTTGCTATAGGCTGCTTATTAAAGTACTAATGTTTTGCATCTATGCTTTTCAGCTCCAACGCTGGCTCTTTAGCTTGGCTTGATCGCATATTGTCAGTCTTTCTTTCCATATATTTGTTGTTTCATTGTTTGACTATGGATATTGATGAAATAAAATTTCTGGCATTCTCTGTTACATAGACAAGTTTCATTCAGAGGATTCCTTTGTAGAGTCAGTACGACTGCTAACTGTTGTTGAACCAACGCTTCATGTGTGGTTTCCATGGAGATGAGCAGGCCTATGTACTTTTTTCCTGTATGATAATGATCAAAAAGAATAAAAGCTCCAGTGGCGAGTAACTTGGAGCTATGACCAGTAAGGAAACGCTGTAACGTTGACCTGCTATGGTGTGTATTTGTGCAACCATCAAGGATGCTATATAATACGGTCTTATGATCTTGATCATTGTCTGGACCAGAAATCTTGTAGTTACAGTTAAGTTACCAAGGAGAAGAGTTAATTGAGCTATTGTCTGGACGAGAGATCTTGTAGTTACAGTTAAAGTTACCAAGGACAACTTTCCATATAACCGGACAACTTTCCATATAACCGGTGCAATCGGCTTATATAATTAATAGGCAATTACATCTTGGCGTGTAAATTTGTTAAGCTGATATTGATGCTGAACGTCTCAGACAATGATCGTCATTTTCTGCATATACCTATATTGATCAAGAGCAAAAACCCCCGTTTTATTGGTTATCATTTTTCAAGGGTACAGGGCGGACAAATCCTGCAAAATTTGCTGTACCAGTATACCACATGCCAAAATGCCTATCCCGAGAAGCCTTGAAAGTATCTGTCGATCGTCTCTGTTATACATTGCCCATGCCATAGCCGGTGGAAGAACTCCATAAAGCATTGTCATACAGTAGCCTCCCTGCCCCATCATTGACATGTTAGTAAGAACTCCATAAATAGCCTCACTGCATTAAAATGTTAGTAAGAACTCCATAAAGCATTATCACACATCATTGACACGTTAGTTAATCATCCACGACAAGAGGCAGCTCAAATAATCAAAGACCGGTTGATGAGGTTGAAAGTTGAGAACTTGTATTGAAGCTTTTTTATTCTCAGCTTACAGCTATGTCTGTAGCAGCATTGAAAGCATCTGGAACAGTAGTTGAGATGAGTAATGTCGGAGCTACTATCATTGCCATTGCAGTGAAGCTGAGTTTATTTTTACCCCACCACTTCCTAAATCCCATGTTTTCCTTTGGTTCCTGCAATATTTTGGCATAGTTATGTAAAAGTATTGGGCTATGTTCTAAAGAAGATTTAGGAATCCTCCCTACTGCTGCACTGATGATCTAACGATTTCTATATAATACTAGAACTCAGGAAACAATGCCCGCCTGCAATAGTTGTGAGGGGGGAAAACGCCAGGAGAGCTTCCTTAGTTGCTCCTTGAAGAATTCAGAGAAGCCCAGGAGGGTGCCAATCATTGACGTCCCTACCGCCAAAAGCGAGAAGGCTTCTACCATGTACGATAATCCACCCCACCTCACGCTTGACAAAGGATCTTTGAGGGTTAGCAACTTTAAGATAAACAATTTTAGAACAATCAATGTAAGACTGATGGCATGTCCCAATAAGAAACACAAATTCCGACAATCAGAACAGAACCATAAAAGCAACAAGTATTATTACATTAAGGGCGGAACAAATCATTTTTGGACTTTTACATATATTGAAAAATGAAATCAAGTCCTGAAGTAGATAATTACGCTTACTTACTTGATCAACAACTCAACAGGATCAACAGTTTGATCAGCTTGAGAAGCGATACCAAGAGCAACTGCATCCCATACAAGCAAAGCAAACAATGGAACAAGACTACCAAGCAAAACTGATACCCTCAATCTTTTCAAATCACCACCCAAATAAGCACAAAGAACTGCAGGAATATCAAACATCATGAACCAGGTGGGACTTAACTGCTTTAATTGAAATTGGAATGTATTGCATGTTTACCAGGAATTAGGTCGTGATACACCAAAGAAAAGATCATTACTGGAATGGTAGCTGGAACTTTTCCCCAATCGCCACTTCCCTCCAAACCTGACCACCCTTCAAACACAACTGCTAGCACCTCAATAGCTAGCAGTAAGCCTGTGCGCACCGAATAATATCAAGAATATGAATCAGCTACTAGAAAAGTTAGACAATTCGAAACAGCAATTCAATGTTTTGCACCTATCATGATAGAAGTGAGCCACTGGTTGACTTGATCAGTGATTTCAGTGCCACCAATAGAGATTAGCACTGTGAAAACAGCAATAAACAAGCAGGCTGAGACAGGTTCAGAAAGGTTAATTAAATGGAAAAGGATCTCCCCAGACTTGGAACTGTAGGCAGTCATCGAAGTATAACCCAAGAAAACATATGTAGCTGTGGCCAGAGTTCCAGCCCAGTCTCCAAGTGTCTCTTGAGCCATAGTCCTAATTGATATGACCTCCAATTCATTCTCATCCTCTCTTTTGCTAATCTTCCTCCTCAAACCCACATCGACTTCAATAAGCAGAAGTGCTTCAATCAGCAGAAAAACCCAACATAATATCATGGACGCTGAACTTGGAATAACTCCCTGCGATTTAAAAATACGTCTGATGACTACCTAAAGTAGCATATTCCAAAAACAAACCTCATCTTAAAAGCGATAGTAATTTAAGTAACTGTAGACACTTCCCATGTTAGCTTTGATTATGCTATTAAGAAGGAAATGGAAAGGGAAGGATTTACAGCAGGAGAAGCTTTTTTTGGGAGAGCAAGTATGCCTGAACCAATACTTGTACCAACAATAAGAGCGACTGCCCCAGCAATAGTACCCTTCTTTTCAACTACATAAACTTGCTCCTCATTTCCTTCTGTTGCATCTTTCTTCACTTTCGCCATAAAGCATCTCTGAACTGACAACTGCTTTTGCTGCCATTTGCAGTCCCAAGCCAGGTACCCACAACTGGAAAGAACAGAACCTATTAGTTACATCCATCACTGAAATTTAGTATTAGATAAGAAAGTTCGTTCCTAACTCTCATACCTGATCTTTGCGTGCTTCCGATGACTTGTGCGCCATGAAGTGATCAATTTGTCATTCTTGTGAGTCCGAGGATACAGAAAAGCATCGAAAGGCATGCACCATGAGTCCATGAAAAGGGGAGAGAGAAGCTACTTGCTATGGCAACTTATGGACAACAAATGAAAGATGTTCCCCAAATATCTTGGAAGTGGACCACATTGCCAACATCATCAAGTGGCTCCCCCGGGTATCGTTTCTGACAAAAACAGGAAAAGGAACAGAGGCAATGGACCGAAATTCTACTCGCACTCCCTCTCTTTCTAAGCTGTATAGTATTTTTGGGTTCAACCAAAAACCAGGAGAAGTTTGTACACCTACAAATAAGTTTGGCGAAGGTTCGAACTCGGCTTATATATACATATGCATCGTATTGGGATATCAGACTCAAGTATGGACTCTAACAACTCTCAGTCAAACTTGAAACTTAGATCTCAATTATATACGAGATGTTTTATTTATATAGCAAAACAAGAATATTTTATGATTGTGAATATAGATTCTCCATGTCTCTTGCTCCTAGTGCTTCTCTCCATGTCGCTCAACTCTCCTCTTTTTATCTTTGTGCCCTAGCCACTCGTAGTCCTCTCTGCTGCTTAACCTTGAGCAGGCGACAGTAGCAGCACCCCAAGCCTTATCCAAAACACTCACCGGCGCTCTTGCTCTCGCTTTAGTCGTCCTCTTCTTCTTTTTCAACCTCATTGTTCAAATTATTTCTATGTTTACTTCTCTACTTTAATTGTTTCTAGTTTTTCTTTCCTCATAATTTTTTTTTTTCCTAACACTATCCCTGTTGATGGCATGGATACATATTCTTTTCCTTACAACATATGTTTTTATTGTTTTTATATTCCTTAATAGTGAAATTATCATTTGTGCTCTCACTATTGTAAATGGAAGTAAGTCGCTTATGTGGTAAATGGAACTTGAATTTGTGTCGTTGGACTTTGTTGCTTTTTATGTTGTAAGTGATTCAGAAAGTATCCATCATCATCCTACCATCAGCTTATGGCTTTAACGACCTAATGCTTAATTTCTTTGAGGCTCCATCACTCCTAATTAACTTAAATTCACATTTAGTAGCTAGTTGCTTCTTAAAATAGTAAAAGGTAAGCTTTATTTTTATACTTGTGAATCAGTGCGCCATATTCTGTTTTGGTAGGCTACAAACACTTGACTTTGGAATTTCATTACTATTTTTGTGATACCATAAAGCTATCCATTACATAGTCAAACATGAATATTAAAATAGTGTTATACAAAAAGGCTTTCATAGAGGGCTCAAATCATTTTGTTTGTTATTTTTTAGCTTGAACTAGTTTCATAATCATTTAACAACATAAAGCAACATAATAAAGAGTTCTAATATAGTATCATAACAACAAACCAAGTGAACAAATAGTTCAGATTGAACGAACCGGTTCTTTAAAGACAAGAAGTGATATTTAGAATCACTTTGTTAAATCAAGAGATGCTATAATCCATATTTTTATAATAACAAAAGATAACTACTATTAATGAGTTTATTTTTTATAAAAGGGATAGTAGTCATGCACAAATTAAGATACATCTCATGAATATATTAGAGAAAAAGTTGGAGTTTAATTCATTAAGTGTAGAGCAAAATTAAGACTAAGGAAGAACAAGGCACAATAAAAGTATAAATGAATGTAATGTTTAGTCATTTTAATATTTTAGAGACTCATCGTGTATAAGTACATCGTTTCAACTCATTGAATGAGTCTTTTGAATGATCAAGAGGAATTAACATTTTGAACTCAAAGAAAGCCCTCTTTATCATTAAAACATTATTTGAGGAACATTTGAGAAGTATTTAAGTTAATTTTGCATTCATAAAATTAAGTTTGAGGACTTAAAGATGTTAAAATCATGATTTTAAGTGTATTGGTCAACCTATATAAGTTAATGGTTAAACAAAGTAGATTAAAATTGCTAAAAATATGCATAGAAGCTATGTAATAGACATATTGGCCGAATAATGTGTTCTTAGTTGATCAATATCTCCCTAGGATACATATTAGTTTAGCAATATTCCAATAGCTAATAAATTGGTCAACTAATATGTAATAATGGTTGACCAATGCATAGAATCTAACTATTAGAAATGACTAATTCTTGTTTCTAATGACTAGTTTGACCCCAAACTATACAATATATATACTTTTTATAGGTTTAGACATAGGAAAATATTTAGGGTGTCTTATATAAACATTTCTAAAACTCTTTTAAAGCATTTTGAGCATTTATTGTTGTATTTTTAAGTGAGTGAGTTTTTAAAGTTATCAAAGTGATCGAGCAAGATCTTTTCAGCTGTAAATCCTTTTATGAGTTGGGTTACTCTTTACCTTAAAGAAAGATTGTATAGAGACTTGTTTTTTTTACTTGTACAAAAATAAGATTATTATAAGAAGGTTCCTCTCAGCCTTGTTGAAAGAACTTAGTATAAAGCAAAAAATTTATGAAGTATCTTAAAGAGTGGATTATAAATTAGTTTGCCTTTCTTTTTTCCCTATACTCTCTAAATTACTATTTGTTTATGTTATTTATTTATATTAAGTTATTTTTATCATATATTGATTCCTATTTAATTGCATTCCTTCGATAAGAAATAAATGTTTAAGTTTACCAACACCAAATTTACCCCTATCTTAGGTGCCATTAGGAACCAATTATTGGTATTAGAACAGGTATTTTAAGTTAGCATTTCAAACAAAATTTTAGAGTAAAGATTGCAATGGCGTACTGAACTTCATCCTCATACAACCAAGGGGAACAAAATATTAGTATAGCTCTTTTCATTAATGCCAATGATCATCTTTATTAGAAAACTAGGATAAAGTCCTTCTTAATAATCGAGAGTGCTGATTTGTGGGAAATAATCTCAAATTGCCCTTTCACTCCCACAAAAATCATAGATGATAAAAAGGTTCTTAAACTTCAAGAATAATGAGATCCATAAGATATAAGACTTTTTTCTTTAAATAGAAAGCCAATCATATATTTATTATGCGCACTAGGTAAAGATGAATCAAATATGGTATCCATATATGAAATTGCTCACGAAATTTGGAAACACATGACCATACTAATCAAGTTAGTGAAATAAATGACTAGAAGAGGGATAATAGGAAGAATGAGGCTTTCAAAACATTAACTTAGATGACGCAAGTGATTCCAGAAGCTAATAATCGAAAGGTTAAGTAGCTCATTTGTACTTTATGGCAAAAGATGATGATGAGATACTTTTTAACTCTAATCTTTGACATATGATAAAATAGTAAAATCTTTAAAAAAAGTATGAGTACAAAAGGGAAAAAGCTATCTTTCAATCTCAAAGAGATTCAAAAGCATTTAGATATATGAATAGATGAAAATGAAAATGTGAAGAGTGAACTGTATAATATAAAAGCATCTAAGAATATGATCATTAGTGAAAATCATACATTTGATGAATTAAAGCATAAAAATGAGACATTAAAAAAGGAGGTCAATACTCTCAAATATCATTTGTTGTTCAAATTCATTGAGGAAAGAGAAAAACTTAAAAACATGTTAGGACTTCAGAAAAAAAAGTACTAACAGGCATAAGATTAGATACAACTAGGAAAGTAGATCCAATGCCCAAATATAAATTTGTTAAAATAAAATGTTTACATATTGAATAACTACTCCTTAAGATGCCAAATGGGTATAATACATCCACTTTTAAACAAACACATATATCATATAAACATGCTACAACTTTTAAACCTTACCCTAAAAGAAAACCATATGATCGTGTATATGGATCTAGACGTAGGTACAGAGCTCATTATTCTCAAGGAAAGAATAGGCACAACTGTTATAAAAAGATTTATTATAACATACAATCCCACTTACACTTCTCTAGACCAGAGCATTAACTTAGAAGCAATAATCAAATTTATACCCATAATAAGTATCACACATATAGTTTTTCTACGCCATCATAATAACCAAAATGACTAGTTAATATTCAAAGGAGGGATTCCTATTATACATACATATATATATATATATATATATATAAGACCAAGCAATACGTGTGTGCATTAACATCACTACAACACCAACTCACATCATTCATATAACATGATATGCCATTTGTGTGGAAAATATGGACATATTGATAGATTTTGCTTCAAAAAACATAGGTTGAAAAGAAGAAGGAGACTAATAATATATCTTCTAATTTTATTTGGGTACCTAAATCACATTAATTATTTTGATTTATAAATGTCTAAGAAAAATCATATTTGGGTTTATAATGGATTTTGAAGGTATATGACTAGTAATGCGTACCAATGTACAACTCTTATAGAAAAAGATGGAAGATTTGTTACATTCAAAGATAATACCATGGTTAAGATATTTGGCATTAAAAATTTGATAAGAAAGGTCATATTATAATTGGCAATATGTTTTAATAGAAGAATTAAAATATAATTTATTAAATGTAAGTCAACCATATGACAAAGATTATAAAATATGTTTTGAAGGAAAATCATGCATTATTTCTAGAAACATTGATAATAACACTACATTTTTAGGTGTGAAAGAAGGTAACAATTTGATCTTATTTACCTCTCTAAACAAAATAATCTATATAAATAAGATGTATATATATGGTATAGGAGGCTTGTACTGTAAGTATGGATCTCATCTCTAATCTTAATTCTAAACAATTTGTCAATAGAATTTTAAGAATCAAGTTTGAGAAAGACAAGGTGTCTAGAGCTTTAAAAATAAGGCAAACAAAGCAATAACTCATTCAAGAACAAAAAGTCAGTAACCTCTACTAGATCTTCGCAATTACTATGTATAGATTTATTTAGTCACATTAGCGTTGATAGTATAAGTAGAAAAAAGTTATGTATGTGTCATAATAGATGAATTCAATATATTCATAAGGGTATTATTTTTAACTAGTAAAGATGAATGCTTTAGGACATTTGTTAAGTTAGTAAGAGGCTTTAAAATGAAAAGGAACTCTCCATTGCATTAATTAGAAGTGACCATAATAGGGAATTTGAAAATAAATTATTTGAATCTTTTTTTGTGAAAAATGGATTTTTGTAATTTTTATACTCCTAAAACTCATAAAAATGGAGTTATTGAAAGAGAAATAGGAAATTATAAGATATAGCTAGAATAATGTTAAATAGCATCTTTTTAGGTAGACGTTTTAGTAACTGCATATCATATTTCTAATACATTTTATATAAGACCCACCATAGATAAAACTAATTATGAGATTTGGCATTAAAAAAGGCAAAGATTAGTTCTTTGAAGTGTTCAGTTGCCATTGTTATCTTTTGAACACTAAAGATACCTTGGGTAAGTTTAGTTCAAAAGTCAGTGAAGGAATTTCTCTTAGTTACTCCTTAACTAGTAAAACATATATACTATTTAATAGGAAAAATCTTGATATTGAAGAATCAATGCATGTAATGTTTTATGAGTCTAACTATCTTACCTCTAAAAAAAACCTTAAAGATGATGATATACGTCCGTCTAAGGAATTAGAGGAAGTAGACATTGGTAAGACTATGAGGCTAGTGAGCAAAGAGTTGGTTTGAGGAGAGTAGGTTTTACTAAGGTATGCATTGAAGTAAACAAACTAGACAAATTACTTAACTCCCTAAAGATTCTTCGATTTGGTGAAGAAGGTGAACCTAACTTTATTGAAATCTTTATTTACCACCTCTGGAAACCTTATCAAACTCCTTAGACCAAGGTTTAGAACCCTAAAACTATTGATACCAATCCCTCCTCCCAGCAATTCTCTAAGCCCTTTGGTCTTTCAAGACCCTACTCAATTCCACCCCTCTTAGAATATATTCTCAATGTTCCCTCCTCTTTTATGGATCCCTCTTCTTCTACCCTTCATGTTACTAATAACTCCCCTCCACCTTCCCTTATTATTTGCATATAATATGAATCTCTAAAAGATCCCCTGATCTCTACTGATGACCTTTGATAATAAATTGTGTTCAAAATCACAAGTGCATAATGTAGCTATAGCTAGCAGTAGAAAGTACGGGTTGATCCCACTAAGAGTAGAATTACTAGTACTTACCATCTTCCTATTAGCTAGCATAACAAATTATGTTGTTTAAGATAAATTAAATGCAAAACTAAAACAATAAATTAAAATAGATCAACACATTAAATGAACTAAATTGCAGATTGAACTAAAAAACAATAAAGGAAACCAATGGTACCTTGATATCGAATCTCCTTAACATTTCTCATGTAATTTTGTTTTCACTATTCAATTTAATCTATAGATTATTGGACCATGAAAATTCTTATCTTATGTTAATATCTATCTTAAGACTATTAACACCTAACCCTTAGTTGATTAATTGAATCTCTTTGTAGTTAAAATCCTTAAGATTGCACTAATTAGTTTATAAATTTCTCTATTAAGTTTGGCCCTAATCTAAAGGATTTATATCGAACTATCTCTAGGTTTACCTGCAAATCCTTTCAATTATGGTATATCTGTTCATACAAAAGAGTTTCTTAATCTCAATTGCATGAAATAATATGCTAGAAATATTAATTAAAGAGTAATTAAGAACACATAATTAAATCTCAATGAAACTAAAGAATGAATAATTTTACATAAAATCACTATAAGGTGTTACAAAGGTTCATATAATCTAAGTACCAACAAAATTTTAGCTCAGAATCACAACATCAAAACTAAAGAAAAAAATTAAAATAAAAGAACCATAATGAGACCCCCTTTTAAACCTTATGAAATCCACTTTTGACTTATGGAAATCTACTCCAAAATATGTTTACTTGCTTGTTCTTTGTTCTTTCTATCATTTTAGACCATCAATATGTGTTTCTCAATCTTAATTTGATCCTTCTATAAACCTCGTATGAACTCCTCTTATTTTCTCTTTGTTTTTCCCTTTTATAGCTCGAAATTAAGGTTTCTAAAGTGAATAAGGTCACCCACATAGTTGTGTGTATGATTATGTCTCTCAATCTTCCTTAACTTTTTAAGAATTATGAATCCCAAAAAGCTATATAGTTACTTATACAGTTATGTAGACTTATAAGTGCGTGTCCTTCATTAGTAAAAGTCCCTCCAAAATAACTCCAATTCTTCTATTTTATGTCTGAATTTCATCCTAATCTTCTCCTTTTATCCATAAAGGAAAATATGGCCTAGAAACATAATAGACACAAGATAAGTACAAAAGAAAAAGAAACTCTCAAATAAATAAGCAAAATGCATTAAATACGAGATTAGAAATATAGTCTATTTGGCATAACATTAACTTATCCCTAAGCAAATCAATTTCATTACTCTCAACAAAATAGGAAACAATTCCAAGAAAGTATTAAACAAAAAGGATATCTAGCAAAGATTCTCCATTATTCGTTAAATTACAATGTTCATTGAAATGTTAAACATTTAGTTACTTGCATCAAATTATAAATCAATCCAATTTAATCCACAAATCTTCAAATTTCAACTCAACATTCCATTTAATGTGTAAAGTTAACATACATAAGAAAAATGTTAAAACATATAAACACTTATAACACTAAATTTAAACAACATAAGAGCATTTAGAAGATTGTCTGAAAAGTCACCTAGACTTTTACATAAGAGTAAACACTTTGTCATGAATACCCCTTATTACTTAACAAAGGTCACTATTGTTGGATCCCGTTTCCGGAGCCCAACTTTCGGAAACCTAAAACCTTGAGCTTAAACCCTGAAGGTCATTAGCTGTCATTCCATAAAGGTGGTGAGCGTACACTAGTGAAACCCCAAAATCATAAGTTAACTTCTTTATAGGAATTGTAACCCCAAGTCTCTAATTCTTTTTGAAGCAAGAATCACCTCAATTGGAGTTCTACAACTTAAGATATGCTTAAAAATCCTAAAAGGGCTCATACCTCAAACATGCTCTCCTAACCGACCTCCCATTTACTTTCTTGAAACCTTTCTCTATATAACTCCAAATGGCACCAATTTTTCAGGAAAGAAAGATAAACATCTTAGGAAACTTTTTGTCTAAGAATCATCTCAATTGGAGGTCAGATGAGGGAATTATACCCAAAAGATCAGACCATGTTTACACCCAAAATCAATGTGAACCTCTCTTGGCGCGATCACCATAACTTTCACCGCAAAAGTCGGATTGCTTGCGTTATTAGACCATTAGAAAGTAGACTTCAAGGGATACAACTTTAATGAAGACCACAAAACCTAATTTGGCCTCTAACAGTGTCCAAAAGCACAATCTTTTCCATGAATGTCCGTTAAACGGACATGCGGACATGAATCAAGCTTTAGAGGCCAAATGACCCGAGAAGGTCCGTTAAACGGACATCCATGTCCGTTTAATGGACATTGACTGGCCAAATGGTGTTTTTCCACCCGAGAAGGTCCGTTAAACAGACATTGGAGCTCCCCAAAGCCTCCAATGCCTCTCCAAAGCCTCCAACCTTTAACCTAACACCATAAACACTTATACACTCCCCAAATTCACTTATTCCAATGCCAAAACACTTCATAACAACTCCACAAACACTTCATAACAACTCCTTATCAAGTTCAACTCACCAA
>JANZLC010000202.1:15795802-15809192 GCA_026413385.1 Erythroxylum gracilipes | reverse complement strand
CTTAATGAAACTTAACACTTCTAACACTTCAATTTCCTAACTCATGTCACCTAACCTTAGTAACTTTAACATGTCAATTAATTCTAACACAAATTAATCTATCAAGACCCCAAAAATATCATCTAATCACACTTAATCAATGAAAAAAAAATTCAAGAGCCAACAACTATCTCCAATGGCTACCAACACCACTCTTTAACTTTGACCTTTTTATGGAACAAAACTAGTGGAGTGAAATTATAAATGCTCTTTTATTTAGATCCTACTATTTTTTCTTTTGTTTTTTAATATATGGATAATAAAAATGCTCAAAAAGAATTCACATTTAACTCAATGTATTTACAAATTATATATAAAGTATCATAATGCAAATCAATTATCCATTCTCAAAATTAATGAACTAAATTAAAATTAACTTAATCGTCAAAACTCATAACTATTTGCCTAAATAAATCAAATCACAAACACAATCAAACTCATAATGAATCAACTTGATCAATATCCATTTTTTTAGAAAAATTTCCCTATTTATTCATTATTAAGCTAATTATAACAAAATTGACAAGCTTGACTAGTTAGGCCCTCCCCCATTATTAAGTTATACATTGTCCTTAATGTACAAACCAAGAAAGAATAATGAAATCTATGAAAAATAATTGAGGGATGAGGATAATTAGTACTCTCCTGACAGAAAAAGATTTCTGGTATTGTCTAATGGCATCAACATCAATCCACTACTGGTGAAATCTTGCCTACCTTAAAGCAAGGGATGATGTTGCCTTCATAACCTATAGATATCTATCAAATCTCAAATAATAAAGTCAGGGCATCAAACTAAAACTATGAAAGTCACTAAAGTACTAATGAACATCCTAAAAAATACTTAATAAAATCAAAATCACCTAATTTTTTGATTTCCTCCCAACCAGTGTTTCTTTATGATTCTTATAGTTAGACTTCTCAATAAGAGCTTTTTCAACTTGGATTTATAATTAGCAGCTTGCATCCACCAATTTTCCCACATAAATGTTCAGTAACCTACAAATAGGTCACATACTATAAAATAACAAGTACATAAGGTATTCAATTAATAAAACTTATTAACTCCACTAATGCCCTTTTTAGTGACAAACTGTCAATATAATAAGGAATAATAAAGTCCTCCGGATCTTCAATTGACTATGATAGTTTGTTTTGTGGAAGTAAGAGCCCTCATCTCTATTTGGCTCCTCCTCTTCACCTTCCTTTATACCCTCTTCCTTCATTTCTTCCTTCTTTTCTTAAACAGTAGCTTCCTATTTTTCTTTAATCTCTATCGCCTCTACTAACTCTTCTTCCTTCTTTTCTTGATCCACATCTTCCTCTATGTATTCAACCTCTGGCTCCTCTCCACTCTGAAAAATTAATGCACTTACATAACCCTCAATTTTAACTTAGTGTATTTCAATGAAGCAATCAGCTCTTAGAGTCTGTGGAGGGTAGCCTCACTTGAATCAATGTCTTTCATCTAAGATGTTCCTCTTCCTTTCATTGCATTTGTTTTAGAATTCCAAATGAAGCATGATCATTCCACTTGAAGTCGTAATAATTGCTCTACTATGGATTATAAGTATTCTCATAATAGTTATCTTAAGGCCATTTCTCTAGGCAATTCAGATGCTCCCACAGAAAGTTTAATGTCTGACATTTATGATTAAGGTGATCACCGCCATAAATGTCACAACACACCATGAATATCAATTGAGCTTTCAAATACATATCATTATGCCTCTCCTTCTATGCTTCTATTATTATCATAAATGTGATGACATATTATGGTCCCCTTGAGAATACTTTCCTCTTCATTCTTCCATTGTGTTTAATGTTTGCAATAGCGAATATCCAATTCTTTCAAAATAAGCAATAAACTTAAGATCAAGATAGAGAGCTTTAAGGATAAACAAATAAGCAAAAAAAAAAAACAAAAGATACCTAAAGGCAATAAAAATTACTAGATTAATAAAAAAGGTTTTCCTAATATTTATGTCCTTGGCAATAATACCAAAATTTTGATAATATAAGTTGTAAGTAGTACTGACAAGTACGGGTCAGTCCCATAAGGATTATAATTACTAGTACTTATTGTCTTTTTATTATCTAGCCTAATAAATTATGGCTTTTATAATTAATCAAATTCAAATTCAAATTTAAAATAATAAAATAAAATAAAATAAATCAACACAATAAATAAACTGTAATGAAGTTTAAACGAAGAATCAATAAAGCAAAACAATGGTACCTGGACCTTGAATCCTCCTAAGATTTCTCATGTAATCGCTACTTAATTTAATATATAGTTTATAGATCGTGAACATTCTTATCTTATGCTAATATCTTTCTCAAGACTATTAACATCTAACCTTTAGTTGATTAATTGAAATCTTTTTCTAGTTAAAACCTATAAGATTTCATTAAATTAGTGAATTTCTCCATCAGGTTTGACCCTAAATCAGAGGATTTATGCTGACCTATCTCTAGGTTTGTATGCAACTCCTTTCAACTATGGAAGATCCATTTATACGAAAGGATTTCTCATTCTTAATTACATAAAATCATATACGAACTAATACACTAGCAATACTAATTCAAAAATAATTAGTAACACATAATTGAATCTCAATGAAACTAAAGAATGAATTAAGTTAAAATAAAATCACTACAAGGTATATCCCAGGTTTCATCTAATCAAAGTACCAACAAAAGTTTAGCTCATATTGTTAACATCAAGACTAAAGGAAAAATATATAACTAAAAGAACCATAATGAGATCCTTTTTAATCTTCATGAAATCTGCTCCAAAATATGTTTCCTAACGTATTCTTCGTTCTTTCTTTCATTCTAGGCCATTAATATATATTTCCTTAATCATAATTTAATCCTACTACAAACTCCTCTTATTTTCTCTTTGTCTTTCCCTTTTATAACTTGAAATTAGGGTTTATAGAGTGGATACAATCACACATATGATTGTATGCATGATTGTGTCCCTTAATCTTGCTTAATTATATGAAAAACACAAAGAAATAGGTGCTAGAGAGCTATAAGGTCACTCATACAATTGTGTATACTTACACGGGCATATCCTTCCTCAATAAGGGTCCCTCTAAAATAGCTATAATTCTTCTATTTCCTGTAATGGTTTAACCCTAATTCTTCTCCTTCTTATCTACAAAAGAAAAAAAGACCTAAAAACATAATAAACACAAGATAAGTGCCCAAAAAAAAGAAACTCTTAAATAAATAAGTAAAAATGCATTAAATATGGGATTAGAAATATAGTCTATTTAGCAATTATTAACCTCCTTATGGATAACTCAAAATTGAGTGATCAATCTCCTAATATTCAACCTTTACTAGAAAATAGTGTTCCTAACAATTTAGTGAATAGCAAGAGGACTTCATATCTCCTCCTGCCACCATAATAAAATCAATTAGGAAACAAAAAGAAAAAGGCTTATCAAGTAATTATGCATATCTTGTTATTTCTTGGGGTAATTCAAGCCATTTATGCTATAGGATATGATTATAGTTAGAAAGGCTTAAAAGAGATATGATTATAGTTAGAAAGGCTTAACTATAATCATATCCTATAACACAAATGCTAAGCCTTTCTAACTATAATCATATCCTATAACACAAATGGCTTGAATTACCCCAAGAAATAACAAGATATGCATGATTACCTCGGGGAAAATAAAGAAAACTTACTAATTGGCTTATTAGAAGCAAAATTAAGGAACCAACTTTCAAGAAAGGATTATGGTTTTTTGGTAATAAATGGAAAGTTTTATCTAACCATGCTTCTCATTGTCTAGGAAGAATCATCATAGCCTTCAATCCAAAAGCCCTTCAAGTTCTCCCTACTAAACAAATAGACCAATTTTTGCACCTGAAGGTTTACTCTCTTTTATTCCAGCAAATAACCTATATTACCTTTATCTATGCCCCCAATTTTGCCTTTTAAAAAAGCTTCTTATGGAAGGATCTTTAAGAATTGTTCTAAAAACATTAATGGTCCTTAGATCATATTAGGGGATTTTAATTGTATTTTTTTCTATTAAGAAGCTAAAAGCTTAAGAATAAACTCCAGGAATATAGAAGAGGATTTCAGATCTTATTTGAATAACATTGATCTAGTAGATCTATCCTTAATAGGAAACTTCTTTACACGGTCTACAAGTAAGATGGCCTGTGCCATATAAGAAAAAACTTGCTAGAGAGCTAATAAATTATAATTAGATGGAAAAATTTCCTAACAGTTCAAGGTACTTCAGTTCTACTGAGATATATGATCACTACCCTCTTGAGATTAACTTGGGCTCGCACATAAGGAAGCTTAAAACACCCTTTAGATTCTTTAATTTTCTCACTAAAATGGATGGATATGAGCAATTATTAGCTAAAAGATTTCACAATACAGTAAAGGGATATAAAGCTTACAAACTGCTCACAAAATTGAAGATAATAAAAGAGGATCTAAAGAAACTTCACAGGGATCAATTTAAGAATGATCTAATTAAGGCAATTGATGGGGCTAAAGATGAACTTCTAATAGCTTAGGTTGAATTATATGTTGACCCTCTCAATGGTAACCTAAAACTAAAGAAAAATCTCAGTTCTTATCAGACTTCCCTTGAGCGATTTTGAAGAAATTTCAATAAAATTTTTGGAATCATAGAACTTGAAGTAATCCTTACTATGATTAAGATCAATTGAAGTTCCTAACTTACAATTACTTTAAGTTAATCCTTAACACTGAAGTTATTGCCTTAAGTTCCTAAACCTTACTATCCAATTTTATCTCTCCTTCCCCCAATCAGTCTTAGATTAATGATCTTATTAGTCTAGTCACCACTATAGAAATTAAAAAAGTCTCTTCGACCTTAATACAGATAAAGCTCCAAAACTTGATGGATTTAATACTTTTTTTTTCAAAGGTCTTAAACATACTAAAACTATATGTCTATAATGTTGTGAAATAATTCTTCTTATCTTGCATCATGCTCAAAGAGCTAAATAAATATTTGTATGCATAGTCCCCAAGATTCCCAACCCTTCTTCCTTCCAAGAACGTAGACCTATCTCTTGTTGTAATATAATGTATAAAATTATCTCTAAGTTATTAGCCTTAAAACTAAAACCTCTTATGAATGATTGGTTCTTATGAATGATCTAACCAATGTTTCTCAAAGCTTTTATTTTAAGTCATAATATTGGAAATAATCTCTTGATTAAACAAGAACTCTTTAAGGAATATCACTCTAAAAAAACTATCAAAAGTTGCTCAATGAAGATATACTTCTTTTAGGCCTTTGATGCTCTTTGTTGGAGCTTCATCCTTCCCTATATGCAAGCTTTTTGTTTCCCCTCAGTTGTCACTAATTAGGTTTTCCAATTTAAGTCCTATTCATCCTTTAGTGTACTCATAAATGGGGAAGCTACTCATGTGTCTAAAGATGCTAAAAGGATCAAGCAATGTGATCCCTTATCACCATATATATTTTCTTTAGCGATTGAGGTGCTTAGTAAAGTGCTTAGTAAATGATGTCATATAATATTGCTCAAGAGAAACCTTTTAAGTTTCATTCCAAATGTAAGAAACTAATGCTCTATTATCTTTCATTTGCAGATCATTCGCTTCTACTATGTGGAGCTAATAAAGATTCAATGTAACTACTATTAAAATTTCCAATGATTTTTTATATCTATGGTCTCTCAATCAATAGGAGCAAAAGGTAAATTTTTATATCTCTTGTCACTAATTCCTTGGGGTAGTCCTTGATGTAGTTATCTGGATTCCAATTGAGAAAATCTCCATCCAAATACCTTAGATTAACAATCTCATCTTCTAAACTTACACATAATGATTGCAAACCTTAATTTGATGTTGTTTTATAAAAATCCAACAGTTAGATACTTAAGGCGCTATCCTTTATGAGTAGAATCCAATTAATATCTCCTATTCTTAATATTATACACATATAATAAAGTTCTTATGTAACTTTACTAATTAAAATTATTAAGGATGTTGAAAGAATCCTCAAAATTTTCTTGTGGCCTATATCTGGTAATAATAAAGGGACCCCTAAAGTTACGAAAAAATATTTGTCTCCTTAAAACCTAAAGGGGACTTGGAATCAAGTTAATCCAAATTGTAATCAAAATCCTAACAGAAAAGAGGATTTGGTTCCTATTTAATAATAAAGAAACTCTTTGGGTAAAGTAAATGCATGAGGAGTACAAGAGGGGATCTGGTATATAAAGGCTAATACTAACTCTTCCTCAACTTTTAAGCTCCTTTTAAGGCTTAGGGAAATCATGGCCAAGGAATTGACACATATGAAGATAGTGGAGAACAAACAAGCTTTTAGTTTGAAAATTGGTCTGAATTTGGACCATTATGCTTGTACCCTTCCTTTTTTCTCACTATAGTATATACTTCCTATGAATGATAGAGTAAAATTAGTGATAAGTGATAATCATTATACCTACCATTATAGAGTATTAGCTAATCTCCTATATAAATTCCCAGGCTACTCCCCTAACCCTATCAAAAATAAAGATTTTATTACTTAGGAATCCTTCTAGCAACTTCACCAATGGCACTTATTCTACTCTATTCAACCATCCATCTTAGGAAGTTACTTAACATAAATTGGTTTAGTTCAAAGAACATATCCTTAGGTTCTCTATTATTCTATAAGTGGTTATCAATAACAGACTCCTAACCTTAGACAAGATGCCTTGGGTTGCTTCTTCTCTTTGCATTATTTTACAAGTTCCACCTAAGACTATATACCATCTCCTCTTCTCACACCCATACTATTCTATTGTTAAAAATAGCCTACTGGATTGATGTAATTGGCATTATCAACGTTATTCCTTGAATGACATTATCCATTAAGCCTTAAGCGTAAATTCTCTAATGCCAATGACTCTAACATATTTAATTTATATCTGATATATGTTTAAATTTTGATTTATTTGATATGCTACACTTAGTGATTAATGCTTTAGAAATGCTTAGGATACTTACTTTAGCTCATATTTGGTTATAGGTATATTTTGGAAGTAAAGGAACTAAAGTGACCTGAAGGTATACTTATTGAGCCATCTCCTTAATATTCATAGTCTATTGTTTTTATGGAGCAAAAAGAAGAAGATGATTAGAGCAAGAAGAAGATAAGAAAATGAAAAGAAATGAAGAATGAACCATTAAAATGTCTCACACCCATGCAAGATAGTGATTTATGGTATAAACAAAAGATGATGTAAGGTGACTAGCTGCCATTTCATTGTGTGTGACATGAATGGAAGAAAGAATGAGGTTGAATCAAAAACATGAGTACATGGGATTGCACCACCTATCCATTTAACATAGCTTTTTAAGTATAAAACAAAGGTATATGATGGATGGTGGATAGGTTCACATGGAGGGCTGGAGCATCACACTCACGGCATGGCCAGCACCAAGGACAACAATCGAAGGACATTCTGTCCTTTTCTATTTTGAAAGACACCTATCCCATATCCCTTTTAAACCTAACTGCCACATTTTAAACAACTTTGGAAGGTATAAAGAAGAAAAGGAGTAGACGGCTAGGATAAAAAGGAAGAACCAAATGTGTGTGATGTGCAGTTAAAGGAGAGAAATGTAACAGCTGTCCCATTTTACATAAAAACCTAGCTGCCTCACTTTTTTCATATAGCTTTTGAATAAAGAAATAAGGAAGTGTCAACTATATGCCGGAGAAATGGAGGCAGAACCCTGAGTGAGTGGAAGGTGTAGGCTGCTCACAAAACAAAGAAGAGGACGATGGTGGACAGAACTTTATCATCTTCTCGTCGATTTTAATAAGAGAGGAAGTGTAGAAAAACATGAGTGGAGGTTGAGGTGTGAAGTGTGTGTCAGTTGTTGCAATTTTGGAGAATAGAACGAGTTTAGGGGCTGGTTAAAGTGAGAACTGAAGGTGAGTTGAAGCAAGACATGAGTGGGGGAAAGGGTAGCGCCAAAAGCTTCTTCATTTGGTATTCTTCATTTGTCTAATATGCATGCATGAAGGCTGGCTGGAGCAAAAGAGGGGAAAATGGACAATAGCTTCTTCGACATTTTCTCTTAAAATTTCAAGGAGAATAATCGCGACAGCTTCAGCTAGGAAAACAACTATTCTACTCCATTCTCTCTTTAGTTTTCAACACCAATGGATGCTACAAAGGTTGATTCTTGCCCTATAAAAATGGAGATAGAAGGCTAGCTTCTCGATGCCAGTTCAACGGGAATATCGACGCCAAGTCACGGTTAAGCTATTTTTATCATTTTAAGGCTATAATTTCTTTTTGGATTGTTGTGTTGTTGGTGTTGATTTGATCGGATTTTAGGATGAATGATCTTAATACGTTATTTTTATTGTTCTATTTCAAACCTATTGCTAAAACATTAAATGTAATCCGTAATCGTTACTTTTGATATTTTTGAGTAGCATCTAATGATCTCGTATTGTTAGGAACAACATAACTTAGGTTAGATAACCCAAACTTTTGAAGTTACCTCTTATATTGATCGATTTCCATTTTGTTATGCAGCTTTCAAATTAAATCTAGAGATCATATCATAGGTTATTTGGTATTTAGGTCTAATTAATGACCGTATCTTCATTAAAGAAAACTAAGAGAAATTGAGATTAGGAGAGCATTCTATTAGTCATAGATTGATAGTCCGAAGAGAGTTGTAAAGATGTTAGGATGATGGAATATGCTTTATCATGTTTAGGCTAAGATTGACCCTATAACTGGACCTTACTCATATTCGACACATTAATTATTTTTTATTGCTTGTTTTAATTTGTTTCGATAGTTTACTTTGATTTTATTTTCTAAATTGATTAAACTCCAAAACCCCCTTTTTATATTTTCCTTGCATCAATTAATTTTGTTATGGAAATTAACTAAACATTCCCTATAGATTCGATCTCGACTCACTATAACTACAAATTTTAGTGTGTAGAGTCAGGTAAATTTTACAGTACACTCGACATGCGCTGTCAATATCTTAATTGTGATAGATATGAGATATGGAGAGAAATGAACTATAAAAGATTTATTAACATTAAATAGGAAACTTAAGCACTCATCGACCTAATATATCACAATTTAAGGGAATTGATTGTATCCAAAAACTTGAACATTATCAATAGCCTAGCGAGCAAGGAAAGATGGGACCTCTCTTAATAGTATAAGTTTTTCAAATATAAATTAAATGGTGGCCAAGAAGACATGTGACGAAGAATCAATAAAATTATAACCATAATTTGTCCTACAACTAAGATTCTGCTCTTTAATAGTATTTGAATTGCATGCATCTGAACTCTTTAATAGTATTTTCCTATTTGACATAGTTGGTAAAACATCTCGATGAAGACTTTTAACTTCTCTTTTGAATTCTCACCAATGTCCATGCAAGGTTCAACTTGTGTAGGAAGGTATGTAAGGACTAAGGAGGTTGAAATATTGAATTATATCTTATTCTATGATATGCAGACATATGAGCCAAGCTACTTGACCCCCCACTTATCTTAGCTTTTATGTCCAAGACTACCAAGAGTCGATCTCACTAAACTCCTTAAGTGGAAAATGAAGTTGTGTGGTGCATAATAGTTAATTCCTCTTTTTTGAAAGCATAATGTTCACATTTTGTATAGCTGTAAGCCTAATATGCCACAATTTTGTCACCTTTTCTAAGGCTTATTCCTTATTTCTTCTATTAATATAACCATTACTTTTCAAAAAGAGAAATAACCATCCTCTAAATCAAATCATAGTTGATGTTCAATAACGTTTAACTACTAGATCTCATTTTAGAAATATATCACATCTTACTTCTATTTCCCAAATAGAACCAAGGACTATAGAAGAAGCCATTACTGATGAAAGTTAAAATCTTATTATAAATAAAGAATTGAACCAATTTAAAATAAATAAGGTTTGGAATTTAGTACCTAGACAAAGAGATCTCCAAAACATAGGTACTAAGTAAATGTTTAAAAATAAGCTAGATAAATTTGGTACTATTGTGAGAAATAAATTTAGATTGATAACTAAAGGGTATAATCAATATAAGGGAATAGATTTAAAGGAAACATTGTACTAGTAGCTAAATTAAAAGCTATTAGATTATTGTATGCATTTGTATTTTATATGAATTTCAAATTATTTCAAATGAATATAAAAAAGTACTTTTTTAAATGGTTTTATTCAAGCAAAAGTTTATATTAATGAAACATCTAGTTTGAAAATCATGATGCACTTAACCATATTTACAAGCTCTTTAAGGCATTATATGGTTTCAAACAAGCTCTTAAAGATTGGTATGATAAGTTAAATGCACTTATTTTAGAAAATGAGTTTACTAAAGGCAAGGTTGATACAACACGTACCTCAAAATTTTGAAAATCATGATGCAGCTAACCATATTTACAAAATTTCTAAGGTTATATGGTTTGAAAAAAGATCCTAGAGCTTTTTATGATAGGTTAAGAGCATTTCCTTTAGAAAATGGGTTTATTAAAGGCAAGTTTGATATAAAATTTTTATCAAAAACTATAAGTATGATATTTTAATTGTTTAAATTTATTTTGATGATAATATCTTTGGTGATACTAATGAAAGCATATGTAAAGAATTTTCTAAGTGCTTAAGTAGGAAAATTGAGATGAGCATGATAGGAGAGATCAAATTCTTTCTTAGACTTCAAATCAATAATGGAGGGCATTTTTATCAATTAAGCCAAATATACCCAAAAAAAAGCTACTTGAAAGCTTCTAAATGGATCATTCTAAGCCACAAGGAAACCTATGATATTGCAACTAAGTTAAACAAGGATGAAAAGAGCAAGCCAGTTGAGTGTGATTGGTAGTTCACTTTATTTTATAGCAAGCAAGCCTGACATTATGTTTAATGTTTATTTATATACTAGATTTCAATCAAATCTAAAAAAATTATTGTCTTTTAATGTACCTATATACTTATATGATAACATATTTTCTAGACTTTGGCTTGTCAAATATAAAATTTTTAATTTGGTTAGATATTTGAATATGGATTATGTTGTCTTTTAGATAGAAAGAGCACATATGATACTTGTCAATTTCTAAGCATTACATTAGTTTATGATTTATTAAGAAATAAAATTTAATTGCCTTGTCAACCATGAAAGTTTAATAGATCATAGTCGTTACTTGTTATGCATAAATTATATGGCTTAGACAACAAATTAAATATTATAGCATAGACCTCACAAATATATCGATTAGGTATGAAAAAACTAGTGTCATTTACCTTATAAAGATATTCAATACTCTCCAACCTAGCATATAAAAATTAAATATCATTTTATTAAAGATCATCATGTGCAAAATGGAGACCTTGAGCTAGAATTTGTTGACACATCACATCAGTTAGTTGACATATTTATTAAAGTAATAAGTGTTATATGATTAGGAGAGAAATAGGTATTATTGATGGGAATTTTGTTTGACAAGGATCTTTATACATAGTTAACTTTGATTTTTTGTTATTGTCTATTTATTTTATTTTGTGTTTAGTGTTTAATCCTAGTTTAGTAAACTTTTGGATAACTAAATCTTTTTGATATTTTTTAAAATACGGAGAGAAAGTGAATTTAGGAGGAGCTAACTATTTATATTATCTTGGAATAACAAACTGTGGGTGTTTAATTTTACCATTGTTTATTAACAATCATCAATAAAACAGGGAGATTGTTAAACCAAGAGAAGTTACAATTTATATTTTGATGATAAAAAAAGTATTACTAATGAGTTTTTTCTTATAAAAGTAGTAATGATCACACATAAATCAAGATACATCTTGTGAAGGCATTAGAAAAAAGTTAGAGTCTTAACTTATTCAAGTGAAGGACAAATTTGCTTTTCAAAAAAAAAGTGAAGAACAAAATCAAGAACAAAGTAGATTAAGGCCAAAAAACTATTACTGAATATATAATATTTATTGTACTTCTTAATTGGTCACTTTGATATTTTAGAGACTTATTATGCATAAATGTATCATCATTTTAACTTATCGCATGAGTTTTTTCAATTATTAAGAGGAATTAAGGTTTTGATCTCAAAGAAAACTTTCCTAATCCATAAAACATTGTTTGGGGAATATTTTGAAAAGTATTTAAGTCAATTTTGTATTTGAAGAAAAAATTTAAGCATTTTAACATGTTAAATCATGATTTTGGGTGCATTTGTTGATCTACGTAAATTAGCTGGATAACAGACACATTGGTAATCCAATGTGCTATTATAGTCGAATGATATGTCACTAGGATGCATATTAGTCAACCAGTATATGATATTAATCTATTGATATGCAACATTAAATGGTTACTATATCGATCAATTAATATACAGAAACTAGTTATTTATAATAACTAGTTTCAATCCCCAACCTATAAATATATGATTTTTCATGGGTTTAGATTCTTTTATGAGTGTGTTTACTCTTCATCTTAGAAAAAAATTGTAAGAAGAGTTTCTCTTTACTTATAAAAAACAAAATTGTTATAAAAAGATTCCTTTTCTCATTGTTAAAAGAAAAGACTTAGTGGAAATTCAATAAGTGTCTTAAAGACTAGATGCAAGCAAGGGTTATATGCCAAACCATTATAAATTTGTTCTCTTTTCTTCTTCCTTATACTCTTTAAATTATTTTTATTATATTATGGATTTACATTAAGTTATTTTACATAATTTATTGATTCATATTTAATTACATTCATTAAATAAGAAATAGTAGTTTAAAGTTACCAACACCTAATTCACCTTCCCTATTTTGGGTGTTATTAAACACCAACAACTTTATCAAGACTAAATTCAACGATGGATATAATAAGACAAAATACAATTATTACCATAAGATTTTGTCCAAAATGTAACATCTCATTTAAAGACACATATAAACTCCTGCAATAGAAGAAAGAGTCAAATTTATTGATTCATATTTAATTACATTCTTTAAATGAGAAATAGTTGTTTAAAGTTACCAAAACCTAATTCGCCTTCGCTATTTTGGCTGTCATTAAACACCAACCACTTTATCAAGACTAAATTCAACGATGAATATAATAAGACAAAATACAAGTATTACCATAAGATTTTTTCCAATGATTCTAGAGATGGAACATCTCATTTGATGTAACACCCGGTATCTAGTTTAACCGGTATACCGAAATAAGTCAGTATTTGAGACAAATGTCATTAAAAATTACAGAACAGTGAATAATAATTTAGTGACATCAAATTAATGATATATGATATTTTTCGGTGGG
>JANZLC010000202.1:15770248-15790090 GCA_026413385.1 Erythroxylum gracilipes | reverse complement strand
ACGGAAACGTATAAAAAATAGCTTTTCGTATAAGCTCAAATTGGAGCTTTTTTTAAAAGCTTCAATTTCTAGCTTCTAGAAAAGCTGTATTTGGACTTTTAAAAAAGCTGTTTCTATTGCAAAAGTACTTTTAGAAAGTTCAGCCAAACACCTATTTTTTTCCAAAACAGCTTTTGCTGTAGACAAATGTGCTTTTGAACCTTCTAAAAGCTGTTCCAAACAGGCACTAACCCAATATTGGATTTACTCCTAACAATGTTAATACAGCTACTATACCTTAATGCCAAACCCTATAGTCCAACATTTCCTACTTTTCAGTACTATCCAGCCAATACGGTATGGTAACTTTTAGTTGTTACCAATGTTGGTGTTTTCAGTCCATACTAGTATTATGAGTATTGACTCATAATACTAGTATTGTACTAGATGGATTTATAAAATTAAATTTTTCTAGGACTAAATTGTAAAAAAAAAATTAATATCCTACTAACCCTAACACAACAGGCATCAGTCGTTTCACAGTTTCACTCCTCAGCCTCTCACTCTAAGGTCTCAACTATAGTCACCCACTTCGTCTCACTGTCACCACCGCCACTCGTCACCGTCGCCAATCATGGTGAAGTCCCACCATCGGCACTCGGCACTCGGCACTCACTTAGTCGTTCGATTTTTGAAGGTGTCACCAATTCGCGCTCAAGACTTCGTTATTGCCACCGCCTCTCTCACTCTCATGCTTCAGCTACAATCACCCACTTCGTCCCACCCTTATTTTAGCCACTTGCCACGACAGTCGCGGTGAAGTCCCACCGTCACCACAGTTGCTAATCGCCACTCATCTCGCTTAGTCATTCGGTCTGTCACAGCATCACCAGCTTGCGCTCCAACCCTCGTCTCCGCCACAACCATTACCAACTCTAGGCTTCATCATAAGTTGCAGCGTTGCCACTCTTGCCCTCCATCCCCTTATTCCACACCTCCACCTAGGTTGTAAAATGTTGCTTGCTGGTGTCTTTTAGTTATTTTTGATAAAGAAGATACATAATAGTGATTAGCATAATACCATAATCAGATTATATGATGTTTATTACTTTGTTAATGACTTAAATGAGGTAATTATATCTAATGTTTGTTTTTATAATTATGTTAATTATCTGTTAAGAGTTTTTGTGGAATTAAATTATGATTTAATGAGGATAATTATATATAATGTTTGTTTTTATGATTATATTAATTATTTGTTAGCTTTTTATGTAACTGAATTATGGATAACATAAAACTTTATTAATTATATAATGAATAAATAAATCATTAGGGTTAATTATCATAAAATTTCAAATTTAACTCAATTTTATAATTATGGCTTGAACTTTAAAAGTAGTAATTAAATGCCAAAATTTTCAAATCTAACTTGAAGTTAGTATTTCCGTAACGTTGATCACAGGGGAAGCCATATAAGACATAAATCTAAACATGTATTATTATATCTATATTAAATTGTACATGTTAGAGTTTATTAAATTAATTAAGTAAAATTAAGCAAATTAAAAAATAGTTTAAACCCTGAACTAATTTGAGATTTCATATTCTCTTACCATTTTTCCTGCGTACCATTCCCTATCGCATGTATTGTTTTCTATGTTGACAACTTGTCTTTTATATTGCTCACCTTGTCTTTCCTGTCTCACACTTTTTCTTTGCTCCTCTTCACATTAGAGTGTTCTCGGATTAGTTACAAATTTTTTTTTCTCCTTTTCATACTAGCTACAAACTATCACACACCATTCTTCATTATCATTTGTAACCAATAGTTGCAAGAAGCATTTCACATAAGGTAAACCAGTAGCTACACTAAAATTTTACATCATTTTTCATTGTTTCTTTTGTTGAATATAATTTCTCAATTCTTCTTTAGGTTGTGCACTGAATGTAGTGGAAGGTGTAGTGGGTGATTGACAATGTTTATGTGTGTAATGTAGATGGGTTTGGACAAGATATATATGTTGTCCACACACATTCTTATTTTGCAACCTAGTTTAATCACTATTCTATCTTGTAATTTGTGAAATGGTGTATGAAACATTACTCTATCTTGTAATTTGTGTAATAGTGTCTGGAAAAATGAACTTGTTATATGTTATTCATGGCTTGTTGAAAGCTCATACCATTCCAACTTTGGCACAACCTTTTGCAATATGCATCCCCAATTTCTTCTATAGAAAAACATCCCTTGTCTTTTATGCGCTTAGTAGAACTGAAGGAATACCTTGTAAAGATCCCTTATGTAGGCATCTTCTTAACCTTTGGTAAAGAACAATACATTAAAAATGGCATATTTAGGGCACTTAATCAGGAAGAGATCGAATGCAACTTGCAAGGCTAATGTTTATAATTTCATTGTTAGGCTTATTAAAATTTTGATTAGTAAAAGGCTTACAGATTTTACAAAGGAAAAAGTTGTTGTGAGTTAATTTTGTATATCAAATTCATTTTGTTTCAATTAAGTTATATAGAGGATGGTATACTTATAAAGTGAAACTTCAGACTATACAATGCTAAAACAAGTAAATGACTAATTTTTTTGAAAGCATATTGGTAAAAATTAAAGCTTTTCTATGCAAATATTTTGGATATGTGATCTGAAAATAAAAAGCATAAAGAGTTTTAATTCTTATATATTCTCTCTTTCCATTTTCTTCATCATTACATGAGAGTTACAAGATTAATTTCAATAATGCCTATTCCAAAATTTATTTTGTTTCTAACTAAATAAAAGCTTATGTAACAATCTATCAACTGTACTCTAACTCGTAGATAGGCTATTACTTGTTTCTGATCTACGTAGGAAAACATTTGTAATACTTTTGTTGTTTGATTTTACTAAATATTATAAAATCTTCATTTGATGGAAACATTTGACGTCTCATAACCATGCTTTGAATGAAGTATTTTGCAACTATTGAGTAGATAACCTCTCTTTTCAAGAACATTTAAGTTATTAATTAAATATTTGTTAGATGATATTGTAATAGAATAAACAAAAATGGGAAAAAATAAAATGTACGTAACTTTTGTTGCCTATGCACCTAGGATACATTTAACATAGGAAGAGTCTTAAAGTGTCGTCAATGGATTTCGAATATTAATTACCCCAAATGTAATGAGAAGATGTAAGTTACATATATCAAATGTTAAGCCTAACATTGGTTAACATTTTATGAATGCATAAATAGAATAGTAAGTATTTCAATTATTGTTTTTTAACGATGCCATTAGTATAAAACATTTTAATCAATATTCAAATTGAAGGTGTCTTGTAGGCACTTAATATTTGTAAATGAGATGAAGGTTAGTTTTTGTCAAAAAATATGTTAAACATCTTCTATGCATTGCGGAAAGAGTCTTATTCGCAAAATGCATTGTTGTTCGTAAGAAGTAGGTATATATAGTAATTAATCTACATAATGCAAATTATTCATAAGTGCAATATTTTTGCTTATATCTTTATTTTTGTAGGTCCCATGTGATTTCATAGCTTAGGTGTTGGATGTAACTATGACAAATATGGAGACGTAACAGTTAAAAGTTTGAATGCAAATTTTTTCTCCTTTTGCAATTGCAAGTAGTATGTTGTCTTGAAAGAAGAAGGAAATCATTGAGTATGTAAGTAGTATGTTGTGTTGATGACGAGTCATTTGTAAATTTCATTATTATGGGGGTAATGAAAAGGAATTTAAGAAACTAATGACTCATAATTTTTTGAACTCATTATTTAATTTTGGTTAATTTTAGTTTCAGCAAGCCATGTTAAGCGTTTCATCAGTAATTAATGCAATAAACAAATGTTTTTATCTTATCTTTTTATTGAAAACGATTTTATATTAGGATCTTGTTAGAAATAATATCACAAATTTAACTTACCATGTTCATAATTCTTATAGATCTTAGCATCTGGTCATTATCAAACTTAAAGACCTATCCATAGTATTGATGTTAGACTCACTCAAATAATTATTAATTAAAAGGATAAGGATATACATATGTGTCGAATAGATGACCAAAATCACATTAAATATGTATGTAGTTATGAATTTTTTGATGGCATGATAATATAAGAAACAAAGAGAAGGAAATGTAAGACTTAGAAGAAACTATAGAAACTCTCAAAGTCGAAGAAAATGTCATGAGTTAACCATTAAATAACACTTGTGGACAATAATTTAGAACTCTGGCATCAATAATTGTATCATTAATATATCAATACCATAAATATCTAAACCTAGATCATATGTTAAACACAACAAATGAGTAGGTCAAACTGATTATTGCATTCATAAATATATAAACCTGGATCAAATGTTAGATAACTATGCATATGTGAAGGACAATTAATATATGTTAGTGAGGCTTTTTAATCAAACACTAACATATAATATAATGACATAAGAGACTTTATTAATGTATAATAAGAACTTATAGAACTTCTAACGAGGATTTATAATAAGTATGCCACTTTTATAATTATTGTGCTCTCCAAATTGTCTAAAAGAGGGTCTCACACTTACCAAATTCCAAGAAGGTGAAATAAGGACAAGACCAAGAGGCTAAACTACCAATTCTATGTTATTAAGAAAAGCACAACTAGCAATTTTACAATATAACACTTATACACAGTGTCTAACCATGTTAAAAAATACTCAATTAAACCATGTTTAAACAGTGAATCAAATCATGTCAGAATTATCAACCAAATGATAATTAATACATATTTAAAACTAATACGTAACCAGAAGTTAGTATCCAAATTTTCAATCATCAATAATTTGGAATTTTTTAGGAGTAGAATTTTTTTACACTCAGTTTGATTTCTTAGAATGTTAGAATGTTATCTTGATCTTAATCCTAATTTTGTAACATAGTAGAATCTTGAAACAATCTTCGTGAAAATATTTTAAAAATTTGAGATGTTTAAGCACTAAGTTAAATAACCTTAAGCACATACAGGTTAATAAATCAATAACTATCTAAAAGCATTATGTTTCAAACATAATTCACAAGACAAATACATATTAACTACTTCCTGGCATTCCTGTAATGAATCGAAAAACATACAAACAAAAATGCTAAAAAGGAACTTGGGTCCAAAAATTGAAAAAAAAAAAACAAAAGTATAAACAAGGCACACCCCTTTCTGTCAGTTCTATATCCTTCATAATCACAATTTCTGTAATGTGACAAAAAAGATTGATGTGATAGATTTTGTAATGCAAAGAGGGGAGAAGATTGGTGTACGACAGAGAATCGTATGCAACAAAAGAGCAAATCATAAATTCTGTAATGCAAAAAGGAGCAAATCATAAATTTTGTAAAAAAAAGATGAGCAAAAAATGGTGAGTGAAAGACAAGATAGGTGCAACAATGAAGAAAAGTGTAACACAATCTACCAAGAGGAGGAGAGACAATAAAGAAAAGGTGTATGATAGGGAAGAAAAGGTATGCTTCAATAGAGAATGGTGTGTAGGTAAGAATATAAAATCTCAAATTAATTTAGGATTTTAACCCTTTTCTTTTAATTTTTTAATTTGCTTAATTTGACTCAATTTGTTTAATTAAGTTTGACATGTCAAATATATATAGCTGTAGTGTTGCCATGCAGCAACGTTAACGAAAATATTAGTGTCAGATTAAATTTGAAAAAAATTAAAAGTTTGGATATTTAATTGTCACTTTTTAAAGTTCGGGCTATAATTACAAAATTGAATAAAGTTTAGAATTTTTTAATTAACCCAAATCATTATATAGCACAATATTGATGATTATTTCTGTAATTTTGAAAAATTTAAGAACTATTTTATAAATTTCAAAAATAATCTAAAACGGTATTCGATATTGACCAGTACTACTATAACATCGTTCCAAAACTAAATTCAGTGCCAATACTAGAACAAATATTCATAACATTGGTTTATCATCCCTAAACTTTCTTTATACAAATCCTTGAAAATACTTAATCAAGCCTCACTCGTGAGTTTTGTGATGCATGTATTTTACGTCAAAAGGCGTTTTCCCTTATGGAACTGAATACAAAAGTAGCTATACCTTTTATGACTAAAGTAATACATAGTTGTATAGTGAACAATGATTAATATACGTTAAGTAAAGAAGGCCTAAAGTATAATTATCATTCTGTGAGATGATGCACCAACTTGTATTAATTTGTCGGTGGGTATATTGAAAATACTGCCTAACCGTCGTATTAATTATTAGAAAAATAAGAATGTTACACTAAAGTTGTATTAATTAAACATATATATTTTTTGAGCTAAATTAAACATATTAATTAAGCTGCATGAAACAATATATATGACCGTTCGTTTTTATGTGATGAAGTAGGTCCATTAAATTATTAATTCCTTGCTTACAAGATCATTTTTCTGGTGCAATGTCCTTATTGAAGTTTAATTATTGGCAGAGGGAAGGGAATGATCAGTTTGTCACCTCACTATTAACATTATAATCTCTTTGTTTGGATATGGAGTTATGTATTGGTCAGTTTTCCTATATTTTGTTCTTTTCTATTATGTTGTTATGCATCGTTTGGTCGCCCATCTCGTACTGTCTTCTTCGTCTATGTATTTATTAATGTATAATGTCAAAGTGTTCCCTATCTTTCCCTTTCTTTCTCTATCTTCCCAACTTGACGTTGAGGTCTAATCTCTAACTACTTATAGTTTTGATCTTGAATGCAACCGAAACCAAACCTTTTATAGGGGAATCTGCTTTATCTTTAATATCATTATCGTAGAGTTATCATATATATAACTTAGGCATATATAATATTAGACTTTTCAGTTCTTTCTGTTCACACATTGTCCTTTACTTTTTAAGGATTAGAGTGTCTTATAAAGTCTCAATAATACAGAAAATAATGCACAAGTTGTTGTAACCTTTATAATAATACTGATACCCACTCGTGCCAATACCCTTACATGTAGATATATATGCACATATAGTAAACAACTAAAGGTCAAGTTTCAAGGAGTTCGAACATGCATAGGAGAAGAGATTAGGGAATGAGATATTATCGGGTAATTTATATTCCTATTATATCCAAACATTAAATTATAAACTTATTATGACATTAATATATATGAATAATAGTTGTTGATTAAATTCAAAAGCACATTACATAAAATAAAAAAGAAACCAATTTAATATTTGAATGGTAGAATATGTGATTAGTTGGGAAAGTAGAGTTAATTAACTTGGCTAATACGACCTAATCCAATAATAATTGCAAGTATGGAGGCTATGCAATCATTAATTTGGAGGTCATGCTATGCTAAATTGACAATGGCAATAGCAAGAAAACGAGAAACATGTGAGGTTTTATAATATTGTTACTTGCTGTGATTGCGAACCTAGTTATTGCTTGTAGGCAGTTAAGTTTGTGAGAAAACTTCGTTTGGCAGGATTCAGTTAGCACTTTGGCACATAGACCATGGAAATTTTGCCTGACGTTACTAATGGTATAGACGAATGAGACATTACATTCTTAGCAAAAAGTTGATGCATGTCAGGCAAAAGTAAATGCATAAACCAAGAAGACTTTTGGGTCACATCTAAGTTCAATGGTTAGGGTAGGTCTAAATCATTGTTCATAGCTTCGCCTCTCCAAATTGCTAAATTAAACAAACAAATTATAAGAAAAATTAGAAAAGAAACGATTCCTTCCATTTGGGGAGACGTAGACAGTAGCTAGTAGTATTATTAGATGTGCTTGATGAAAATTTTCTTCTCTTGACTATTAACTAATCAGAACCGTTAAAACACAAACCCTTCAAAGTTTACCAAAATGACTAGCCTAGTGTTATGGTGCTTTCGAGTGCCTGCGATTGTGTTACTGATACCAACAGGAAATGAGACACTTTAGAGTAGATTTTAAGGTTTGATTTGTCGAACTTCACCTACCAAATCTAATTGTCTACTTGATAAAGAGTTTTTTTTTTTTAAGTTAAAGAAATATTGTATAACCTTAGCAAAAGCTATTACAAAAATCATTACAAAGAATCATATTATCTGCAACAAAATTAAACTAGGTGTGTAGTACACAAATTAACAACACGTAACTATAATAGTAACCAGTTCACTTTATGTTCTTGGCTAACTACACTTTGTTCGTCATTAGCGATAATGACCGCTCAGATCCAATTTACAATTTGCGCTGCAAGTTGTTGATTACTTACTACCAAATCCTTATAGATTCTCCTATTTCACTCTCTGCAAATTGAGTAAATGGTAGTATGAAAAACAGTTTTAATATTCATACCATTCCTCTGACAATGCTTCGTACACCTTATAATTAGATTCAAAGTCTCCATCTACTCAAAAGTGTATCTAGGCAATTGTAGCATCACCAAAAGTCTGTTCCAAATTGTTGTACTATAGGTACATTAAAAAAATAGATGGTTTATACTCTCATTTATCTATTTGCAAATAGGGTCAAAACTCTCAAACCATCTGTCTTTTGTTCTTAATTCATTCTTTATCACTAACCAAGTGAAAACAGCAGCTTTGTGGTTTAAAACTTGTTTCCATGTGACATCAGCCTAGGGAACCTCTTCCAGATTATGAATCAATAGCTTGTGACATGATCTGTTGTTGAAAAATCCAATGGAATGGTGAGTATATGATGTTGTCCTTCCTCTATCCTATAGAAATGTTAGATAGATAATCTAAGATTAAATGAAATCCTCTAAAGTTACCAACCCATTCACCATTATGAAGAAGCATAGACACTCTAGCATCAGCGGGGACTCGATTTTTGAATCTAGAAAGCTCAATTCATTGAATAAGATGACTATAGTTGGTCTAATTATCATACTATAGCCAAATATCCTCTCCATCACTCAACCTATGTTTGATATAGGGACAAATCATGGCCGGTAAGCTTAGCTTATGATTAAAGATCCATGAGAAGTCCCTAGATTGTTGGAGTTGCCAGAAATTTGATTTCGAAGATGGTATTCGTTAACCCATTTAATTGACAAGGCTTTTTTGTTAGCAAATAATCACAAAATCCTCTTAAGAGCAATACTTTATCCATCTGAGTAATGGGAATGAGCCCAAGACCTCCTAGCTTCTTGGAGATAGTTATATCATACCATTTCGCTTTGGACTGCTTACCATTCTCAGTTTTACCAAACGACAAAAAAGCTTTTAAGATCCTATCCATTTCCTTGATGATCTTCTTAGGTAGAGCTAGGTGTGGACCAATAAAGATGCATACTTCTTAGTTTTTCCATGCATGAATTCTGACTTTCAGCTTTTCAATCAAAGGAAGGAAGTCAGAGAATTTAGGCTTACAGGTTATTAGTGGGACTCCCAAATAGTTGAAAGGTGTAGAATGCCAAGTGAACCCAACCATTCGACTAAGTTGTTTTAGATTTTTGACATCCGATGAAACATATAATCCACTCTTTTGTATATTTATTTCTAAGCCCGATCAAATAGAGAAGGTTTACATCATATGTAATAGCATATTGATTGAGTGCTGCTTTGCCGTACAAAGGAGAATTAAGCCATCGACTTATATCAAATGGGACATGTTTAATCCTCTGCATTTATAATGGTATTGAAACCGTCCATTGCAGTCAATAAGCTTTTAAATAAGTTTGGAGAAACTTGCCATAGCTAAGGTGAATAGGTAAGGGGAGAGGGGGTCCCCTTGCCTAATCCCACTATCATTTCTAAATGGTAATGAAGGAACTCCATTTACCAAGATACTGAGGGACGTGGATTGTATGCAATGTATAATCCAGTTCCTAAATTTAGCAGGCAACCCCATCATTTCCAAACATGCTTGCAAATATAACTAACTTATAGTGTCATAGGCCTTAAACAAGTCAATCTTTAGCACACAACAATTAATACATTTACCTAATTGATATTCACCTAGGAGCTCTTGAAGAATTAGAATGTTATCACCTATACTTCACTCAGGTAAAAAAGCTCCTTCAGCTACATTGATGGTCTCTGTCAAGATTAATTTCAATCTTGAGACCATAAATTTTGCAATAGTTTTATACACAGTGGTGCAACACAAAATAGGTTTAAAGTGTAAGATATATGTTGGTTTTTTCTTCTTTGGGATAAGGCATAAGAAGGTATGGTTCATTTCCTCAACTTATAACTAAAGGAAAAAAATTCCAAGACAACATTCATAAAAAGGGAACCAATAATATCCTATGTTCTTTTTGAAAAAACTAGCAGTGTAGCCATCCACACTAGGGGATTTTGCAGTATTGAGACTGAAGAGCACCTCCTTGACATGTTGAGGAGTGAATGGAGCTATAACCATATCATGTTGAGATTGGTTGAGAGTGACTGTCAATACATCTTTCACACCAAAACCCCTCTGTTGACATCTTGAGCTTCCCATTAATTGTTAAAAATAACCCTTGATATATTGTGTTAGATTGTGATTGTCTAAAATAACATTCCCACAATGGTCTTTCAATTCATAGATAGTATTAATATTTCTCCTAGCAAGAAGAGATGCATGAAAATACTTTATGTTAGAGTCCCCCTCTTTAAGCCAATTCTTTCGAGACTTCTACCTTAAAATCAAATTCTGAAGAGTTAAGCCTTCTTGATAATCTTTCAATCGCACAATTTCAATGTGTCTTAATGCAGAATTATGTGGATCCTGATAACAAGCCTCATGTGCTTCAGCCAATTTTTTCTCAATGTCATTAAGGTTTTAGTTGTTTGCCTTAATGAATTGTTTAACAGTGCATTTGACCAGTTTGAGTTTTTGCATGAGCTGAAACATCTTATAACCCTGAACCTCTTGCCTCCAGCACCTGCTAATTACCTTCATAAAACCTTCCATCTGGGTAATGCCATTAAAAAATCTGAAGGGATTTCCACCTTGAACATTTTCATTCATCTGTTGTATAAAGATAACAGAATGTTCTGACATTTTATTTTCACCAAAATGTACACAGGCCTGTGGAAAATGACCAAGCCAAGAATGATTCACCAAGGCTCTGTCTTTTTTATTAACATTATTCCTAATTGTTTATTTGTCTAAGTGAATAATCAACCCATTCCCCTCAGATCTAGCAGGGCTAACTTTTGAAAAAATTGTGTAAGTTCTCTAACAATCTTAGTTATGAATCCAGCTCCACCTTCAATCTCACTAGTATTCAAAGAGCAATTGAAATCACCAATTACTAACCACAAATTCTGAATAGCTGAGTGTATAAGTTGGAGGTCACTCCATAGTTTATCTCTTTGGAATGCAAAGTTTGAGGCATAAATGAGAGTTACTTCAAAGGGAGAAGACTTTCCTTTCAACTGGAAATGTGAGATGAATAAATTGATCACTAAATCTGTTGTGTTTAACCTCGATACAATCAAAGTTGAATAAACAGATAATACGAACATTGTAACCATGGGAATGATTAGTAATTGTTTTCCATTGAGTGCCCAAAAAGTTCATTCCTAATTGAGCAAAAGAGGCCTTTATTTTCTTCTTAAGGAGACCAACCAAAAAAGGTCCCCTTTCATCTACTAACTCATTCACTATGAGTTTTTTAAGTGGGTCATTTAACCTTCTTGTATTCCATAACAGTATTGTCATCTAAGGGGAAACCCCTCTAGATTTGGCTTTCTTCCTGGCTGATCTTCTCCTAGAGTTATTAGGAGATGCCTAAGAAGTAGTAGCCTACCTTCTAGGTTTGTTCGTCCAGCTTATGTTACTACCAGGTTATTACACTCTTCCAGCAACTTAGAATTCTCTTCCAGATTGTCTGTAGATTGATCCTCATCCATAATATCCTGGTGACTAGCTAACAAGTTTTGATCATTACAATTCAACCCCTTTTAAGTAGTATCCATATTAGTATTGATCTCCTGCACAATATTAGTATCCTCCTATCATCTGCATTCTAAGAGCTCGACCCATATGGATTAATTGTCAAATTTTTATTGATTTCCTGTACATTATTATCATTCTCCCCCTTAACTGTAGATTGATAATTAAACCCGGTATCTATTTGAACCTTAGATTCAATAACCAAGTTCTGAATCATATTATCATAATCAATTGTATGTCTTCCTTTATTACTAGTTTCATGAATTACTGAGGGTTGATTATGGTTTACATTCAGCATCATCTCTGAATCCTACATATCAACAACTTTGCTAGCAATCCTTAGTGACTCTGTTTCAAGCCTCAATAGCTCCTCCTATTAACTTGTTTGGAATTGTCTCCCTGACGGTATCCATTTCTTTGTAGTATTTTGTGGTTTCCATGGATAGGAGAGTCTGATTTTAGCATTCACTAACTCCCAATCTACACCATGTCTCATAATAGATAAAGTCTCTGGCAAACTAGCATTTCTTTTTACTTCCACGCAAATCTTAGTATAACCCAATCTCCCTATGCTAGAAGTTTGGGCATCCATGCATAAAGGATTTCCCAAAGAGCTAGAGACATGACTTAACCCTTCAATAGTACAAACCTCCAATGACAAATTATGAAAATAAATCCAGATAGGAAAAAATTCAATACATTCTCCCTTAAATTTAACTTCAGGTTTTCACTTTTGAACAAACCCATTTCCATAAGTTTAGCCAAGTTACTGTTAACTGCAAAGTTAAGCACAATCGTGCCATTTTCCATAAGCAATATTTTTTTCCAAACCTTCCTTACCCCACATTGTCATAGGCCAAACATTGATGATAGGAAAGGCTGGCCTTTTACTCCAAAATGAACCAACCAAAGTTGTCGATAGGCCCTCTCTCCAGCTTTCAATAAATCAATTGGGGAGGGGGGCAGACTATTCCATCTTTCATCACCTCCTAGAATTGTTTCATATGAATTCTCAATTGATTAAACTGAATCTTCTTTTTCCATGCTTTAGTAATCTGAGGAGAAGTTTTAAATTGTTATAATTGGAAGCCCCAAGTTGACTCGTTGTATTATCACACATTTCTTTTTATGCTACCTCTCAAGATAATGTAGGGAATTCGTCTTATAAGAGGCAAATAGGGTCACTATCCTCTGAATTGACAATGTTGGCCTTAAAAAGGCCCTCTATGGAGGAAGAAAATGTCGACCGTACAAACCAACAGTTAGGGCCAACCAGAGTAGGCGAGAAAGAAAATTTGAAAAAAAAAGGCTCAAGGGTGTAGTTAAATTGATACCTACCCAGCTTGAACTTTTGTATACCTTTTCTAGGTTCACAGACCTTATATAACACCACTTTTTGATGGTCTAAATTCATAGAAGTTTAATTTACAACAGACCTGACATGTTAAAAACTAAACCTACGTCATGCTTTGTTGACAAGATAATTAATTTTCTATTCGATATGCTACATTAAGTTGATTTATTCTAGAATTTTCATTTCAATTAGAAATTAGTTATTTAGTATGTGCTTAAATGTCCACTAAATATTTACAGTTGTCAATTTGTAATTAGCAAATTTGTGAATTCAATTCTTATTGAAGGCACACCAATAAATATTCCACCTTAAGGAATTCATTCAACATTATAGTTGTGCCAAATTTAATGAACTTAGGATCTGTTTGTTTCTATTTATATTTATATTTATATTTTTGTTTTAAATTTAATGAAAAAATATATTTGTTTGAGCTTTTAGTTTTGTTTTGTTTTTCTAGTTTTTAAAACTTATGAAAACTATAAAAAAGTAATTTTTTTTTCATTATCTAATTTCTTATCAATTTAATATATTATTTAATTATTTAATTTATTAATTATTAAAAAATTATATAAAATTTAATTTAATATTATATATAATTAATTCAAATTAATTATTAATAAGAAATTATAAATGATTTAATTTAATTTATTTTTTAATCAAATTAAAGGCTATTAATTTAATAGTCATTAATATATATAAATAGATTCAAAATATATATAATTCAAATAAAATTTGAATTAGTAATTTAAATATATTTAAAATAAATATAAATAAATAAATACTTTTGAAATTATTTATTTCAATAAAATAAGATAACTTTTGTTGATAATTTCTTAATAAACATTATATAAGAGATTAAAATAAATTTAATTAATTAAAAATAGTTTATTTTAATTTTTAATATATAATTACTATCTGTGATAAAAATATAACTACATTGACATTAACAACCAAACATGTTTTTGTTTTAATTTGAAAGAAAATAGAAATAAAAACTAAAAACCACATCATAAAAACAAAAATAGAACTACACAACTATATTTATGATCACAAAATCAAAACAATTGTCTACATCCTAAAATAGAATAATTTTAAATGATGAAGAAAGTTATCGTTCAACCTAAAAAGATAAATATGATTAAAATTTTAATTTCAAAGATAATTTAGTAATTTATATGGATTGTTGTTATAAATGAATATTTTTAAAATACAAACATTTATATACTTATTTATTGCAAATTTATATAACCACGTACCAAAACTCAATAATAAAGGAACACCTATAATTGTCATCTATTACTTAATTTACAATAGAAAAATGACTTTCTAAAAAAAAGGCATAATATTAAACAAAGGAACAAAAATGTAAATTAAAGGAATTCTTATGTCTTCTAGCACATTAATTATATTTTTGTTTTTACTTCACTAATGTATTTATTAAATGTCTTTAAAATATTATTGTGAATTGTTGGTCTTAAGATAGCACAGAGAGGGGAATAGATTGTTTGTATATTTTTTAAGCTTATTTAACAATTGATGAATGAATTACTTATTGTAATAAATGATTATGACAATTTCATATTGACAATTAGAAAGGAATCACAATAATAATAAATAAGAGTAAGGAAAAGAGACATAAAACTAATTTATAATAATTCAACCAAATAATTCTCAACCTATGTTACTCCTTGAGTTCTTTTTGAGAATTCACTATCTTCTTTTTTCAGTAAGTGAAAACAAACCTTCCATTTAATATTTTTTTACAGAGTTGAGAGGAACCCTTATATTCGTCTTGTTTTGTCATGAGTAAAGAGCAAGCCTTTATAACTCTTATTAAACGTCAAGAAAAGCTCCCAATAATGTATATCCTAAGCAATTTCACTAATTTCTCGAGAATTTCACCAATTTCTCGAGCATGTACAATTGAAACCCTCTCTTTCTTACTCACGTTAATGAATTATGGCTCAATATGTGCTATATACCGCCAAAATAAACTCTCTTATCTTTCAATACTCTTAGCAACTCTCTTATATGCTAAAGATTCTTTTCACAACTCAATTGTTATCTATTTATATCCAAAATCAACTCTAATGTGTTACTTAAGTAAATCTAACATTGATAATTGCTCAAAGATTGGGAATTAACAAGTTGTTTAAAGTGCTTAATCTATGTTAACATCTTATGTACATTGTGCTTCTACTGTGATATATTGTGTTAGTCAACATCTATTTTCTAGATTATTCGATTTTAGAAGCATTGATTTTCTTGTAATTATACACATTTCTCCTTGTACATTTTACAAGGATTTGCCTTGATTTTAGTAAATATATTACTTTTAATTTCCAAAAAAACAAATCTCATGCTTATTAGACATATAAAATGCATAATGACTAGTTTTTGAGCATATTCAACTAATTGATCAAATATCTTTAGTTAGCCTATGTATATTTGACTAGCCTATCCCCTAACCTAGCAAACTACATTTTTAAATAACTTTTGGTCTTACACTAGTCTAGTTGTACTAAACCCTAACCTTTACAAAAATCAACTTCTAAAAACACTTCAGGTCCCTAATTTTTAACACTTCAAGTTTTTCAAAAGTTTATAAACACCTTCATTTGATAAACACTTAATTCAAAACTATTTCAATAGTTCTCAAATTTTTATTTAAAGATCAAGAGATTTATTTAAAGTTTAAAACAAAATTTCTCTTGATTATTAAAGGATTTATATATTAGCCTTACATGTGAATGATCATGCAATGATAGAGCCTACAATCATTTAACCAATAAGGCTAAAAGAAAATTTACAACAATTACTACATATGGAATAACTTCATTCTTTCTTGCATTTGATCCACTTGACTGAAATTGCCTTAAAGCTCTCTTAAATAATATTTAGTACTCCAATCTGCTCATTTTGATTTTGATCACTTCATTCTTTCATTAAACTTGATCTTTGACCTTTTTACTTGAATTTCTAATAAGTTAACTAATTGATATTACTAAAGATAAAAATATTAGTGGTAACATGTTTAGTTATTGACAAAAACATAGGTTAGATCTCCACTTAATCCAATACTCTCTCCTTTTTTTTGATGAAAATATTTGGTGATATTGGAAAAATATAGGACATTAATTATATTCTCCATATGTCTTAATAATATATAATTCATAATCCCCCTTAAATCATGTATCACTGGTTTATAAAGATCAAGTTTCAATATCATCATTCACTCCCCCTTTCATCAGTAAAAGAAGATATAATGTATATAGAGTTAAAAGAATCAACAACGGAAAAAAATAAATAACTTACTCTCTTACTTTTTAAAATTTCTATCATATAGGTAAAGTATACATATAAAGTGCTTGTTAAAGATTCAAAAATATCATGTACCAATTAAAAGATTTATATCTTTTTCTTTTCTAGGTACACAAAGCAATGCTTTCTCTCCCTAAAAAGATCGTGTACCAAGATCTATATGTATTACCAATGATTACCTCCTTTTTCTCCTTACTCCATTCAAAAATTGGTCTTTTGATGTTAATTCTTGATGATTTTTCTTTTAAAATAAATTTTAGAGATAATAATGTTGTTCATAGTTTGATATTAATAAAGGTACTACCATTTGTTAGTATTTAATTAATGCTACATGATATTAACCTATAAGGAAAAGATATTAATATAATAGGGTTTTAGGTGTATACACTGAATTATGTCTTAGGAGGTTAGTACTTAATTTCTTCTTAACCCATCTCCTAGTGGTCTTACTTAATATCCATTGTATTAAAAAAAAGGCTCTATTGACATTACTAGAATGACATCTCATATAATGGAAATTGATAGTGTTAGTATCATATGAGAAAGACTTAAAAGAATATAACACATATAAACTTCTGGATTGTGATAGATGATGCAAGTCGTATAATATTCTCTTTCGAAAATGTTGGTGATTAGGAGCTCTTCTTATGTGACTTTGATTCTTAGCATATGAATTGGCAGATGATAACACATATAAACTTCTGAATTGTGATAGATGATGCAAGTCGTATAATATTCTCTTTCGAAAATGTTGGTGATTAGGAGCTCTTCTTGTGTGACTTTGATTCTTAGCATATGAATTGGCAGATGATATGCTTCTTTACCCTTATGATAAATGGGGCATACGTAATTGCTTTTATAAAATTTGATGCTATAATGATAGTGAGATTGGTGATATTCTTCCGTGCTCTCTTAGGATGACCTTATATGAAATTTTTGTCTATTTTTGCTTTAATTTTATATACTATAAGTCTATCACAATGCATAAAATTTTTCTTTTGTTGAGACCTCAATGATGATGTACGAGCATTCAAGTTTTAATGCATATAATAGGATGTTATATGCTCATTTGGTAATTTAGGCAATGACTCAATCTTGTAAATGCTTACCCCTTACAAAAACTGTCTTGTAATTAGAGGTTCACTTTTATAAGTAGAACCAATTCGTATTTATCATTATAACTCTTTTAGGCTCCAACCACGTTATTCAAATTTTCATTACCTATAATGAATTTAGATAATGAATATTTGAGTTTATTAATTTCATTATTCGATGCCTTATTTACTTACATCAAAATATTGTCAGTATTTTTGACAAGAACCACACTCTTAAATTCTATTATGTAATGCATATCACATTTTAATTTCTCAAACTCATGAAACCATAATCTATATGACTAATTGCCACAAATCTCCAAATCACATAAGTAAAAGAAAAATGTTTAAAAGGTCTTTTTAAATGAAAATTTAAATTTTTTAGAGCCAAAAAAAACAAAAGAATAAGCAAAGGACTTATTTGCCCAAAATCAAGAAAATGAAATAAAATAAAAACTAAATAAAAATTACTAATCAACATTAAATCATCCTTTCAAACAAAAATATATATAGTTTTAGTTTTTCAATTGGCCAGGAAGAACCCATTGAGCTAACATATATTGAAGCTTAATTCCAAATTCTAGCCTAATTGAAGAATATAACATCAAAGCAAGTAGGAAATTAAGATAATGATAAGACCTAAAACTTTTGGATGAGACTAAGCTATAACTTCTTCTAGTTCACTCTTAAATAATGAGACTATGTTATATATGGATGTGACTGAATATGAATAATATACATTACAGTCAATATGATACCAAGAAAAACTACACCTACATATATGATGGGATAAGAGGGTATAAAATGATGAAAACCAATACTTGACTAAGAATGGAAACTTCAAAATTACTGAGATTGGTGAAATCACATTCATTTAAGCATTAATTGATAATAAGATATTTTAATAACAGTAAGTTAAATAAATGGAATAAGTAGGAAAGAGAATTATAAATAATAAAGTAAAAAATTTGCAAGACTATATTACCCATTGACAGCAACTGGAGCAAAATAAATGTACAAAAAAGGAAACTAAATCTAAACTCCAAAAAGGGACAGATGAACTAAACCAAACTTGACTGGCTACCCAAAATCTACAAAACTATATGACTCAAATGCAATAATAGAAGCAACATAAACTAGGGAAGGGGAACTAATATAACAAAACCTATAAGTAGTCAAAGCAACCAAAGTGAAAAACATTGAATGCTTAAAAATTGATAAAGAAGATAAACAAATAAATCATTATGTTCCATATGAAATAATTTATATTAATGTATAAACGTGCTCAATTATCTCTTTTCTACTGAAATGGTGTCATCATGTGTGAATTAAAATGTATGTCATGTCTTTTAAGTTGACTCACACATGCATACTTTATTGAATTCACTCTTTCTCAATGCATAAACTAAATAATGTAATGATCCTCATCTCCTTATTGACCCACTCGCTACTATTATTTAGTACCTTAGTATCTACTTTTGACAGGCCCCTATCTTACAATGACTAGGTGGCTTGTCTGGTACTCCACGGTAGCCCTCCAGTCAATATCTGATTGAGCTGGAAAGTTCTTATGAAGCTAAACCTATTGCTCTTGTTATGGAAAAGCTTTAACTCAACAATAAGAAATGTTGGACCCCGAACTTTTCTGTTAAATGAGAAATTATTGGCGATTATTTATGTGTAAAGAAAAGGAGAATTCTTAAATTTGAAATGAAATAGAAAAGATGGTTTAGGTGCAAGATGGGTTATTTGTGATATATTGGAAGTTAAAAGTTGGAAAATTATAATTGAAACATGTACATTGAGTATGCTTTGGTGTTTTAGCCATAACTTTTGTTCTAGTTATCCAAATGAGATGATTCTTAATTTGGATTAAACTAGAGAAATAGGTTACAAATTGTTTGATGAAATCAAGTTTTAATTTAGTCTAAGAATTTCAATTTCGGGATGGAAGTTGAGCATAAAATATTGTTTTAGTATAAGAACAGTACAAAATTGTTTAGGGTATAACTTTCAGAATACTAAACCAAATTGAATGATTTTTGTGTCATTAGAAACTTAAGACAATGAGGAACATTTTTCTATAAGGAAGTGCTATCAAATTCCTTTAATTACATGATTAGAAAAAGGTCTTGATTTTTAGAAGGAGTTAAGCATGATTTAAATAATTTTGAGGTCTTGCTAGATTAATTATT
>JANZLC010000202.1:15749968-15769952 GCA_026413385.1 Erythroxylum gracilipes | reverse complement strand
ATGGCTTTATATATATATATATATATATATATAAGTTTATTTGAAAATTAATAAACAAATTTTATATTATAATTATAATTATATGAATCTTGAAACAATCATAATAATAAAAAAAATAGAGTATAGAAAAGAGACATAAAACTAATCTATAGTGTTTTGACTAAACAACATTTGGCCTCTGTTCACTTCATAAGCTCCACTTAGGAATTAACTATCTTTTTCCTTTCAATGGGTGAAGAGGAACACTTATAATCATCTTATTTTTTCATAGATGAAGAGAAACCCTAGAAAAATCTTGTTTAAGGTCAGAAAAACTCTCATAATGTGTATATCAAGCAATTATAACAGTTGCATATCTATATATAACTTAAGACCTCTATTTTTTATTTACATCATTTAATTAGGGCTTAATTTATGTTATACAATCTTATGCACTCTCTAGCCCCTCTCAGGACTCTAAGCAACTTTCTAGGATGTCAAATGTTCTTTCCATAACTTAATTTTATTCTTTGTATACCCTAAATTAACTTAATGTTTGTTCAATATAATAGCTGACTACTTTCTCCTAGTCTATTTATGTTCGACTAGTCAATCACATAGCCTAACATATTGCACCTATTTTGTAATCTTTTGGTCTTAAGTTAGGCCAGCAAAACCAAACCCTTAGGCTAGCTGAATCCTTATAAAATTCAACTTCTAAAAAATTTAAGTCATTAATTTTCAATACTATAAATTTTTCAAAAGCATTTAAACACCCTATTTGATAAAATCTTGATTCAATACTTTATTTTAATATCATTATGATTTCATAAATTTTTAAAAAAATTTCTCTTGATTATGAAATTTATGCATTATGCCCTATGGAAATTCCTATCTTATATTAATGCCTTTCTCAAGACTATTAATAACTAATCCTTGGTTGATTGACTAAAACCAACTCTTTCTAGTCAAAACACCTAATATTGCTTTACTCAATTTGTAAATTTCACTATTAGGTTTGATCCTAATATAGAAGATTTATATCAACCTATTTCTAGGTTTATATGCAACTCCTTTTAATTATGGTAGATCTATTTATAAATATTTCTCAATCTCATCTTATAAAATCAAACATTATGCAATTTGATTGATTGAGTCATTAAAATTCAATTATGTGTTTCTGTTATTGAATTAATATCTTAGATATAATAATTCAAGAACATAAACACATAATTGAATTTTAATGAATCAATCAATTAAATTGCATTTAATAAAAGATAAAATCACACTCTCCATCCCTACTTAGGGTTCATCATACCTAGGAACAAAACAAACTTATTTCCTAAACATAGAAAATGAAAAAAAACATCAAAATTTTAAAAGAAACATAAAAAAGAAAAGAATCCATGATATATATCCCCTTTTCTCTAATGAAATCCTCTTGAAACTTTGATGAAAGGTTGCCCTCTATTGAATCTCTTGAGCAATCATTATGTTTTCCTAATCCTTTGTTCATAATTACATCCCAACTCTAAATCTGGTCTCTAAAGCTAACTCTAATTCTTGATTAAAAGGCATTATGTTATACACGGTCATGCGAGTGATTGTGTATCTCAAAAGCACCTTAAAATCATGACTTTACATGTTTATAAGAGCTTCCACAAGCATGGGACATGACGGTGTATCTTACTTACATGGGTTTGTATCTTCACACGAGCAAAAACAACATCCTTTAAGCTTTGCACGTTTATAATCCCTTATATGGCCATGTATGATACGCACACAGGTGTGCATTTCTAAAATAGCTCCAATTCTTTTATTTTATGCCCTAATTTCACCTTAGTTCTTCTCCTTTCGATCCATGAAGGAAATTTAGACATGAAAGCTTACTTAAAAGAAATAAGTACCAAAAATATGTTAAAACTCTCAAATAACAAGCAAAACACACTAAACATAGGCATAAAAAATAGTTTATTAATCGTTCATCAAGTATGTCCTCTAAAAATAATTCTCTACCTCTTTTGATTCTTATGACTTTAAAAAACTTGAGCTTCTCTAATTGCCCATCATAATTTTCTTTTATACTTTGAAAATTATGATTTGTGCACTAGATAATGTCACCTACATGGTCATTTCTATATGACAAAGACCGTGTCCATTCTAGCAACTTACAAGATCTATAGACATGGTCATATCCACCATCAAAATAACGTCATTCAACTAGTACACAGTCATAGGGACTTAAACAACCCCTCCACACAGTCATTTCCAATACCAACACTAGCGTGTGCTTCACTAATACGGGGTGTATCCTTCGAAAATAACTTCAAATCTTCAATTTTATGCCTGATTTCCACTCCTTTTGACCCATAAAAGCATTTAAGATCTATTCTTATAATGCTAGAATCAACTCAAATAAAACAACTAAGGCAACCAATAATCAAAATCTTATATAGAGGCTTTTTTTATTTTAAACGTAACTAAAAGCATATAATAAAAATTAATTATTCCATATAATTTAAGAGGGATTAAAATTGAATGCCTTACTAGTATTATGGTTTGGTAAGGATATTGGGGTCTTAAGGTTAAATATAAGGTTCAGTTCAAAGCAAAAAAATGGTATAGCTCAAAGGATTTGACTATAAAATTAAGAATAGGTGGCTTTTCAAAGTTGAGGGGTGAAAACAAAGAAGACATTAATCATATTCATATCTCATGAATCTAAATGAATTTTATCAATTTAAGAGCAAGCTTTAAAGATAATCCATTAGAGGATCATCACATATAAGAAAGAAATAGAATGGCATATACTTTGTTGTCATTATGGCTTAAAGTCTCACACAAGTTCATAATGAAACCTACCTCAATTTGCAATTTGCCTTATTCCTTAGTTGTCAAACTTTACCTAAGTTCCTAAAATCAATTAGCTCAATCAATATATATGGTTATGTAAGCATTAGGATGTCCAAATTTAAATTTAAATATGTCATTCAATCTATTTCAGAATACTATGACTAATTTTATGGTTGAAAGACAAACACTCACACAAACATAAGTAAAGCATGCAAATCATTCATACAATAGATAAATCTACATAACCATAAATTCACTCCCCCAAAATTTATCACAACTTTGTCCTCAAGGTTTTAACACAAATAACCACAGCTAAACAAACAAGCCACAAGATGAACATAAAATAAAAATAAACGAGAAAGGCTAAAGAAAGCTTCTCTAAGGCTAAAATGAAATAGGACATGGAGTGTGTGGATATAGTGGCTAGAAGTTAAGTTATTTCCAAATAGCAGGTTAGTTCTTATTCATTCTATTCATCTTTTGATCCAAATGCTCATCTTATGTTTTATTTGAAATTAAAACAAAAGTAGAAACTAACATAAAATCTAAATATGAATTAAATTAAAATGAAAGGAAGATAAACTTAGGGTGCCTCCTAAAAGTGCTTTTTTAGCATCTTACTAGTTGGATAAAACTAAGATTGGAGCTCACTCATTATACACCAAACTAACTAGCTTAATTTTCTTTACACTTTCTACATTGTAAGTTCTTATAATACCGTTTTAACCAATGACTATTAACTTTGACCACTTTAAAAGTGTTTAAATTTTTGACTTTCCACTGCCCTGCGAGAGAACAAATTAGTAACAATAAATAGATCAAGCCATCTAGATCACAATTTTCCTAGAAATAATTCAAGCTTCAAATCATAAAGGAGAACCTTCTACCCTACTAAAAATTGATTCATTAAAATTATTTTATTATAGAATACTTTAGTTTTCTCCTGATAAAGACTAACACTTTCATAAAAATCATTACAAATCTCTTTTAGCTCTTAAATTTGCAATTTTCAAGTATTACCAGCCTCAATTGGGTCTATGTTACATTACTTAATAGCCCAATAAGCTTTATGTTCGAATTCCACAGGTAAATGACAAGGTTTACTAAAAATTAACATTTATGGAAACATACCAATTGGAGTCTTATAAGCTTTTCAATATACTCATAATGCATCTTCCAAGCTTAAACTCCAGTCCTTACAAGTCAAATTTACCACCTTCTCTAAAATTGGTTTAATTTTTCTATTGAAAACCTCATCTTTTCCGCTTGTTTTTGGATGGTAAGCAGTTGAAATGTGATATGTTACTCTGTACGTCTTCATCAATACCTCAATAATTCAATTGGAGAAATGGGTTTCACTGTCACTAATAATAGCTTGAGGTACTCTAAACTAGACATAAATGTTAGTCTTGACGAAATCCACTGCAACTTTGAACTATTAGTATGAGTAGCCTTAACTTCTATCCACTTTGATGCATAATCTAACAACAATAATAATGTAAGTCTTACCAAAGAAGAGGGAAAGGAAACACAAAATCTATTCCTTATATATCTAAAATCTAACATACCAAAATGTTTATGAGTGGAATTTGATATCTTGGTTCCAAGCTAACTATTCTTTAGCAACAATCACAAGACTTACAAAACATATATCCACTAGAGAATAACTTATAAGAACTTTGCAGGCTCCTCTTAGGACCAAACTAGAATTGTTGGCAACAGAAAGTTGAGAAATGCAAGTCAAATGCTAAAATTGTTATGTCTAATAAGACTATTTGAATTGCTTTGACCTTATACTTCGTGTAATAAGTGGTGTCTGCATGAGAAGGCAAATAAGCTATTGACATTTCCTCGTAATCCCAAAAAAATGAAAAATATAACACAATTGAAGCTTTTTAACCAACTTTAAAACACAAAGTATCATAAATATTACATTACTTCTCTGGGGTACATTATGCTATAACTAATAACTAGATGACTTCTTTAAGCATTTGGGTAAATGAGGATAAAAGTGGCCACCTCCAATGTCCTCAATTTAAATTGTACTGTGGGTTGGTTTTTTAGATATTATTTTTAACAAAAACAAATCCTGTATAAAAAGTTAAAAACTTTGCCTTTCGACTCTTTTCTAAAGAAACATTAAATTCCGTCAACTTTTGTTTATAAGGAACGAATGCACGACACGTTTCAAATGATGTCACGTATTAGTTCCGTCAAAAGATTTTAAAAAATTAACATTATATATAGATAGAAGGTTTTTCTGGCATCAAACAAACCAAAAATTCGCATGTTTTCATACTTCCGACATCGATAGCACAAGACTCCAAGTACAGTAAAAACAAATTGGAAAGTAATAATTTTGTGGCCAAGAGTTCCGTTCCTTTGCTAATATTGAACTTTACTAGCAAATACAATAGGGATCAAACTCTGCTGGCTGTTGATCCCAGTGAGAAAGCATATAATGTCTATACTACAGTAGTTCCAAGAAAACCTTGGTGGTGTCTTTGTAATGACCACAAATTCTCAGGAAACATGTGATGATATGAGCAACTTTGTGTGCTTGATGCCAGTACCGATCCTATTGAAATTCGATCACAGCTTTTGCTGGTGCTCGAGCTTTAAGTAACATTTCATTGTATTCATCCTCAGGATTTGAAAGAGCAACAATAGCCCCTCCTGCCCCTATTGAAGCTTCACCTTCATGTATTATAACCGTCCTAATAACAATATTCAGATCAAATGTTTGATTATATGAGAAATAGCCAATGGAACCTGAGTAGATACCACGGGAACAACTTTCAAGAGAATCGAGAAGTTCCATGGATCTCAACTTAGGTGCACCTGTCATCGAACCACCTGGAAATGCTGCCCTGACACATTCAACTGCACTTATATTTGATTGCTTCTTTCCCTGTATTGTACTCACCATTGTATGCACTGTTGCATAAGACTCTACATCCATAAGATGTGGCACATGAACAGAACCGGGTTCACAGACAGAACCGAGATCATTCCGCAAAAGGTCAACAATCATCAGATTTTCAGCTTGATCCTTCTCACTGAAGAGAGAGAGAGTGTGCGAGTTAGTTCATAGCAAGGACCAAAGAGGCAAACAAAATACATCCTCATAGCAAAAATTTTCATAAAGAACCTATCACCCTATCAACAGCATTAACTAAGCAAACTTCATGAGAAGGTAAAATGTAGTTCAACCTTTTGAAAATAGTGCTAGAAAAATATAAGATCCACATTACCTATATTGCAGTTGCAATTTTAGTTGTTCGTCTTCTTCCTGAGTTATGCCACGAGCTATAGTCCCCTTGATGGGTTTAGCTTCCAGTACATTATTCCTGTCCAAACGTAAGAATCTCTCGGGGGAAGAACAACATATGCACAGATTTTCTTTTGAAAAATTAAGCCATGCAGCATATGATGCTGGATTTTTTTTTCTGAGGTGAAGGTAAAGTCCCAGGGAATCGATTTCTCCTACAATTTTCCTTAACTGAGTAGTGAGGCATAATTCATAACTTTCTCCATCTTTGATGTACTCGAGGCACTTGTAAACATCTTTAATATACTGCTCCTTGGACTTCTCAGCATAAAAGCCCTCCTTGCCTGGAGCAAATGTCATAGATTGCGACACATGTTCATCCAATTTCTGTAAAGCAGAATATTCTAACCTGAGGAGCTTCTTTGCTGTCTCATCCAACCAAGGTGTAATGGCTGCACTTCCTTCATTTACGGTCATTATGTACACATCATCATAACAGTGATCAATTACAAGAAAATTGTCCACAAAGAAGAAGCAAGCATCTGGAGGCCTCGACTTGTGACGATTATATGACTTGCCACATTCAACTTTAAGTCCATAGCTGCATATGAGAGAATCAATTAGATAACGAAATTTTCGATTTAGTATTACTTTCAAGACAAAAAGGTACAACAAATTTAAGAGGGGAAGAAACCATTAAGAGACGAAAATCAGTTGACATAAGAATATTTTTTCTACCTCACACTAAATGCATGCCTGTTATATTGATATGTACAACAGTAGTCAGCACAAATGCAATGAATAACTTACTTACCCAAGGAAACCAATATATCCACCATAAAAGTCAAAAGGCAGCTCTTCAAAATCTTCTTCATTATATCGGAATGAAGCAAGCTCCTAGTGATCATGTCAAGGGACAAAGGTTAGTTCTATTTGAATGGACCTGAGGTAAATATTTAAGGAATGAGATGCAAACTTTGCCCTACCAAACCAACCATTTTCAATAGAAAATAAAAAATAAATAATAAACAAAAGCATCAAAGTAGCTACAAATTATGAGAATTCGGATCAAAAAGACAAGCAGCCAAGCTTGCAAAGAGTACTAGAGTATGGGGAGTGGATAGCTAGAAATATCCTTAATTATTCATTTAGAGAAAGAAGAAACAACCATAGTCACTCTTGTAGAACACTATTTCTTTGATTAATATGGAAACTTTAGAATCTTTTTTGAATGGTAATAAGCTGATACACAAATACGGAAGATGCATAATTATTGTTGTAAATGGGAGAAAGCACACATTTCATTTTAACACACAACATGCTCAGATAAATATCGTGAAATGAAAAACCGTAATGGTGTTCAAAAGGGAAAACGTCACACAAATACCTGGTTCAAAAAATGAAAAAAACCATTTTCCAAGAACATGCTTCTTTTGGAACCTTGAGCATCTACGACTGATAGATGGCCTCTGCCTCTAGATGCCACATTACTGAAACATAAATAGAGGTACGACATTCATATAAATCATGCTCACCAAAGGAAAGCTTCTCTTAACTAAAATCCAAGTAACTGAACCATTCCACATTCATTCAAAAGAAAAAGGAAAGGAAAAATAAATCATCTTTTTCCAAAACAACTGTGCACATTGTTAACCAACCTTTCCTCTGATAATCTAAATGTCATTTGCTCCCAAAGTGGTCCACCTTTACCACCCATAAAAGAAAAGCGGGCCCTTCCCTAAACAATCAAAAGCAGAAAAGGGGTTAATCATGTCAGTTTCCAAACAAAGAAAAGCTAAGAAAATAAAAGATCAACCTTCTCTACTGAAGAACTGTCCAACCAAAATGTATTTTCAGCTGCTCCAGTCCCAAAAAGTTCACAAAAAATATTCCTGGCTCCACCAACTTTTGCAGCCAATCTATCCAATTTCCTCCATTTCAACTTTAAATTCTTAACACCCGTACTAGATTCTGAAGAAGACATGATAGTACACATTTTATGAGAGTTTCTCTGATCTAGACTGCCGAGTAACTTGCCAGGTCTAGTAGCAAGTCTATGTGGTTTAGCATCGTCAACACCAAATGGTCCACTTCCTGGAATTCCAACCAGTTGACTAGCACCAGGCACCTGCATGCATGCTAGAAGAAATTTATAGCTCATACGAAAATGGTAACTCTACTAGTGAAATGTAAATAAGCTAACAGGATAAGGGAAGGTTGTACCAAGTTCATCAATTCAAATACAGAATACAAGGCAGTGGGTAAGCACACCTTCTGTCAATCAAGAGTTGCTTTTTAACAGTTACCCTTGAAGAGAAGTCCAACTCTATATATTGTTCTAATACATGGGCAATTAACAGAGTATGTCATAGCTGAGGTGGAGAAGCATATATTGGTTTACATCTGGAGGGCCACAGTGAAGAATAAATGTAATCCAGGTTACTGACAAGAATTTCTTAAAAGAGATAATTTACCATGATATTGAGCAATTGTCTCATGAATAAACGTCGAGCCAAACTTCTGCCAGTAGTCCTCCGTCAAATCTTTAAAGTTTTTAAATATTTGCCTCCCATAACAGGTCGCAATGCTTTCTGGATGAAACTGAATATGGAAAAAAAAAATCAAGAATACATTGCATACAAAGTAAAAGTGCAATAACTACAGCACAAGATAACATGCTACACCTGTAAACCATAGTGAGGTCTGGTGGTATGCATGACACCCATTAGAACGTTATTCCTTTGTGTCAGTTCCGAAAAGTTAGAAGGCCAAGATGAAATTCCATTATACATGTCTGTCAAACTATGACTGAAAGAAAGGCTAGAACCAGTCTGACTCTCATAAGCATGAGAGGTAAGGCCAGATTTCAGGTTCTCAATGTAAGAATGAGTGCCAGAATAGGAAGTCCATGCAATTGGTATAAGCTCCTTAGGGAGTGATCCTGCCTCAAGGATAAGAGAATGATAGCGTACTACCTGCAACATAGCTGGTGTAAATCAGTGTAAAAATCTAAAACTACAAACAAGACAGAACCCTAATTGCTTAACAAATCTAGCTAGTTTTCACATCGAAAATCTCAACTCCAATAACATCATCAGGAAAGAAAACCAGGGGAGACAGAAAAGAAAACTTTAGGTTCATGTCTTTCCAAGTTAAGACGAGAAAACTGACCTTAAATTCAGAATTTATGCCACAAGGGATATTTTGGAACAATCTAGACCCATTGTGCTCAATAACACTGTAAGGCATACACATACCATAAACTTAACAAAGGAGGAATCAAATGTATACATATAATAAAGGAAATAGAAAGAACTCAGTTTTTGAAATGAACAACCACAGTAATGCATCATTTACATGCTTGGACCTAGACAAGGCAATGCTCTTCCAAAGACTGCATTAGCATAAAATATTTTCATTGTCCGCTTAAACAAAAGAATACACTCAAGAAATTAAATCTGAAGTACCTCAAGCGTCCATGTACTGCTTCAGCTGCATGGACAACTCGGGCTCCATGAACATATCCCAAAGCCTGCCATAGAAAGATAACTAAGCTCAGTAGCAAAAAGAAGAAGAATGCAGTAATAGCCAGTCCATTAACAAGGAAGTGAAAAAAAATGAACTGCTCCAATTGAAGGAGAATCAAAGGACAAATTAAATTTAGCTCGAGTAACAGCAAGTCATCTGACAGAAGAATGAATTCAAATGGCAATTGGTCAATCAAAAGCAAAACATCAGCATGGACGTACCTGGTGTCCAAGGCAAACACCCAAAATAGGAATATCCCAGCACTCGAGTAGCAATTGAAGACATATTCCTGTAAGTTTCAAATAGATCTGAAATGTAGTCATGCAAATTTCATCCATTAAAAATTATACGGCAACAGGAAGTTGAAAGAAAAAAACAACACATCCATTTATATAAACATGAGTAATAGTAAATTACAGAGTTATAAGATCAAAGTCAACCATTTCGACTATGTAGATAGTACCAGAGCATATTTCTGCTTCCAGAATCATAATTTAACAATTGCAGGCAGAAAGTACAAAAGGTATAGGAACCTGATTAGTTGAGGAACTTGATTAGCTTTCTTACCTATATCTGCTGGACATGCCGGAGAACCAGGCCCTGGTGATATAACAACATTGTCAAATGCTTTTTCTTCATACAAGTAATGACGCACATCCTCCCACGTCCATTCATCATTTCGCACAACCACGGGAGGAACTGGCAGTGCCAAAACCAGAAAAACATTTTAAAACAACTTTTCTACCTCTTTTTGTGTGCTTGATTTCAACCAAAACATTCAGGATTTCACAAATTCATTTAGAATGAAATACTGACGTATAAGAAAAATGAGCCCTAAAATTGCATACAGAAAAAGTCACTGACCCCCATTAACGACTGCTAATTCTTGATAGATGTTGTACGTGTAACTATCATAGTTGTCAATCAACAATGTCCTCACATATTCTTGTTTCCGTCTAGGATCATCCAGCTTTTGTCTCCATATTAAGGATCCTTCTAACTGTCCAGGCATTAAGTGACTAGAAACCACCAGCTTTTTACGAGTAGCATAAGATTCATGAACATTCTGATTGTTGTTGGTGTAACCAACTCTCCGAAAGCGATTAAAGAAAGGTAATTTCAGATTAGTACAGAGAAGACTTCCGAGAAAAGGATTTGATATATCCAATAATGATGAGTGCAAAGTATAATTCATTTCGAACTTGGGTGGGGATTAACAAATTAGTCTCAGAACCTCCTTATCTGCAGTCCCTTCAGATAAAAAAAAATGCTCCAATATTAGAGTTGAACTGAAACTTGGAAACACACTCTTTTCTGGTACAAGATTCGAAAGTCTTGACAATGTAGACCTGTAAGATCGTTCAATAAAAAATTGCAAGTAAAATTTCCATTGCAGAACTATACCAACTTGATACTCTACTAGTTAGAAACACTGTTTTCCAATATAAAATTCAGATTGATGCATATCTACACCAAAGAAAATGAAAACACACAACGAGAATTCGTTAAACAAGGTCCAAAAGAAAAAGAAAAAAAGAAGTAACAAACATGTTATTCTTTCATCACTGAATCATGTTATCATCCTGTAACACAACATAGGCATCAGATAAACTATGTTATTTTTCTACTACATCACGAATGCGTTACAACCAACAGATCTGATCAATCTATTAGTAAAAAGATACGCAATAATCAAGATTAAACGGCATCTTGAATACAAACATACAAGAAACGTATCCAAAACGTAATCATGTCCAACAACAAAAAAAAAGAAACAAAAGCAAGAATTAAATAACAGGAGCATGCAATCAGTAAAGCAACTAAGGAGCACAAATCTTGCAAACAAAGTATACACGAAGAACATTATGTAGATGTGTCTGGGGATATAAATCTGGAATATATACGTAAGGAGGGAGAAGTAAATCAAACCTTAGAAAGATAGAGATGGAAAAGTGAATAAAACCTCAGAAAGATAAGGGACAGAGACGGACAGTGAGCGAGAGACAGAGGGACTGCATATATGTGTATACATAAATCATAATGTATGTGAAGGCGGAGAGCGGAAGAGAAATAGTGGAGGCGCCTACCGCGCACTATGGATGCAATCTGGGCCGTACATTTTTTTATGACGCCTCGGTGCACTATTAAGTGCTCATGTCTTATCAAAAAGCTGACTATTTTACTAATTTGACAAAACTACTTACAATCCCGACAATTGTTTACCGGTGAATGGGACCCATATACTATATTTAGATTCGCCAACTCTGAGGGGGATCCTGTGGCCTCCGGAATCGTAGTTTTGTATTTTTATCTTTAATTTTTTTAATAAATTTTACCTAAATTAATTATTTCATTGATGTTTTAGGTTCTGTATAGTAATTGTAATACTGTTGTACTCCTCACTTTCGTCCCTTATTTATATGTTCTTCAATAATGAAAGGACTCAAACAGATGGGTTGGTAAGATCTGCGCTAATTTGACTTCTTTTGTTTGGACCTAGTTATAGTCAGAGGAGGCTAAGCCACCGAGAACTTGGTTGGGACAGCTCCACCAACTCATTTGAAGTAGAGTCTTAACTAATGTTCTGAAAATCGGACCGATCATTGAATTAGTGGTCTTATTAATCACCGGTTTGATCGGTTCGACCGGTTCAACCACCGGTCGAACCGGTGTGATGTAATAATTATATTTAATTATATATAATATTTAAAAATTTAAAAATTTTAAAAAAAAAATTGTCTGACTGGTTGGACCGGTCAGACCGGACCGGTCGGACCGATCAAAAACCGATCAATTGACCTATTTTGACCGGTTCGGACTGGTCCAATTAGACACCGGTTTTGAAGGGTAAACCGGATCGGACCACCGATCGGTCACCGGTCGGACCGATCGGACCGGCCGGTCCGGTTTTCAAAACATTGGTCTTAACATGTGACTCCGGAAAAATGTCAAGAACATTGCATTGGAGTTAGTATTGATTGTAATTTTAATGCATTATAGTATTACTAGTATTTAATATTAGAAATATTTTGAATAATTTTTTAAAATTATAAAATAATTCATATTTCTTTTAACTTTGCTTGATTTCCTATTTTAAAATATCATAATAACACAACTTTGATATAATAATTATCTTTTGTCCTTATCAATCAAAGTAATAAAAGTTACAAAAAATAAGTTATTCTTTTCAAATATTGCCTGCATAAATACATATAATCCATATTAGTATAAATAATAACTACAATTAATACAATAAAATTCATTTAATTCTTACCCAATTACAAAATTAAAAAATAATACAAATTACTTAAAATGTTACAATTGATTATAACAAAATATCATATAATAAGACCATAATAAGTCCATAACAATAAGAGTAATTGGCTACAAATACAATAAAATGAAAGTGAAACATGAAACATGAAACAAAAGCATTTATAGGTGTAAATTTCAAATTTATATTGCATGTTTAAAATTTATCATATACATCAAATACAAATGAAACCAAAAGTCGAGAGGAAAAAAATGAGAAACTTGAAGTTTTATTTTGTGACATATCTACTTAAATCTAATGTTTTGAAAATTAGATCGAAAGTTAAACCGATAATACAAGAAGTTTAAGATTTACAAGGTTCAATCGGTATTAGAAGGTTCAATCGGTATTAGACTGTCGTAAAACTAGCTAAAGATTGAATAAAATTAATGAATTTAAAACATGATTAAAAGAGATCATCTTTACCCATCGAAGAATTTAAAATTTAATTAAAAAAGATATTGTTAAATAAAAATTAATTGATTTTATTTTATAAATATTTATTAGTTAATAAAAGTTGACTAATTAATAAATAAATTAATCAATTTTTAATAACAATAGTTATTATAGTAAATTGAACCAAAAAGTTAAAAACTGAACTAATAAATATCATATTGATCCTCACTTTTATTTGATACAAAGTCCTCATTATTAATAAAAATCTCATCATCACATTCATTTCAAGTTAAATACATTAAAAGACATGTCAATACTTTTCCATCTACTATCATCTCCTAACTTACTCTCATTATAAAATTTGATTCCTTTAAAATTCGATTCGTCAATAGATTAATATGATCAATAGAACTGCATGTTCTAATAAGAGTCTTAATAAATAAATACAATTATATTATTAACTTATTATAGAAGTATAAAAATATTTTAAAATTAATAATGATAATAACATACTTTTCTTGAGGCTTTAAATATAGAGAACAAATATCAGATGTTCTAAATTTGTTGTGTTCTAACCTATTTCGTATTTTAAATAGATGCACTCAAATATATTCCAATTCCTTTCATACCAAGTTGTATTCATATATTGGCTAAGAATTTAAATGAAAAGTCTTTTCAATTTTGGAACACTACTTTCAAATTGATCTCATCAAGTAATTATAAGATATCAAAAGTAATCTCATAAATAAAATAAAATAAAATAATGATTAATTTTAAACAATACAAGTAAAAAATGTATATATGGATTAAGTTTGCCTCTTTCGTGTAGTAAGGCATTCAAAAATTCCCACATACATTCTTATATATCTCCAATTGAGACATAAGACATGTCAAATGACAATTTTTTTTGGTAAATCAGTAATTAAATAAATAATTAAGAAAGTATGTACATGACTAGAGAGAGTAGGGACACTCATCTCAACCAATCAGAGTAAGAAACCCCTAGACGAATAAGAAACCCTGAAAAAGTTACATAAGTGGCAGTACTTCAAAAACTGGGCTGGAAATAAGCTTCCTGGTGAACCTAAAAGCCTAAAGGACCAATAAGGACTGAAACAATCGGCAGAGACAATAAGCAATAAGGTCAAGCATGTAAAGTTCCAATTGAGTACACTGAGAGCTGCATAACAAATCACACAGGCCATCAATTCAACTGTAAAGGTTACCGTTGTCCGAAATGGAGTCTGCTTTTGGTTAGGGAGTCGAACCATATATGGTGTGAAATGGAGGGCCCCTGTTGGAAAGAATAGCTCCTAACTGCTTCTGCCTCATAGTCTGTTTGGCCTAGAGACCTGTCAAATAGAAGACTCTGCAGTGGTGGAGTGGCTGCTGAGTGAACATACTTTCCTTCATTATCCAACAATATGATTGTGTACCTAAAACAGAAAACTTCAAATGACATAATTAATATAAAAAAATCTAAAATTTAGTCAATTTTGTAATTATAGCTCAAACTTAAAAAGGTAGTAATTAAATACTTAAACTTTCATTTTTTTTTCAATTCTAGCCCGATGTTAGTATCTCTATTAACATTGTTAACGTGGCTTGCCACATAAGATAGAAACCTTAAACAGTTATACACGTCAAACTTAATTAAACTAACTAATTAAGTTTAAATAAACTATTCATTTTGGGATTGAAATCCCTAAATTAAACTCATTGCTCTTCATTCTCACACAAAATATTGTTGCTTTAATTAACTCATAAATGGATGCAATCAGTGGAATTTTTATTATTTTCCCACTCTTTTTCACTTTGTGATACACGACTACAGACATGCTGAATGCTTCCCTAAAGAGCCACTATTCCCACCCACACTTACCTCTCTTGAAATCAGGGATTTTCCAAATTTGAAATCTCTTGAATACAAAGGGTATTAGCACCTCAGTTGTCTTCAAAGTTTGTCTATTGGTAAATGTCCAGAGTTTCAACTGTTGCTAAAAGAGGGGCTCCCCTCCTCCCTCACCTCCTTTCATATAACGGACTTACAACACTTAGAATCTATTGTCAAGAGAAAGATTCAACAACTTACTAATCTAAAGGAATTGTGAATCGAAAATTGTCCTAAACTGAAATCTGTGTCGAAAGAGGGGTTACCTTCTATTATTACCTCTCTCAAAATATAGTATTTTGTTGATTTGGAATCTCTTAACTCTAAAGGACTTCAAAATCTCACTTCTCTTACAAAACTGAGAATCTATAGCCTTAAGCTCTAGTCTTTGCCAAAAGAGGGCCTACCCTCCTCCATTTCTTCTCTATCTATCAAGAGATGTCCTTTACTAGGTAAAAGGTGCTAGTAGGAGAATGGTGAAGATTGGCCCAAAATTTCTCATATCTCCCATATAGATCTAGCTGAATATTAAATTGTAGTTTTGTGTTGTTCAATTATTTTCATTTTCTTGCCCAATAAGACGTAAAATTCTTTTGCCTCTTATTTGCCTTATCCTAACTCTTGGTAATCGAAAATGGACAAGTTGATTGATATACTAGGAATTAGTTCTTCATGATTATCCAATGCTCATATAGTAATCATGATAAGAAGGTAGCAAACATTTGGGAATTTCTCAGGCAATTTAAACAAAGGCTCCGAAGAAGAAGAAGAAGAAGAACCACCTTGGAATGTCGAACCCAATGAATAATCAAGAGCATGAGCTACTAGAATAGCAACCACATTTCCAACTTGGATATACCTATAATAAACATTTCCAAGCATCAACCAACAATTTCAATAAGCAGCATGTTCTATGCAAAAACGAAGAGCAGCGAGTTTAATTTAGGTATTTCAATCCTAAAATGACGTAGTTTAGTTAAACTTAATTAGTTAATTTAATTAAGTCTGATATGTATAAGTGTATAGAATTTCTATTTTATATGGTAAGTCACATCAACAACATTAACAGAGATACTAACATCGGGCTAGAATTGAAAAAAATTGAAAGTTTGAGTATTTAATTTCTACTTTTTAAAGTTCAGGCTATAATTGCAAAATTGAGTAAAGTTTGAGTTTTTATTGTAATTAATCCTTATAATTCTAATGATTAAGAGGATTCCCCTATTAACTATAGATTTCTTATGAAACTTGAACTTGCTATAAAATAAATACTAAAATTAAGAAATACCCCAATAGTAAGCAAACAAGAGTAAATTATTTTTTCCACCTCTTATTAATTACTATAAGATAAGGTGTGTATAAAGAATGCTTATTTTTCATATTAGCCTTAATTGTTTCCTTTACCCTTTATGTAGCATAATAAGAGTAACTCATTGTTGACTTCTTATTACTATCAATTGGATGAAGTACTCTCATTAGAGGATCACAAACTCAAATAATAAATTGACATTGATACCAAAATTCATGATCTTTAAGTATAATTTTAGAAACCTTCATTCGAGCGTTACACTTGACATGTTGAGATGTGGCTTATTTATCGCTTGTAAACATTTTTCTAAACTGCTTTTCTTTTAAATGAAACACTTAAGTGATAAGAAATTAGTTGCAAAACTTTTAAAAGCAAGACAACAAAAATTCCTACTATTTGTGAAATCTTTTCTCATTAAATTCAAAACCTATGCATGATTATAAATGAACTTAGTGACTTTTCCCAACTACTTTATAAGCAACATCAGTATTAGTGAAAAGTTGTATAATATTTTTCATGCCCAATGTTATTCATAAATTTATCAAATATCTTTATCAAATCATTAGTATTTCTTATAAGGCCTAATGTATCAATTTACTTTAAAAACATCGTTCCCTTAACAAAATAAACTAAAAAATTCATAATGTGCTTATATCTTCTATTTGTCTGACCATCACATGTGATTCAAAACCTATAAGTTAGTCAAGTCATTTTTTTCACTTAAATTTTTATTTCACTAACAAAATTGTTTAAAATATTATTTCTATAGTTATTAATTGAAGGAACTTTAAATCTTAGACTATAAAAGGCAATAACATCCACCATATATTGGTAATGCAAGATTGGTAATATTGACTGACATACATGCATCATAACACTACGTAGTCCTTGTTAGACATTTGTTTTATTCTTTTCCCCATATAAGTTTCACCAATTCCTTGTTCCTAGGTTGGAGTACTAGCTTTAGTATTATCAATATTATCCTAACTTATGCAAAATGAACAATACTTCTAACTTCATAGTTAAGCCCTTTTCTTTTTTTCATTCTCATTCTTTTAATTGTTACAAAAATTTTATTTATCACTTAACATAATGGCTAAATTTCTTATAATTCCTACGTCACTTTTAATCTCAGTTAAATGTTTCCTTAACTTGATGATTTCCCTACCTTTTAAATGTTTGTCATAACACCAACATTTAGTATAGTTTTCATATGAAGAATCAATCTTGAAAGAGTTTAAGTTAGATTATTGAATCTTCCTAAAGAGTTTGAATTGTTAAAGTACTTGAACTTCTTTCCTTTTATTTATAAAAAAATATAGACATATGTAAAAAAAAATCAATAACTTTATATCAAAATAAAGTTTTTGCAAATGGAAGTAAATTTAGCCAAAGCAAGTTGATCAAGCTACTTAATCTTTTCAAAGAATGAGTCATATATAGGGATAAAGGATATATTGGCTGATCAATAACATAAAGAGTGACTACATCTGAGCTTAATGATATTTGACGTGTAAAATGGAATAACTTAAAAGAGAGATTTAATATATCAGTTGATATTTAAACCTCTTTGTGTTTTCCTATTACAACAATATTGACATATTAACAAAACAGTACAAGAATACATGACTTTTAGGAATTTCAGAACCAGTAATAAAGATATACAAATGAGAAGACATTATATCCTAGGAGGTTTATCATCTATCCCGATTCATATTAGCTCAAAGTTAATAGAATGAAACAACAAAAACAAGGGCATTTCCACTAAATTTATTTCATTTTACTTGGTCGCATATTGCTAATGTCTGGTAATTCTTGTTTCAAAAAGTTCTTTATAGGCTAAAAACCATTTTCACTTAGCCTTCAAAACAATATAATTGCCTCTACAACTTTTAGATTGCTGATGACGTAGTTGAAGTGCATCACTTTCATACTAAAAGTGTTGCCTATATATATATATGTCTAAACAAAGAAAATATAGATTTCTATGGATATTTTAAGGAATAAGTACATTTTTGGTTATCTAACAGAACTATGTTTCATGTTTAATTATGGAACTCTTAATTTTCCTATTTTAAATATGTGAATATAGCAATTAATTACAATATTGTTGTTTTCATTTGATTGTATTATGATACATTCATACTTTACTAAATTTAACACTAAATATTTGAAATAGCCTTGCTTATTTAGAGGAACCTCTAAAATAAACATGACATTTTATAATAATATAAAAAGAATTTAACTGAAAAACTATGTAAAATTTTGATACAAAAGAGCAAGTGCTGAATGACAGGAACACCATTATATCTTATAGAAATTTCCTCTTTGCATCAAGCAAAGCTTTGAAAGCATTTCACTCACAAACTTACAACAATCTCAAAGGAGGAGGAGGAGGAGAAGGAGGAGGAGGAGAAGATGACGATGATAGAGAAGATGACAATGAGTCAACAAAGCAACAATGTTAAACAATGAGTTTAGATTAGAGAGTTGCTTTATAAAATCAAATACAAAGTGGTGTAAGATAAAGTAAAGATTGAGAATAAGGTTCAAATGATTTTTAAATTTTAGTCTTTAAATTTTTAAAAATTTTAATTTTTCTCCGATATTAACCAATATTTATTATTTCAATTGATACTACCTAAACCTATAACTCGATTCCATTTTTGGTACCATTTTTTTGCTAGTAAGACGTGTACTAACCAAATTGGTACGAAACCCATAAGTTTTATCAAATATTGATTCTTAATATATTAACTACCTTATTAAACACACATGATTTGTAAATAATTATATATAATAATCTTATGAGTTTTAAATAATTACCTGTTCTAAAAGTTAATTATAATACATTTACAAAATAATGACAAAATATTTTAATAATTTAAAATGCATGCTTATTTTTATTTGCTTGATAGCAATGTCAATATTAATCAACAAACAAAACTTTCATTATTAAATTTGGGTAAATTGTAAAAAATTATGTACTTTACTCAATTTTGTAATACTAATATAAACTTTAAAAAGTGGTGTTAAATTTATCTAATTTTCAAATTTTTGCAAAAGTAACCCTATTAAGCCCCTAATTATTTACACTAACGTAGCTGTAAATTTATTAACTACGTAAAACATGGGTAGCCTAAGTATTGTACTTCAAATTTATTGTTTATTAAAAAATTAGAATATTCCAAATCCCAAAAATCTTAAAATAATTGACCATTTACTCTAAATCTTAAAATCGTCCCGCCCCCTCCTTATTGTTCCATCTCCTAGTCTAACGCTGCGTTTGGTTGTTGTCTCCGATAGTTGGAGACGGAACGGAACAGAAATTTGGAGACGGAACAGAACAAAAACTGGGGACAGTGAGGTGTTTGGTTATGGTGGACAGAACAGAGAAAACTGTCTCCGTCTCGAGGACAAAATGTGTTTGGTTGCAGGGGACAG
>JANZLC010000202.1:15727622-15740494 GCA_026413385.1 Erythroxylum gracilipes | reverse complement strand
CATGCCAAGATCCAAATAGAAATCATAAAACGTACTAAATTTCTTTACTATTCTAACCCCTAAAATGGGGCGTTACACTAAAGCTTTGTAAACTCTTACCTTTCGAGGTTAATGAAATATACATATACATTATATTTTGCTCACAACTTTCCAAGTCTTTACATTGCATTTTCAATCTTTTCATAGGTGTAGAAATTGTGTCCTGACTTCAGGGGAAAAACTGTATTAATCTAAGCTAAATTAGACAAAGTTGTCTTCTTGGAAGTTATAGCTTGTCGTTCTAGCTTTTCAACGATATAAAGTATGAAATTTTGGGATATCGAAATTAAGAGATATGATCATTATAAGTTGGTAATGCTACATAGGATGTATGTATAGAATAGTTATAGTAAATGATGAGAATTAGTTGTAGTGATGAATCAAATGAGTAGAGGTTAGAGAGTTAATGAAACAAAGTTGGTAGTTGAATTGATATGAAGTGATATCGCACTAGGAGAGTTGAATTTGGAAAGATTATGAGTGAAAGTGATGTTAGAATGGAAGTAGGATCCATTAGAGATGTCTTGGAGAGGGAGATTTCAGTAAAGATCTGAGGAGTACACAGTCAGGTCGTGTAAATTAACACTGACTGTGTCTTTCAATAACGAAAAGGCCACCAGACCCAAGGAGTACACGGTCTGCCCGTGTATTGCCACACGGCCCGTGTATTGACCCTCCAAATGGTAAAATCTCTCTTTGGAGTCTTTATAGAAGTTATAGATCTAGAAGTCTTCTTCGAAACTGTCCTAAGATGACCTTAATCCGATATCCATAGTGAAAGTTATGTCAATTGTCCCAAAACAAGTACAATATGATTGAGGGCAAAATCATATTTGATTCTTTTAGCCATAACTTCATCATCCGACCTCCAAATGAAGTGATTCTTGAACCAATAGATTCCTAACACATTTTCTATCTCCTCATAAAAATTGGTAGCCTTTGGGGTTGATTTGAAAAGGATTGATGGAAAGAAAACAAGAAAATCGGTTGGAAGAGCATGACTTGGTTATGAACATTCTATGACTTTTTAATCATATCTTGATTTATAGAGCTCCGAATGAGATGGTTCTTGTTTCAAAATAAACTAGAGACATAAAACTACAATTATTCTGAAGAAGTCAAATTGTGATTTTTGGTGACTGACTGATGAGGGTGCGCCATCCTTGGTATTATGTATAAATCAATTATGAATTAAATAATCCATTATAATTGGGTCATAAATATTTATTAACTTAATATAACCCTTAATGGCCAAAAACTATATAAAAAAAATCAGCCCAGAAGCTGAATTTGGGCCTAGAAGCCCGTCTGGTGCGTGCGCTGCACTCGTCGGCACCAGAAGCAGGAAGCAGCGCTGGCGCGTGCAGCTTCCTCGACATTTATGTAATTTTTAACTCTATTCTAACGTTTCTTTCTTCCATGGATTCTTCTTGCTATTCTTTTCTAGAATCCTCTCTTGGTCTAGGCTAGCAATAAACACATCCACCATGTACATATTCGGTGGTTAACCAACGAAACAAACCCATAGATATTATGTGTTGGTTAAGCATTGAGAATGAGTTTCTTGATTGATTTAAATCTGAAAATCACTTATCATATCTTTCATACCAACACCGAAGATTTGTTCGTTTCCTATTGCTTTCAACCATTAAAACCAAATACAGTACTAACTTGCATTTTCTCGGTTCTTTCTCATAAACATGAAACATCACAACTTGCGTTTTCTATGGTATTGTTATAAACATTAAGCATCAAAACTTGCGTTCTCTATTACCATATCTCTCTGTTTATATCTGTATTACTTTCATAGTAGTGCATCGAAGAAACTCATGCCATTACAAATACAGTAAATACCAATCGGAATATAAAACACAATTATATCTATATACAGTAGAAAATACCATATATAACAAATCATGCAATACCAGGCTCTGATACTAATTGTAAAATCATTTATTAGATCGAATGATTTTGAGCGCACCTATATCCATGCTTTTTGTTTCGTTAGATGTTGATTTCTTTGAAGAGTTTTATTTCCTCTCTGCTTCTTCCTTTAGTGATTTCCTCAATGGTTCAGAAAAGTTTTTGTTTTAATAAGTTGTTTCAACTTATATAGCATCACCAATGCACATGTCCTTTGGTAAGTGGAAGAGAGAGGAAAAGGGATTTTGACCCAGTTGAGACCCAGTCTATAATACCCAATAACCATTATATTGGGTGCGTTTCATGGGACTCAATCTATAAATTACATGGGATATTTAAATAGTCTAACACTTTAACCTTATTTTCAAGCCCATATAATAAATGTAATGAAAAATTACCATTATGAAAATCACTTTATAAGGCTGACTTGTCAAAAAGATTGGTTAGATGGTTGATAGAACTAATTGAGTTTGATATATCTTACATCAACAAGGCTACATTTAAACCATTGGTCACTATTGATTATTGATTAAATACAACTCCTAATCTCTATAGGAAGAGAAAAGTAAGGAGTGGATGTGGGTAATATGTGTGGTTAGATCATTAGGAGAAGAGGGAAAAGGTGCACATATCTTCATTTAAAGATTGTTTACTATAAAATTCAAGTTTGCTCAGTTGTATGAATTTAAGGCATTTAACATTAAAATAGAGTATGAAGGACCACTATTTAATGTAAGGTTGGCATTACATCTGTAAATTTAGGCCCTCTTACTATGATTTTATTTTTAATTGGTGGTAAACTAAATCAAAGAGATATACAAGATCAAAGAGGCATTTCTAAATATATACCATCCTAAATACATATAATAAATAGAAACAATTATTGCAGATATTGAAATCATACTTAGGGAGTAGAATATAATCATATATTTGCTATCAAAAATGGGTGCTAAAAGGAGATCAATGTCCAATATATATTAGGAAAAGATATATGTACAAAATTATTAAGAAACATTGTAACAAAGTGTAGAAAAGCCTGTGGAAGAATGATGACAATTATGCAACAATATATCCAAAAGGGGAAAGATCTAAGGGGAGTAAAGCACCTAGTTTACTGGTCAGCAAAGTAAACAATAATTGATAAGTAATTGTATTTGCAAGTCTTATATTTTGCTATACATGTGTTATATAGGAAGATTGGAAATCCCTAAAATTTTAGAAGAATGCAACAATAAGTCATAAAAATTGCATTATTAGGTGTCCACTTTGACCTATAGAATACTCAGGCAAGGCTACTATTGGTCAATGTTAAAAGAAAGAATCACCAGGCTATATAAAGGTATATGAAAAGTGTTAAAGGCATATAGATCTATAAACCAACCATGCGTTGGCTACATGCCTATTTCATGCCACATCTCTTTTTTCCAATAAAAATTCTTGGGCCCTGTCCTCTAGTTATGAGATAGATCTTGCTCATCCTTGTAGTAAATTGCTTCACTAAGTGGGTTGAAGGTGAAATTTATGCCTAGCATATTTAAAGCAAGGGGAAAGCTTACACCAAATTTGACTAGACTGCTCAAAATATGAATATTTAAAGCTGACACCTATAATTGTTTTTAGAAAGTAAGTAATTTCGTTAAGAAAAATTACAATTGGTACACCAAGACAATATACATGTAATTACACTGAGTTTGACGTCTCTACTAATAATTATATCCACACCTATAAGTTAGCATTCTTGAATAAAAGAAATGTAACAGAACTTGGAAAGGGGTATATTTACACCCATATTGTAAATAAATTCTCCACAATTTGATCATAATGTCGTCTTTATTTAATTTAACCTTATGATTGCATATCTATCTAACTATGATCACAAAAAATCACTCAAGACGAACTCTTAGATTTTTGAAAGACATTGACATATCAATGATGGTGGCTGCATAACTAAAATTAAACTTAGGTTTGCAATACAATATACAAGTTTGTTTATGGTAGTTAAAACTATATATGAACTAAAAGTTTACAAAACTAAAAGATTCATGGGTATTTAATAAAGCAATCAGGCATATAAAGAGGCATACCAAATTCACATAATTCTCACTTAAAAGAAAAAATTTATAATTCTACCCTCAAAGATAATTGCAAATACAAGCATTTAAACTAAGTAAAGATTATAAAATGGAAGACATAGATTTTCATTAAAGATGTCCACTTATAGTTACTATAAGTTAAAAACATATATAAAATATACACACACATACACATTTATATATCAAAAAGGCGGTCACCAATAAGTAATCAACTAAGTAACAATTACATGATAATGGAGTTGCCTAAATCAATTAAGAGAAATATTTTAAAAATATGAAAAATATTTGAAAATCTAAATTTGAAAATCACAAAATCAATTATATTAATATCATTTTTTATGGCCTGTACAAGCTAGTTAAAAAGGCAATATATGTACACCTTTATAGATGAGGGGGAAAGGTGAAACCTTGTAAAAAGCTTTATGGTAAGAATTGCGGAGCACAAAAATTCTATATATTAGTCTTAAAGTAGGCCTACAAACTTGTCACCTATCACTCATCTTTATTAGCAACCTTAGCAGAATTGCCCTCAATTGGAACATCTTGAGGAAGCAAGTCATCAAATTTGAGGTTTAGGAAATGGAGCTTCAATAACTTATAAAAGCCATTGAAACCTTTAACGAAAGAGTTCATTAACTTTTAGTAGTTCAACAACTTGAAGGATTTATTCTTTAAAAATTTACAGTGGACCTACAACTTGTAGTTAGTAACTGCTTGCGCTCCCATTGGTTCCTTCATTAACATTTTTTTTTATATTATTGAGCTTATGATGATCATTTTAAATCACTTTAAGATTTTGATTCAGCACTGTAACCTCCCATACAACTTGCATACCTTTTATTAAATTTTCATTGTCTTTGGTCAGTTGACTCTACATCTATATAGACCTCTTCGGCTTCATCATTGGGCTCTTCGTGCAAATAACCAACAAACACAAGGATTGCAAGATTCGTAATAGACCTAAAGGTGTAGTACATAAAATTAAGCCAAATAGCTTGAACTTACCCTTCTAATATTATGCTCAAAGAGCAGGTGAATAGTTTCTTAGTCACCCTTATTGACGTATTTATAATCCTTCAGAAGAACCATATCTCTTCAGATTTATAGATTATCCCTATTTGTTACAAAGATGGATTCGGTTATCCCGATGTTCTACTAAAGTTAGAATACATCATCCACCCTCGATCTTTCTACGTGTTTCTTAGCAAACTTAGGTCTAGTGGCAATCAAAGTTGTTTCGTCTACTATTTTAATGGGGACCATGTTGTTAGCCAACTCTATAGGGATGACCTTTTGACCCACTAAAGGCATTCCTCTTGCTCTTTTTTGGGTCCTAGGACTATTGACTCCCTTTTTGTTCACCTTATTTAGCAACTTTAATTATTCATATCTACAATCACAAGAAGATAAGCAGTTTAAAACTTAAAGAAATATAAGCAAGAGAGAGAGAGAGAAAAAGAAGAATATGCATTTCTTTGTCCAAAATGTTAGTTTTTTAGACAAAACTTCCTTATCCAACATCACGTCTTTGGAGAAAGAGGAATATTTTTGTAAAAAAAAAGGATCCTTGATTGGCTTTTCAACACACATGATTTTTTTTTTAAGAAAAAGGGATTTGCATCACTTTAGACAAATTTGAAACTTCACTTGTTTATGTTCTCTAAACCAAACCAAGGAAGACAAACTTTTTCTTCCAATTATGAGTTCCTCTGAGGGATGTTGAAAGCCACATCCTTAGAACAAAGTTTGAGCTAAATCAACAAAAATATTTACAAACATGTTTGATATGATGCATGTAGTGAAAAAGAACCGTCAAGGGCTTTACATCCTTAATATAGCATACCACCATAAAGCAAGCTACGATTCCCTATGAGTGAGGCTGTAAATGACCATAGCACATGCTTGTTTGTTCAATTATATTGTGTACTATGTCGTGAATTGTGAAGCTTATCCCATTCCTGAAATTGTCAAAGTAAGCGGTGATTTCCCATAACTTGGTAAAACATACCCTTTTTAACTCTAATGGACGTCTAACCCAAATGTAGCATGAGATATTGTACTTGATCAACAAATATTAAAAATTGACAGGCCTCAACCTACTACGTAATACTTATTAATACACCTCAACAGTGGCTCAATGGTTAAAGGCCACTCCTTTATGTCCCTTTGCCCTCAAGTTTGAATATATGTCTATGGAGGATTCCCTAGGCATGATCCCAACGAGGACCTTGAACTATTTGTGGGATTGCTACTTAAGTCATTACCACTAAAACGAGACATGAGTGTATATCTCTTACAAGAAATGAACATCATCTTGTAAGTCAAGAAAGCTTCCACTTTATCATTCATAAGTTGCAAATTGATTATAGCTTGTCGCTCACAAGTTCCTGATTTATTATCATAGGCTATATGTTTGTCTAGATTGAGTTTCTGGTGTGAAATAAGGGGATGAATCCTCTATTTCTTATTTTGTTCTTTACCCTGTCCTATTGAATTTCAACTATTTATTTATATAGGTCCTACGTAAATAGATAGCTGGGATTTAATTGAACAAGTTAAGGGACAAAAGATCCTGACATCGAAATAAGTTGTCTCAAATAGTTTATATAGTGTTGACCATCAAAGCAAAATAGAGGCCAAAAATGGAGAGATCTTCCCCCTTTCCAATACCTTTTACCAAAAATTTAAGACAATTTGAGTTTCACGTATTTAGTTTAGTGTGTGACAAATCGTGACACTTATACTCAGTAACGTATTCACACTAAGGGCAAGTGGAGGTACTTACCCCCACTATCTTAAAAAAATTTCATATAAAAAAATTATTATTTTAAGTTTTGATCCTAAAAAAAATAAAATTTTGTCTCATTAAAAATTTACCTCAATTAAAAATAGAATTTTGTCACATTAAAATTTTGCCCACATTAAAATTTTGCCCATGCATATAATATCCCATGCATATAATAGAACTTCTGGTCTCAAGGAAGTTCCTTGGTCATCATTAAAAGTTATAATAGAAAATAATACTCCACTCCTCGCTACATGGCACAAATCATTTCTTATAGGTGCTAAAGAGGCGTATGATTTACATCAACTATTCCAAACATCATCCCTATCCAAACTTACCCATTTTGTACGCTGCCTATAGCTTGCCTCGTCTATATCCTACCTTATTTTGAGACATAGGGTTAGTCAACACATCAAGTCTTAATCACCCCCAGTCCATCAATACAAAGGAAGGCTCGCACTTGAAAAAAAGTTCTAAATTACTATCAATATCATTACTTTAGATTTGCCCTTTGCAACTAACTTTATCATCAAAGTGCTCTTATCGGAGTACACACTAGTGTAGTTCTCAAGTCTAAACGACTTTACATCTTAGCTCATCTCGTCTTAAGAGAATTCCAGCATTTAAAAAAAAATAACAATCTAAAATATAGGAACCCCAATACAAATACATATTAAATATCTGCATTGAGTTCATTATAAAAAGATAATGCGTTTGGGAAAGGAAACATAAAAACAAATAATTTCTTCTTGGAGATAAAAGGGTATTTTATAATTTAAAATAATTAAAAAAAACTATGTGTAGCAAATAAACTATAAATCATATCGTACATTTGTTATTTTTAAATAGTCAAGTATGCATTAATTTTAAAAACTAAAATTTCGATAAATAATCTGTAAATAATAGAAAAAACGCCGAGAAAATTGTGGACCCCACTAAAGCCTCTTCCAATCATCTTCTTTTTCACTGCTTATCCTTCTGATGCATCCAGTGGGAATGTTCTCTGGGGTTAAAAGCTTTTTGTTCTAAACGAAAGAAATAAAAGGAGAGGGAAAAAAAATGAGAAAAAAGAAAAAAAAAGAATAGAAAAAAGTGTGCCCAAGATCCCCACAATTGATTTCAGGAGATCTTCAATGTGGTCCCCCGTTTAACCTGACCAAGATGTCCTTTTGACCTGCTTTGACCGTATATCATATTCCCTATTAACCAATCAGAAAGAAAGAGGGGGTGGTCAGATGGGGTCCACTGACTCTTCTTTCTTTGATAAGATTCCCTTGTAGCATATAATCATCATAATAACCCCTGCTTCTCCTGCAACACACCTTTTACTTTCCCCAGAATCCACAGCTTCTTTTTCTTCTCTTCAATCCCCGCCCAGACGTGTGTGTGTGTGTGAGACCTTCTGTCTTTGAGACCAAGTGACAGATAAACATAAAATTTTCTTTTAAAATTTAAATTCTGGTGAATAAACCAGAGAGACTGTTATGATAGGCCTATAGTTTTTATTGCTGGGTACCCTAAGCGTCTAACTACCACCTACATGGAAGACGTCGAGAAAGATGATTCTACATATTCTAGTCTAGGAACAGCTTCTTCTTGATAATATAAAACACGTGATATCTTTAATTCAATTATTAATAAGCTTTTTTGCTTTATATGTTCTAAAAGTAAGCACCTAAAGTGAAGTGGGGTTTCTGTGTTCTCCTCTTCTCAAACAACACATCTGAAGCAGGGCCAACAGAAGTAGGGCACTGCTCTTCTGATAGCTAGAACATTGCCAAACTGGTTAACTGGAGCTGTCCTTCTTGTTCAACTGAACCCCATTTTCACATTCAGAAAGCAGAACGTGAAACACCTTTTTGGCCTCTCCAATTCAGCACCGCAGGGCTGGTTTCTTATGAACTATCTGAACTCGGAAATAGCTATCTTACAAGCCTGTAGCTCAGAGATATACTTCTTTGGCCCTGCGTTAAAATAAAAGAAGTTACTTTCAGTTCTACTGTAGTCTTTGAAAATTATTAACGAGAAACGCTGGCATTGAACCACATAAATTTGCTACAAGAAATGGCGATATATGAACGCCCCTTCAAATGAACTGGTTTCCACTGAAACCAATCAATAGTTTTTTGTCAATTTGAACTAATTCATGCAACTTATAGCATTATATATAGACAGCGGCCAAGCCACTGACACAAAACTTGTTTCTCATGATCACATATTGGATTGTGAGCTACTGAGCTTTGGTTGTGCCTCAGCTTCGGTTCTATTTTCCCCATTTTCCGGGCAAACTGGTCTTATGAACTGTCCATTAGACAAGCATGCTACAAGATGGATAGGCAACGTGTAACTCCTAGGTTGTCAGATAAAGCTTCTGATATTACCACAATTTGGGCTGAAGATTTATGGATTAGTTTCTCAGACAACCACCGTTAGCACGTCTAATTAACTTGACATCGAAGTAAAATGAATCTTAGTGAAGTAATAGACTGAGAGACCATCAATGCTAGGAATTATACCCAACAGCAACTATGATTATATTCTCTGCAAAATGTTGTGGATAAACGTCACATCATAGTAACCTTAACCAAGGATCATGACAAGCGGTAAGAAATCACGTACTGATTAAGTACCTTGGTTTATACGCGACAAAACCTTAACTCTTTTTGAATTACGATGCCGCCCTTGTGAACTTCAGGCTTTCGTTAGGCTATTAAGAAACGCAAGTTAGAACCTGCAAATGTATTTACACCATGGGCTAATACACATGGGAATATGCTTGGCTCCTCATACGCCATCCACGGAGGCCGTCGATACTCCGATGGGCTCTGCAAATGGCATACAGGGAGCCAGGCACATAAGATATGTACGCATGATATCATATGACATTCTTGCACATGGGCATTTTTACTTATGGATATGGCCATGTTCATATGCAAGGCACACGTAAGCAAATGAATAAATGAGAGTTAGATCTTATGCAAGCAAGCTGCCTGTATGCAACAGATGATTCTCTACTACTGCTGCTACTAGTCATCTCTTCTCCCTGGATGATCATTATCTGAGAAAGTTCAGATAGAGTGCAAGTCATTTGACGGGGAAGAGTAAGCATCAGACGTAGGGTAAAGAGACGGAGAGAGAAATAGATAAAAACGGAATGAAGGAGACGAAGAAAAGGAGAAACTTGGTATTTATGGAGGAGAAGAGAGAGATCTATGGCAAACGGAAACCAGGTCATAATCAAATGGGAATTTCAAACCCCACAAAACCATTACGGTTTGGCAAAAAACAGGAAAAGCAGTGGCTAAACTCATGGAGGTTTGGCAAAAATTTTCGATGGGTGTTTTTGAGAGGAAAAGTAGGAAAAAGATATGGGGTTGTGGATGGTTGCACCCAAGCTTGCAACTAAATATAGACGCTCCCCATGAGAGATAGAGAGAGAGGAAATGAGTATGGGGTTGTGTTACGAACCACCCAATTTCCTAAGGCTAACCCTGTGGTGTTTTGAAATCTCTTTTTCTGGGTCGTAAAGCAAAGGTTGCTTTTCATCTCTGGAGCTCTATTTGTCTGGGAGTGCTTGGAAACACATGGATTCTCTCTACTTCCCTACTTTCTTTCTCTTTATTTAAATAAAGTGAAAAAGGAAAGAAATACTCCATCATTTATATCATGTATCTTTTTTTCTTTATCTTCTCCATCATCGCTTCCATCTTTAATCTTTCTTTCGTCTTCATACCGTGTCTTTACGTGTATCTACAAATAGATAACTTTACTACATAGTTTAGCAACTAAGATTCTTCCCACTCAACGCTTTCCTCTTTATGTCTAATGAAACATTAACTCGAAGCTTTGCGACCTATCTACCCTGCAATTTCTCCATTTTTGTTTCCCTCTGATGGTTTATGCAATTCAGACAAATTCTTGTTATTTATCGAGTGGCCGCCAAAATATATGGTAAAAACAGAATCAAGCTAAAGAGAAAGAAGTTAATTAGCTGGCTGTGGATTAGGACCAGAACATAAAATAAATGATCATGCCTGTCAATGAAGTTGAACCTATAGCAAATAAGGTTAATTTTCTCTTCAACATGTACATTTGAGGAACCTGAAGCCCTGTCTCTGTCTCGATCAGTTTTGTTTTCTCTTTTGGTTGGATTATCCATCTGGTTCTTACTTCACAGTAACTTTTCGTCTCCATTATGAATGATCGTAGCCAGCACAGTCAATAGCCCCATTTGCACACGACCATGTAACCAAAAATTTTCATTGATGCCTGCAAACTTATTTGAATGTTCTATGAATAGTCAATGTCTTTGTAAGAATCTTATTTTTTTTTTTCTGCCAAGAAGGGCCACCAATGGCATTTTAGGGTTGACATCAAAAACAAAAGTTGTCAGGTTCGTCTTGGATGTCTCCCTGTCTTTCGTTTGCCTGAAAATGTATATTCTTTTGATAAATTGCTCAAGAAATTCAAAAATCAAGTTGTTTTAGAATCTCATATGGTTTTTTGCATTAAATTTGTTAATAAAGGATGTCTTGTATTTGTTGCTGTAATGAGATCTCTCTAAATTACTAATTAATATATTACCCGCCAGTTGATTTTATGGATCCATACCTTGATTACTCCTCTTAATTATTCTAAAAATGTGTGGAAGGAAGTATTAACAAAATGAGTACGTAAGTTCCAAAAAGAAAGAAAAAGAAACAGTTGCGTCTTCAAATTCGTTTGGGTCTATACAAAAAGCTAAAGTAATTAATAATATTGTTTGTTACTCTTTCTACAACGTCGTTATCCTACGGGAAGCATACTACAATGGCTACTTTATACAAAAGAGCAACTCGTTTGGTCCACAAGAACACCAATTACTAATTATATCTGGTCACAACAAATTATAGCATGTCATATGATACACCTAATTATAATTAATTTAGGAAAATCACTTCGATTAGAAAACTTTCGGTTAGCTAGGTGATGAACTATGTGCAATTAGATTTGATCTCATTTAAAGAATTATATCTTTTCATTATATATAACATGACATGGTTGAATTCCATTAGTTGTGGCCAGTGGCACAGTTGAATCATGAGCTGAATAATTATATCTTTATATCTTATCAGTTTGATACTTGATTCATTAGATGTTAGATCTATGTTGTCCTTGTTAATTCTGTCATTATACCTTAGATTATGTGCGCTTTCCATACAGAACAAATTGATGAACTAAGCATAGCTTTTTTCTTTTTCTTTTTCTTTTTGTTGTTTTCCATTCTTTTCATAGAGTCAAACTCGTCTTTTGATCAACAAGTTGACATTTCTTCGGTCTGGGGTTTGCGGATTCAAAGTTCTTTCAACAAACCCCAAAATTAATGATGGAAGCCAAACGAGGAAGAGGAAGGTTGTGTTACTTTATAAGAGTTGGGGCCCAGTTAAAGTAAATCTTTACTAAAGAAGCTTTTGATTTAGACTATTATATGATTACAAGAAAACGTACCAAGGACAGAACAGAAGATGCTTAGAACGTGACATAAGTTAAAACATATGGTACCAAGTTGCCGACCAAATACTAAAGAATGAAATAGGAAGCTGATATGCACTTAGCACAAGTTTTGATCCCTAGCCATCAAACTCCAACACCCTCTAGTGTAGGTCTATATTAGTATAAGAGACAAAGATACACGCACAAGTCAGATATTGAAGGCCATGAAAGGCATGTCTCCTCATATAATTTTTTTTTTTTTGATATCTTTACGGTTCATATATATATATAAATAATTATGTACACTTAGAGCTTGCTTTTCCTCGATTTCAGTTAATTAACAGCCCACCTAGTTATAATGTTTTACTTCCTAAATCTTTTTTTTATTACATTAGGTATTCCGGTTTCGTCGGACTAATCTTAAGCCTCTACGACCCCAATCCTAAGAGCCTAGAGGATGTAAATCTGGAACTCCAAGATCCCTCAGGTTCCTACGTAGTCTGTACACTTCTGCGCACAAGGAGTCTTCACATACTTGATTGTTCAGCTGATGATTGATC
>JANZLC010000202.1:15706402-15718097 GCA_026413385.1 Erythroxylum gracilipes | reverse complement strand
TTTTAAATTTAATTATATTTATTAATAATTATTAAATTTTAATTACATATAATTTAATTATAAAAATTAAATTATTAAAAAATTTATTGATAATTAATTTTAATTTAATAAATATATAATGTTGAATTAAATTATTCATAATTTTTATTAAATATTAAATAATATATATTTAAATAATAGTAAATCAGACTATGAAAAAAAAACAAAAACAGGAAACAAAAACTATTTTTTATGGTTTTTCATAATTTTTGAAAACTGGAAGAAACCAAAATCAAAAACCTAAATTAAAAATTCAAACAAATATATTTTTTTACTCAATTTGAAAACAAAAACAAAAAACCAAAAATAAAATTGCAAACAAACAACTCCTTAATCTTTCAAGTTAATAAAAAATTATGATTATTATTTGTTTTATTTTTCCTTAGTTTTTAATTCATTATTGTCAAGTTCTTATTCTTCTTTCCTTTTTGATCTAATTGGGTTTTGTAGAGCTTAATTTCTTGTTATTGAGTCTTCATGTTTTCATGACCTCTAGCTATGTTTCTTTGTTTTAGATTTTTATCCAATTTGCTTCTTTGGAAGTTATTTGACAAAAGGGGAAGATTTAAATTAGCTTTATTAATTTATATTATCTATTTTGTAAAGAACATTTGTTCAAAACTTTATGTTGTTAGTAGAGTGAACTTTGAGAGAAACATATAAGGAAGTACTTTTGGTACTAACAGTTTCTTATAGGTACAATATGTCTAAAACTCAAAACAAAAACTCGTCCAAATATAAAGAAGTAAGTAAGGAGAAAATAAAAGGTATAGAATAGGATTTCATCATAAACATAACATGAGGTCAATACGAGCATCTAATTAGACAATTTGGAGAGGTGAGGGATGAGTTGGAAAAATATAAAGCTGTTATATCTAGATTACAATGTATCAGACAGTGAAGAGGATGTGGAAGATGATATGTCTAGCTTAGAGGATAGTAGTGAAAATGAGTGCATTAAGAGGCTCAAAGAGGGGAGGATGTTGATCACTAGGAGGGTATTAAGTAAAAAATAAAGGAAAGAATGATGTGAACAAATAGTAAGACATCTCTTTCATAAAATTTGTTCCATCAAGGATTGAATTTGTAGTATAATCATCTATAGAGGAAGTTATGCAAATGTACCTAGTATGGAGTTAATGGAGAAGTTAGGATTGTCATCCACAAAAACACCTTAAATTGTACAATTTATAATGGTTGAATGAGATTTGAAAGGTTAGGGTAATTAGATAAATGTTGGTTTCTATATCAATTAGGAGGTACAAAGATGAGACCCAATTACTGTGTAAGATTGATTATCATGGTTGAAATAAAAGTTAACATAATGTATCTATGCCCTCTCCTGTGACCTATAAGGATATTTAACTAGGCAATTATCACCTTTTGATGTGTAATTTAATCCAATCAAACTCATTAAAACCCTAGGTGTCCTTAATGGAGAAGTTATACTCTCCTAAAGGTTTACTAAAATGATACCCACGAATATTAACATACATACAATAGTTATCTACACATTTAATAACATACATATATATGTATGTGTATATATATTTATAAACATACATATATGCAAGGACGGAGTGCCCCCACTTGGCTCCATAAACTTTTACATGAAAAAAATGTTATTTTAAAATTTTAACTCATAAAAAATTAAAATTTTGCTATTATTAAAATTTTGCCCCCACTAATTTTTTTTTTTGCTTTCAGTGAAATTTTGCCCCCACTCAAAAAAATTTCTGGATCCGTCCCTGCATATATGTATGTATATATGTATGTTTATAAATATATATATACATACATATATGTATGTTTATAAATAAATAAATAAATAAATATATATATATATATATAATTTTAAAGTGTATAATATTTCTTAACTGAATCACTATACAATCAATATAATATAATACTATTCTACCATGTTTATTAAGCTTAAATACTTCAACTTGACATTTTCCTTAAAATTTATCACCCACTCATATAAGTGTTTGAAATTTTAGTTGAGGTGCACTGATAAGTGCTTAATTGTTATATTTTGGGGTTGCATTCTCTTGTTTATGTAAGTGTTTTTTTAGTATTTAATTTATTTATATTTGTTTTTAGGCTATAATTTACTTATTTGGAGAAAAAAATGAATTTAGATAAGTGTAGAGCAATTTGGAGTTGTTTTGATAAAGTTAAGAAGTTGTAGGAAAAGTATAACGGAATCAACACACTAATGTACTTGCTTGTGTACTTTAACATGGTCACGTTTCAAGCAAGACAGGTTTTTTTATAAAAATATTAGAGAGTTACACGATCATGAACATGCACATATACTTGACTATGTACTTTAATATAGCCATGTTTCACACAAGAAAAATTATTTTAGAAGTTCCAGAGAGTGATATAGCCATGAACAGAGCTATATTGGAGATGAATAAGCATGCGTACTTGCTCAAATTCATATTTAAGCTCACATTTTCTTTGGATTCAAGGATCTTGTGATCTTTTAAACTATATGGTCATCAACATGCCCTGTACATGCTTGTGTACTACCAAAAATCTAATTTTCAAACTATAAAAAGTAAAGTTAAGGGAAAAGTAAGGAAAAACTTAAGGCACAATTAGAAACCTAAAAAAGGCACAAAAAATGAAGAATAAGCAAGGAGATCCTTTGGAGTGAATTTTCATTGATCTAAAGTGATTTTCTTGAAGATTAAAAGGAATTTCATCATATATCCTTTGATTTTTTGTTTTCCATTTAGTTTTGATGTTATGTTGATATGATTTGGAACTAAAACCCTTTATGGTATCTAGATAAGATGAACCTAGGTTGGAACTTGTAATAAATTTATTTTAGTCTTTAGTTTTATTGAGATTCAATTATGTATTATATATTATTATTAAATTAGCATTACCTATATGTTAATTTATGTTTGAATTCATGCAATTGAGATTGAGAAATTCTTTATATAAATGGATCTAGCATAATTAAAAGGAGTTACATGCAAACCTAGAGATAAGTTAATATAAATCTTCTAGTTCATGGTTAAAGCCAAGAAAGGAACCCATAGATCTTCGATTGATCAACCTATGATTAGTTGTTAATAATTTTGAGAAAATTATTAGCATAATGGAGGAATTTCCATGTATAATGAAATTTACATTAAAGTGATGTGTGAAATCTTAATTGCATGAAAAGTCTTATGGGGATTCAAAATTTAGATATTGCTTTCTTCAATGATTGTTTCTTAGTTTAATCTTTATTATAGTTAATTAATTATATTGATTTATTTCATTTTATTATTTTAATTTTTAATTTGATCAATATCTATCACATTAATTTGTTAGACTAGATCATAAAAAGACAGTTAAAACTAGTATCTAATCCTCAAGGAATTAACACATGCTCATTAATGTTAAATACAACTACATCATATATATGCGGTAAAATAAATCAGTCAAGTTTTTAACATCATTTGTTAAAGACTATAATATTAGGAAAATCTTATTTTTATTAATATAGTCAACTTTCTTTATTTTAGGTAGTTTTTGTTTCTTTTCTTTTGTATGCTTATTTCTTTATCCTTAGAGCTCCCTTTCATGATCTTATATTGATGGATTATTTTTACGATTTGGGTATTCATTACTATAGCTACTAAACACAATGTTAAAATGGAGAGGACGATATTCTTTAGGTGATTATAATATATCAATACTTATGCCAACATTGGAATAAGAGGTATGGTAATAAGTATTTGGAAGCTCAACTAGTATTCGTCATGAATTATGACATTTGTGGTGGTGGCCACCCTAATCATGAATGTCAAGTATAAGAATACATGTAGGAGAATCCAATTCATATGGGACACTGGCCTTAAAACATCCCCTATAGTGATACTTACAATCTGGGGTGGAGCACCTATCTTAACCTTTAATGGAATAATCAAAATTTACCTGGATTTCTATAAAAATAGTACCTAGAGGAGGATTAACATTTCAAAGAGCTCCTTTTAAAAGCCATTGCTACAACCGAGGTTACCATCCATGAAACTAAAGAGTTATTTGCTTCTTTCCCAATATTGGACTTCTGACTAGATAACTCATTGAACTAGTTTCTAAAGAACAACTAACTCATTGAGCTAGTTTCTAAAGAACAAATAGGTCTTTTATCTGGATACACTAGGATAAATTTGATAGGATAAGTGAATATGATAACTTCGAGGATTATAGAGGAGATAGAGATTGAAGTAAAAGAGGAAGTTGTTATTCAATAAGAGAAGGAAGAGGAGTAAGAGGAAGATGAAAAGGGGGAGTCAAATAAGGGGGTTATCAAGGAATTATCAATAGCATTTTAGGTATAAAGGTCTCTTATTTCTTACAAAACAAACTATCATAATTAATTGATGATCTAGGCAGTTTTATTATTTTTTATATTGATTTTTTGTTAATAAAAAGGGCATTAACTGATTTACTTGGTCTTACTAATTTGAAACCATATATTCTTATTATATTGCAGCATATGATCTATATTATGGTTGAAGAAGGGCTTGTTGAGAAGTCTAGTTAAAAGACTCATAAAGAAACGTTAGTTAGGAGATAAACTAACAATTAGGTGTTTTTGTTTTATTGAGTAGTTTGTAGGAATTTCATTAGTAGTTTAGTTTGTTTTCATAGTTTTAGTCTCATGGTTCTAATTTTGTTACTTGAGATTCAATATAGTTCCACAGGTTGTGAAGGCTATGTCACCCTGTTGTGTTAGATTAGAGAAGACTTCACTGGCAATAGATGAATGACATTGGACAAGGCTATAAATCTTTTACTATTAGGGGAGTACTAGTTATCCCCGTGTCAATTTTATTATAATTAGCTTCATAATGGAAATTTTGAAATGTTCTTTTAAAGGATATTGATTAAGATGATTCATTATGAGTTTGGATGTGATTATAAGTTTATTTGGTAAGGCAAATAGTTATGAGTTTTGATGATTAAGTTGATTTCAATTTAGTTCATTAATTTTAAGAATGGATACTTAATTTGCATTATGATACTTTGTGTTTAATTAGTACATGCATTAAGTTAAATGTGAATTCTTTTTTAGAATTTTATTTATCCCACATATACAAATAGAAAAGTAAAAAAGAAAGAAAAATAGTTGAATGTGTATAAACAAGCATAAATAGTTTCATTATGCTAGCTTTGCACTAATAAGAAGGATAAAGTTAAAGAGTGGTATTAGTAGCCACTTAAGATAGTGACCTAGCTGAGTAACTGAGAGTATTTATTACGAGGTATTTACTCTCATGTAAAAAGACTAGGAAACTTTTTAAACAAGCTTGTAAACGTTGCTATATTGTTTAAAATTTTGTTTTTCAAAGGGGTATGAAAATGTTTAAAGGTGTTAGCCTTTTTACTTGTGTATATTCATTTATGCAACTTAATGGTAGGGATTGATTTGAAATTTAAAGAAATGTGAAGTGAATTTGATTGATTTTTAAAACAATACAATTAACTAAATGTTTGACAATTTGATGAACTTTGTAATTAAATAAATGACGAAGAATTGTGAGTGTTATCACCAAAGTATTTAATGATGTCCAATAGTTGTTTCTTTTTAATTTAAGAGTAATGAAATTGATTTACTTGAGGACAAGCAAATGCTTAAGTGTGGGGGGGTTTGATAAGTGCTTAATTGTTCATATGTTTAGGTTTATATTTATTAGATTTCACTTATTTATTTGAGTGTTCTAATTATTTCTAGAACTTTGTGTTGAAGAAGTTGAGAAGGAGCTCAACACCGAAGAGGACACATCTTTTAGCTCGGAAGTAAGTACTGAGTCTATAATTATTTTTTAAACTAACTCTTTATCTTTACATAACAGATTGGATGAGTTAAATGATAAAGAAAAAGGTGAAGAGACGTTCAAAATATCTCTAGAGTGTATGGACTCGGTCGGGATTGAGAAGCTGAGGATAGGGAAGATGCTAAAGAAGGATGATGATTAACTAATGCCCTATTCAAAATTACCTCACGTAGAGGAGCCGCATGTGATACATGAAGATCACAATTTTGTCACATGAGGAGAAGAAGGAGTCGAGCCAGTGACTCTAAACAAAGACGCTTTTTGGGAGGCAACCCAAGGGAAGTAAATTTCTTTTCCTTTATATTTCCGCATTACTTTTTATATGCATGTGTATTTTTGAATTTGTTTGTTTTACTTGTTTTTAAGTTTTCAATCAAAATGAGAGAAAGAATAAAACAAATGAAACAAACATTTTCTCATTTTTCTATTGCTTCTGGGATTATATAATCATGATTAGAGTGTGAATTGACTAGAAAATTTCATAGGAACTTTAGCATGTACTTTTGCTCTTGTGATTGGTCAATATGTATTATCTTTAGAAGAGTAGTGACTAATAGTAGACAAAGCCAGTGAGATTTTGAGCCTTATTTGATTGACACATCCATATCAGTCTCATTGCCTTTTGATAATGTGTGACCTTCATGACGTGTACGTCCTGATTTTGCATTGAATTTCTATTCGAGACCATATTTTTATCACATGCATTAACATGGATATGATTAGGCATTCTTTGTTTTTCATAAGCTACATTAGCTAAATAACCTACCCTATTGACATGATTTTTCCCTTGATAAATCCCTTTTGAGCTTTAGCCTTTCTTTTTGTATAAACCACATTTTATGATTTTAAACTTAACCAAATGTCCTACCCAAGTCATAAAGCTAGTAGAATATTTGTGATTGTTGAGTTTGTGGATATACAAAATTCTAAGTGTGGGGGTGTACATATCTGAGGGTTGGTTATAATGTTGGGATGTTATTTTATGTCTTATCATTGAAATTCTCATGTTGATGCAGTTTATTTTAATTTTTTAAGGAAAAGAAAGAAAAGAAGAAAAAGGGAAAGGAAAAGAAAATGAAAAAAGAAAAACAAAGAAAAACAAAGAATGAAAAAAATTTGTTTAAAATAAATTTATCAAGGAAGAATTACATATGTATTGAAAAGTTATTTATGGTTTATGCATCTTCCTAGAGTTGTAATGGTTGTGTTATTTGAGTATGTTGAATTTGAGGTGGATGTTGGCTTGGAAGGTTCACTCTTATGATTTCATTGGCATAAATTGTATGAGTGATTCCTTCGATTGGTATGCGCTTCATATGGTTTGTATGTGAGAGCTGAATGGGGTTGTGAAATATAAATGTTGCATTTATCATAACTGACGGTACCCAGTTTTTGATGAGTGTTTCTTTTGTTTCACTAGCTTTGATGGCTTTCGTGCTACTTAACCCAAATATATCTCACCTCACCTTTGCCCACATTACAACCCTAAAAAGTTCTTTGATTCATGATTTTGCATGTGAACATTAGTGTTAGAGAAATGAAATGATATGCAAAGTTATGGATTGTCATGATTTTGAATGGTATTGAGTGTACCCATGAATATATTTTAGTTAAACACATCTTCCGAATCTACCATTAGATTGCTCAGTTTTTGAAGATGATGAATGTTGATTGATTATGAGTAAAAGCTTGAAATGTTGATTTCTTGTTATGATTTTTAAAAGTCATTCATCTTTGTTTATAATTATATAGTCTTGGAAAAATATGAGAATTGAGTCAATGTTTTGGGTCAATGAGCTTAATTTTGATGTTTTGTCCAAGGATGATCAAAAGCTAAGTGTGGGAGAAATTGATATGTGTTTAATTGTTGATATATTTAATCATTTACACTTAGTGATTATTGACATAAAAATGCTTAAAATACTCACTTTAATTCATATATGATTTTAGGTAAAATTTGGAAGCAAATAAATTAAAGTGAGTTGACAATACTATATTTAAGTTATTTTTTAAAAATCAATTTTTACTTGTCTCCGTGAAGGAAGAAGAAACAAAAATTAAATATAAGACAAGAAAAATGGAACAAAAAGAAGTTGGAAGCCAAGGCCAAAACGACAGCGCAGGGGGCTTGAAATGCATGCATATAACACTTGCATAAGCTGCGTTTTGAAGGAAGGCAGCTGTTGTGCATTTTATTAAAAATGCCGCAAGGGACGACTGCAAATGCAACGCTCAAAGAAGCAGTGAGGCACAGAGAAGGTTTTAAGTGAGAGTGACATTTATTTGTCACATCAGGAAGCAATAGTCGAGAGCATAAGAGAGGCAAGCGTGGAAGTTGGGTTGCGGCTTAGAGAAGCCAGCGGCTTGGCTGCGTGAAGAGAGGGAAGAGTCACGCAGTGGGCACCTTAAAGAAGCAACAAAATAAATCAACAGTGAAGGGCAGGAACAATGAACAACTGCGTGGAACGCCATTAAACCCCAATCTTTAATTATCCAATCAATCTACTGTGGGGGCAGAGCAGAAGCAGTGGACGGTGCGTGAGAAGGAGTAGAGATATAGTGATAAAGGGTTTTTTTTTTTGGCTAGAGATTAAGATGGAGTTAAAGCAATTTTTCAGAAAATACTTATGAAGGGCTAGGCATCCCGACGCCGGTTCGGAGCTGATACTGACGCCGTTAAGTAATTTTATTATTATTTTGTTATTTCTTCCTCTCATTAGGAATTGATTGTGTTATCATGTGTTAATTAATTTGGGTATTGTGTATGGATAATTGGATTTTTGTTATTATTCGGTTATTTGTGCATGAACCTGTTCGGTATTGTGAGTGATGATTTTAATGAGTTCATTGGATCGTTAACTGCAAAACCCATTGCTATAATTTCGATATAATCCGTAATTGTTATGTTGAAATTCATGTGTAGCGACTAATGATTCGTAATCATTAGGGATAACATGACCTAGGTTAAATGACGCATCGTATGTGATTGTTGTCTTGATTAGTCAGTTTTTCTAATTCGTAATGCTACTACCTAATTAAATCTAGAGATTGTATCCTAGGTTGTTCGGTGGTTAGGTTTAATTAACTATCGTATCTTGATTAAACAAAACATAAGGAAAAACTCGGGTTAATTTTTAACCTACGATTAATGGTTACTAGGAGAGGTTAAAGAACAACAAATTAATAAAATATGCTGAGTCAGGGTGTAGGCCGAGATTGAACCAAAGAACCGGATCCTTACCTAATTTTTCACATTTATCATTTTTTTTGCATGTTTTCTTTAATATGTTTTTATTAGTTAGTTTTATTTTATTTTCTTCTTTGAAAAATCCAAAACCCCCCGTTAATTGTAAACATCGGTTAATTTCATTTCATAAACTACATACACACTCTCTATGGGATCGATTTAGACTTACCACTGCTATAGTAATAGTCTAGTTATTTTATTTTGACTAGCGTAACAACACACGGTCAAGTAGTGAGTAATGGGTAGTATATACTAGTGAGATTTTGAGTCTCATAAATTGACACATCCATATTAGTCTCAATGTCTTTCTTTCATGTGTGACTTTCATGACATGTACCTCTTGACTTTGTATTGATTTTCTATTTGAGGCCATACTTCTATCACATGCGTTAATATAAAAATGATATAGACATTCTTTGTTTTGTAAGCTACATTAGCCAAATATCCTACCTAATGACATAATATTTTGTTGTTAAGCCCCTTTGAGCTTTATTAGCCTTTTTCTTGGGTTAATCACATTACACGCCTTTAACTTATTAAAAAAAAGTCATAGTCAAGCTTTAGAACATTGTTGATTATTTATTGTTGATGTTCATGGATACACAAGAGAATAAGTGTGGGGGTACTTATATTTATGGGTTGATTATAGCTGATGGAACATGATTTTCATTTCCTATCAATGAGTCTCGTTGCTAATGTGATTTCTTTGTATTTTGTTTTTAAATTTAATAAAAAGAATAAGAAAAAAATAAGAATAAGAATAAGAATAAAAGAAAAGAAGGTGTAAGGGAGGAAAATCTTTTGTCTTGCAAGTAATTCATGTTAATCTTTCCTGCCAAAGTTTCAAGGAATGGTTGACTTAATTGTGATATAAATAAGGAGGAAGTTATTGTGAAGGGTCACTCCTTATGGTAATAATGGATTGTTCATCACTATTCTTTTGGGTGATTTCTTCTATTTCTTTATGCTTCATATGGTTTATGGTTTACAGGCTCGAATCTAAGTTGCAAAATATTTTTTTCATTCATCATAGTTGATGTACCCAAATTTGATTATATGTTAATTTTTATGCTCGATGCTCTATTGAGTGTTCTTCCTACTCGACTAGTTTCGATGGCTTTTGAATTATATAACCCAAATATTTCTCACCTTAACCTTTAGCTCCATTACAACCTTAAAATGTCCTTTGATTTATGTCATGTATGTGAATCTTTATTGGTGAAGGACTACAAAGATAGGCAAAATCGTGGAGTGTCTTGATCATGGAAGTTTATGAGTGTACCTACAAATTGTTTTCTTTTTAAACATACTGATGAGATTCTACCCTCATATTGCTTAAGTTTTGAAAGGAATAGTTGTTGATTGATCATAAGTAAAACCTTGAATGTTCAATTCTTACTGTGGGTTTTGAAAGTTACTCCTTCTTTCTTATGATTGTTTGTTTTAGGAAATATAGTTAAAGAGGAAGGATTTTTAGTTTGATCTTCAGTTTTGCATAAGGACAGCTAAAATCTAAGTGTAGAAGAACTTGATAAGTTCTTAATTGATTATTTCTAATGCTTAGTGATTAATGTTTACTTTGCATTTAAGATACTTATTTTGGTTAAATTTTAGTTTAGGTGAAAGTTGGAGCAAAAAGAAAGCAAACAAGCTAAATTCGTAGTTTTGGGTAGTTTTACTACTATTTGGTCTCATTTTTCTTTATAGATCAAATGGATATGAATTAAGGAGCAATTGAGATCGAAAATAGAAGAATTAAAGTTATTTAAGAGGAACACGCTAGTGTAAAAGTGTATACACCCGTGTAAGTCACCTATGCAATCGTGTGGGTGATAGTGTAAGTCATTGTAAGCGTGAATGACTTTGAAGACATTGGTTCACCGATGTGAAGTTCACTTACATGACCGTGTCCATTACCCATAAAACTCTTTATAATCGTGTTTTTATGCGATTTTTGAAGACTTGAAGCAAGATTGAGGGTCACGGTCACTTACATGGTCACATGGCTGACCGTGTCTGTAATACCTGGTATTTAGTTTAACCGGTACACCGAAATAAATCGGTATTTAAGACTAATGTCATTAAAAATCATAGAACAGGGAATAATAAATTTAGTGACATCAAATTAATAATGTATGACATTTTTCGGTGGTCATAGGAAATTGTTAGGATAGATTTTTAAGAACCAGAATAAGAGTGGCGTTTTTGTAAATAAGTGGACTTTGAAACATATATAAAGATCTAGTTGGAGAATAAGACAAAACCTTGTCTTCTTCTTCTCTCTAACTCACAAAAACCTCCATGGATGCTCCTCTCAAGCTTTTTCAACTCTTGTAGCAAGGTTTGTAAGGTGAATCAAGCCATTTCTTCAACATATAAAGGTAAGCCTCCATTTCTTTGCTTAAATCTATGGATTAAAGCTTGGTTTCTCTCTTCTTTTATGAAACCTATTTGATGGAATGTATGAGTTTGATGTTTGGATGACGGATCTATGTTCTTTGATGTCTAATAACACTTATTCTTGAAGAAATTTCGTGTATATGGTGATTTGGGGGGTTAAACC
>JANZLC010000202.1:15672252-15699022 GCA_026413385.1 Erythroxylum gracilipes | reverse complement strand
AGTTGGCTATTGCATTAGGAATGGGTATGGTTGTAGTAATTATCTCTCCTTTGTATTTTTCTTCTTTCGATTCCTTGTCTTAAATAAATTAAAAAAGAAGAAGAAAAAGAAAGAAAAAAGAAAAAGAAAAGAAAAGAAAAAAGAAATAGAAAAGAAACAAAGGAAAAAAGAAGACAACCAAAAAATGAAAAGAAGAGGAGAGACGTAAAAATGGGGAGTGTTAATTTTGTTAAATGAGAGAAAAATTTTGTGAATGTTTTATGCTTCATTGTTTATATTACTTTAAATGCTCAATTTGTTTTGTGGTTTTAAACTGTGATTTTCCTTTTTCCTACCCTTAGCTCGGCTCCATTATAACTAAAATAAAGACCTTCGGATTAATGTTTGTGTTTGATATAGGTGGCGGAGACTGGATTAGTAAGCAAGCTTATGGTAGATGTCTTACATGAAATGAACGATGAGTGAATACATATCCTACCTTTGAATACTTGAGAGGATGGAGAGTGGAGTGAGTGTCTGTCACACTTGTTGATGATTTTTTGAATTGAAATACTTTTTTATTTTGGCTAAATATGTGAAGAATAGCTTATTCATGGAGTATTATGAGTTTCAAAGTTCTTAAGTTGTGTTTATTGAAATGATCGTTGATATCTTTGACTATTATCTGGGAAAATTGTTGTTTCCATTGTTTGTTTTTATATAGTCTAGTGTTTTTTATTATGCTTGATGACATGCATAGTTTAAGTGTAGGGGAATTGTTGTGTCTAGTTTCTATTGCTTTTAATTGCCTTCATATTTTGATTTTGGATACAAATCCTTGCGTTTTGATCCAAATGTGAGATAAATTAAGTGAAAATGGTGTGAATATTGTATAAATATTAATTAGATTATTTTGTGAATTTTGCATGAAGGTTGAAAGAAAAGTTCATGTAAATTTTGCATGAAAAGCAAAAAAAAAGAAAGAAAGGTGGTGACATAACTTGTCACCACTGTGACAAGTGCCCTCACGGGTTGACTTAACTTATCACCCTCGTGACCTATTTTTTCTTTAATTCATCAACCTATTACGTGTCATGTGTAGGAGGGACGGCTCGAAAACCTAGACCTAAAGCAAACTATAAATAGAAAGATTAAGGCAGGTGGTGCCACATTCGATCATACACATCTTTCACACCACATAAACTCATTCAGGAAAAAAAATAAAGAGAAAGAAAGAAGGTAAAGAAGAGAGACATACAACAGAGAGGTGCAAGCCTGGGACAGAGGCAGAAAGCAAGAGCTGAAGCTGAATCCCAGTGAACTTGAGCAACCATTCAACTGGGTGAGAACCAAGCAGAAGCCAAAGGCAAGAGCCAATGCAAGAAGCTTGAGAATGGCTGGAGATAACCACAACTCTCTCACCCGAACACTCATTTGCTTATTTTGTTATTATTTCTCTATTTTTTTACTGAACTTACTCCTCTGTTAGTTGATAGACTCATATTCTGTTAGCTTTTGATAGTTTATTTCAGGTATTCATTTAGTTTATTACTTTAATACTTCTCTTATACTGATAAAGATAGGATTAAAGTATTTGAATATGATGCATCTTGTTATTTCTGTGATGGGCTGATCTCTTTTTCTTGACGATTAATATAGTTATTTTAGTCAAATATTCATGATTGAGGGATTGTGTTATTTTCTTATGTTTTCTATAGTTTTTGAACTAAATGGATGTAATAGCATGATTAAACTTTGCATCATTTTGGTATTAAACAAAGGATTGAGAGAAGAAGTTTAATATGGAACGAGAAACTATGGACGCTTAGGTTAATAATTAGAAATATATTAACTTAAGTGGTAATTATTAGTTGGGTTTAATAATTAATTTGGAAAATTAACTTGTTGAATACGAAAGTTAGATTGGTTTATTATTTAAATTGATTTTAGAACCCAATTGGTAATTTTAGCAAGATGACTTTCCAATTATTTGCCTTTAGTCATGCATAGGAGATTAAATTAGTGAAATTAATGCTCAAGAGTTTTTCACTTCGGTTAATCTATTCGTTTACGCTCCCAGTTAATTTCGTTTACTTTTCAGTCTAATTTGGTGATTTCTTTAAAGCCTTCACTCAACAAATTGAGATAAAGTGTCAATTTAAGTGAACCAATTTTACCTCTGTGAGAGACAACCCTAGGTAATCAACTACAAATACCTTGTATACTTACGAGTAGGATAGCCTAGATATTTTTAGAACTTATTTTGGGCACAATAATGGTATGTCATTTTTGTGAAAAGTTTAGACATATTGATATATTTTCCTTTATAAAACAAAGAATGTTAAGCAAACCTCTCGAAGTTTAGATTGAAAAGAAGAAGGAACCAAACAATCAAGGAACTAAGCTTATTTAGGTTCCTAAAACTTATTGATTACCTTGTTTTATATAACTATGTAATAGAAATAGTAGATATTGAATTGAGCATTATTTTAGAATTTCTTGATGAACAATATTCTTGCCTCTAAGAAAGTCGTAAAGATGTTGTTGTAGGATATAGAGAATTTAACTCTTAAAATTAACCTTCAAGACGTTTCAAATTGTTGAACCAAGTGAGAATGATGAAAGGGATGAGGTGAGACTAATGGATTAAAAATTTGAGAAAAAATTCATAATAATGTTTAATATGAGGTAATTATTAGTTTAAAATTTAGAAATATATGATAAATTGTGTTTATTTGTCAATTTGAGTAGAAATTCTTAGTGATAATTATTTAGGTTTGAATTATGCATTTAATAATTTTTAAAGTGTGAACTTTAGTACTGAACCTTAGAGATTATTGCATAAAATGAGGACACTAAGTTAGAATTTACATTAATTGCGCAATTATTTCTTAAAATCATTAATAAGAATAAGATTTTACTCAATTAAAAAAGAATTAGGTATATTTGATGGAAATTCTATATGACAAAGACATCCTTATTGAATTTGTGTATTTGAACTCTCTTTAAAGGTTTGTAATAATTCTTGATTGAAATTAGTATGACCCATGTTTAAATTTGAGTTTTAAAGATGTCTATTAACTTTCTAGAACACACTGGTCACCAATATCTTAGTGTGGTCGACCAATGAAACCAAAAACTATATTTTCTACTTTTACAATGAGTTTGTTCTTTCTTAAATCACTTTTCTAGTTGCCTAAATAGCCATACTAGTTGATCAATATCGTTAATTGGTCAACCAATGTCCTTTATTTTGAGACTTCTTTCTTTCCTGCGAGGTTGCAAAGAGTTTGGTGCCTCCTTTGGTCGATCACCTATACATATTGGTCGACTAATATACTTTATTGGTGGACCAATAAATCATGTTTTAAACCTGAACCAATTTGTTTTTACCATATATCCACTATTCACTCCTTACAATAACAATGGTCAACCAATCGAGTGATATAATCGACTAGTCCTCCTATGTTTAGTCTTTCCTTTGCCTCTTTTCCCCAACTATCATATTTGATATTTGTATCTTACAAAATCCTAAACAATTCAATCTTTTCCTTGAAAAATATTATCCCTCATTTCACCAATTCTCATTAAAATTACGGCAAATTGAAATTTTTGTTTGAAATTTGGAAAATTTTCAATGTTTTCTTAATTAATAGCTATATTTTCAAATTTATGCCTTTATAATTAATTTTTTAAAAGAATTTAAGGTTGTTTCCCTTTTAATTATATCGATACATTTTTATTTTTTTTAATTTTGATATTTTAGGTCTTTAAAAATTATACATTATTTTATAATATTAATTTTTGGATATTGCAATTATGCATTAATTTGTTACAACTCTAACCTTTAATTTTGTTAAAACTTGCCCTTATGTTTTAATTGAATTTTCAACTCAAATTAGACACAATTAGAGATATCTTTATTAAAATTGACCTTTTATTTTGACTCTTTAAATATTCAATAACACTCCTTAATGAGAAAGTGTGGCAATTTTGATTAAATTCATCTTTTTAACCAATTTAGCTTGATACATAACACTTTACATTTTGACTTTTTGGATTTCATTTTGATGATTCCAAAAAGGGGTTGAAATTTTAATGATATTAGATTTAGTAAGAGTGATAACATTTAGAAGAAATGATGAAATTTAGGGGGGCTAAATGTTTTTTCATCCTTATATTTTTTTGCATTTTATGTGATATGTTTAAATAAATTTATGTTATAGTCATGTAGGGATATTTATTTAATTTTGAATATCTTTTTTTCTAGTTATTGAATTATGCTCTTTATATTGAATTATGTTTTATGTATGAATTAAGGGGTATATAATCATTATCTTGATAGTTGATTATGTACTTACCTTCATTATTGTTCTCTAATTTTACAAATATTTTCTAATAATTAAAAGGAGGGAGATTGTTCAACTAAGGGAAGTTCCAGTTGATGTTTTGATGAAAACAAAACATAGTTACTGCTAATGTGTTTATTATTTTGATGAAAAACAGTATTAAAACAAAATAAAGTCACAAACTCAAGAAGAAAGTGTATGAATTTGATAAACAGAAGTTAAAGTTTGCAATTAATGAAATTAAGATGGAAATAAGAACAAAAGGAGATCAAGGCTCATTAAGGTTACTGTACATATTATATTATTATTTGTAAGGTCATTTTATTAATTTGATGATCCAAAAGGACTTCATATATAATCATTTCGTCTTACTTCATTGCTTGAGTCTTTACAATCATTAAGAGGCATTAAAGCTTATTATTTTAATCTAAAAGCCTCTTAATCTTTTAAATAATCTTTGTGGAACATTTTGGGAATTGTTTTAATCATGTTTGGAGTAAGCAAATTGGTTTTGAACATTTAGTTATTAAAATGATATTTTCAAGGTGAATGGTCAACCTATATAAGTTAGTGGTCGACTAACATAGATTAAAGTTGTTAAATTTGATGTAATGAGAATTTGTAGCAACATTATTCGATGTATTGTTCGACCAATATATGTATTGTTCGACCAATATATGTACAGGTTGACCATTGTTCTATAGATAGTGAATCTGGTGTTGTAAATGCATATTGTTTGATCAGTGTATTAGATATAGCCATTGTAACATCTATTTTAAGTCCTAGAACATTATAAATATGTGTTTTGTCATTTGTTTCAGTATCAAGAAGGTTTTAGGTGATGTATACACACATTTCAAAGCATTTTTCAATCATTAAAGGATCATTGTGTCATATTTGTGTATTAGAGCCCTTTTGGAGTTATCAAGTGAATAAGTGAGATATTTTGAGTTGTAATACGTTATTGGGCTGTTGAATATTATATTTGGGGTTGATCCAAATAATATTGAGGTTCATCTTCACCTTGGAAGAAGATGTAAGAAAGGTTTCCCTTTACCGTGAAAGATTGTACAAAGTTTGTTCTTCATTTTGAAAGAAGAATTATAGTGGAATTACAAAAGGAGTCTTAGAAGTAGCCTTAGGCAAGGGTTGTTTGTCGAACCATTATAAATCGATTTACACTCTCTCTTCTCTATCCTCTTTAATTTATTGATCAATTATATGAATAATTTATATTAAGAAAAGTTTTCCATCCTTGTTTATATTGATTGTTATTAATTGAGTATATTGGTTAGAAAATTTGTTAAATTTTGTAGCCATCCATTTCACTCCCACTCTTGGATGCTATTAGGGACTAACATCATTGTTTCTCCTCGCACTTGAATATAGTTTGTGATACAATGTCTCTTAAAGAAACATCATCCCACATCAATACACCTATGTTTTCCTCTCTAACTTTCAGAAAGGATATGTCCTAGGCCATACCCATATCCTAGGTCTTGTTCACCTAAATGCTTTTTTTTTTGGAAATTGAATTTGCATTAACTATAGACAAAACTATTACAACATTGCAATGATTTCTAAACTAATAAGATATATATAGGAACAAAAGAGTAATAAATGAAGTCAGTAGTGTATCCTGAGAAGCTATATTAAAGATTCCACCTAAGTTTCATGTCGGGGGAAAGCGAATAAAAAAGATTTTTAGCACTTAATTCTACTCTAATCCTGTTAACTATCCTGTCAGCTACTTGATAATCCCTTCTCATAATTAGTAGATAAACAAACGTTATGTTCCTTCCAAAGAAAGTATATAGAAGTAATGAAGGCAGCTTTAACAAGAATAGCATTTGGCCTTCCATATTGAGAGTTCCTAATGGCCCAATTAAGAGATTGTTCCTAAAAATAATAATAGTCATGAATATATATTAGGTGAAAAATTATACTCCCGACTGCTTTAAAGTAACTGCAGAGAAAAAAAGAGAGGATCTTGATCCTCGGTTGCCATTTTACATAAGACACAAATTGTATCAGTAGTGTCGTGCCATCTATTCTTAGTCCCAAAGAGGTTTTCGGGTGGATAGAATTCCGCCATAAAAGCATAAACCAAGGTACCTCCCTTAGACCCCTAACGATTAGTTGATGATAAGATTTATTGGGGAATATACCACTCGAATCAATAGATTAACTTATAGATTCATCTTACAATACATTAACCTATTAGGGTAGGAATTGGACCAGATTTTCAAAACCTCGAAAACTCCCACACTAATGACCATTGCAAAGCAAAGATGAGACCTTTATATTGAGAGGAATTATGTTTCTCAAGTGTTAAATTTGTGTGTTGCGGATAAGTGGACTCGAGTTAACCCAGTTATCCTAAAACATTCTAAAATTGCATCAATGTATATAAGTCATATATAACAATCTCTACTTTGGTGAATGAACTCTTTATAGATTAGGTTGTAACTATGTCTATCACCCTTGGACATTAATCAAGTCCAAACTTTTTCTTATTAATCAACTTAGTCAACATTTTAGTTGTATCCTCGAAAGTGTGAATCTTTTTTTAACAAAATTTTATCACATACAATCAAATTTTCAATCTTATGACATTGCACTTCCTTTATTATAGCACCCATCTGTTTGTTTTCACATGGTTTTCCTTAGTCCCTCTAAAAGGTAGTTAAATCCTTATTATTGATGATAAAAGCACAAGTGATCGAATCTTTCTGATCATATTTGTCATTACCACAACCTTAGACCTTGACTGGTGTTAAAGGAGCAATAAACTCAAGATTTATTGGACCTTTGGCAAGCCTAAAACATCATCAAATCCCTATATCCATAGTAAAAATAAGATTCCAAAATGATGAAACCCATACTTATAACAATCAATAACAACATCCATAAAGATTTCAAAATGTTGACTAAGGCTATTAATGATATAGAAATTGAGGAAACTTTTACTCATTTGAATGGTATGAAAGTCCCAGGCTCGAATGGATTCAATGGATATCTCTAAACAACAAAAACTAATTTTGAGCTCTTATCCACTTTTTTATCCTAAAGTCTTTAGCTCTTTTCCTATTTAGTTGCTATAACAAATCAAAGTTTGGATCAAAATAATAATGAATATTAGAAATAATCAATCAAATTTCACAACTGTTTCTTAATAAATTTTAGACTTGATTCAATTAATACCACAAAACAAGTTCATCCCTTCTAACAAAGCATTCCATCGAACACCTTGAGTGCAAAAAATTTTCAACCCTATCTAAACACAAATTAAATAAATCTTCTCATTATTTACATGCAAAACACTAACACAAGAACAATCAAACCCAAATAAACAAACAAATCAGTCCAAACAAACATGAACAAAGTCTTCAACCCACGACTTACCTTCGGAAGATGCAGAGGAAATGACGACAGATGCTCAACGACAGAGAAGATGAGATGGAACGTCGGCCGGAGACGCATCACGTGGTCGGAGGACGGACGACAATGTAGGAGGAAGCTAGAGGAGAGGAAAGGACCGAGCTGTCAAAGGCCGAAGGAAGGAGAGCTGCGCGCGCGAGGAGAGGAGAGGGGAGGGAGGGGCTGCGGTTTTAATTTAACCAAAATGATGTCGTTTTGGTTAACTTATAAACGCAGCTTAACGTAATTAAAATGACATCGTTTTAATTATTTTAAACAACGTTCTTACTTTACCGAAACGACGTCGTTTCGGATGAAGGTAAACAATGTTCTTCACTTCAATAAAACAACGATGTTTTTGTTAAACAATACCGACGGAATGTTTCCATCGCCAAACATTTCCTTATCCACAACAACTTTACCGACCAAATAAGAAATTCCGTCCCAATTTATCGACGGAAATACATGCATCGATATTGTTTCGTCGCTAATATTTGCCACAATTTTTTTGCTCCAAATATGGCAACGAAAATCTTTTCCATCGCAATATTCGTGTAAAATAGCAACAAAATTAACATTTCCGTCGCAATTTTCATACGACTATGATTCCATCGGTAATGTTCTGTCGCTATTAGACAGTTTTCTTATAGTGGTATAAGGAATGCTAGAAGGCCAAGCTAGTGGGTAAGAGGTACACATAAGTAGAAAGATTGGATTTTCATGAGACCTTTGTGCGAGTGGCAAAGCTAGCAAGTGTGGGATGCTTTCTAGTTGTCTTAATTACAAGAGGCTTGAAGTTATATTAGATGGATGTCAATAATGTATTTTTGCATAGTGATTTAAAAAATGAGGTCTACTTGTGATTACCTCCAGGCTACTTTGTGAATAAAGAAAACAAGATATGTAGGTTTAGGAATTCCATTTGTGGACTTTGATAAGCTTTGAGAAATTAGTTTGAAAACTTTCCTCATCTCTTCTAAATTTTGGTTTTTTTTAATCACATAAAAATTACTCACTATTTACCTATAAATCTTGCTTGCTAAAGTACATTGATGATGTGATTTTAACAAGGAACATGTTTAAGGCATGCATAAGAAATTAAAAGTTATTTCTATGTCAAATAATTTTCACACTCAATTTCCTTAAATAAAGTAGGATGCTTAGACAAAAGCCAGTTGATTTTCATATGGAACAAAATCATAAGTTAGCATTAGTAAAGGGACCAAAAGTTGTAGACCAAGGAATGTATAGGTGCTTGATAAAGCACTTTATATATTTCGCCATCATGCGACTAGAACTGAGCTACTTGATGCTCGTTCTCTCATAGCTTGCACAAGATCTATAGAGGGAGAATTTGGGTGCAGCCTATCATGTACTTCGTTACCTGAAGAAGAATCTAGGCTATAGAATTCTACTTAAGAGAAATAGTGACTTACAACTAAGCGCTATTATGAAATGGATTGGACAAGTTGTCTTATTATAAGGTGGTCTATCACAAGATATTTTGTTACGTTACGGATGTCTCCAATATCGTAGAAGATAAAGAAATGGAGCATATATAGTTTCATGTTTGTCAATCTAGGCAAAGTATAAGGCTATGGTTATGGCTACAAAGACAATCAAGCTTATGTACTTAAGGACATTTTTGAAAGAATTGAGAATTGTTTATAAAGAACCCATGCAGTTATATTACGACAATCAAGTCGCTTTACGCATAGTGAGTAAACCCTTTTTTATAGAAAACCAAACAAATTGAGATTGACTATCACTTCATTAAAAGATCACTTATGGGAAGAAAAATATCATCACAATGTAAGTGAAGTCAAAGGAACAATTAGTTTATATTTTCATAAAGGTATTATGAAGGCAATACTTCCAATATCTCCTTAGCAAATTAGACATTCATAACTTTGTGTACCAACTTGAGATGGAGTGTTAAATTAGTAAGAAAATAATTTTGTATATGTTATGTATATTAGATAGGAGAAAGAAGAAAGATAAAGGATTTGATAAAGATAAGTAAAAATTTATTGAATTAACAAAGATAGGATATGAGAAAATTTTGTGATTTGATAAGATCTGATAGGATAGTCTATAAGGTTAACATTACAAACTTTCAAACTTTAAAAATGTACAATAAAATATTCAAACTTTTAATTTTTTATGAAAATAGCCCACCGTTAGACTTCACATTAACAATGTTGACATGATAAGCATGTCAGCTAATATATTTGTCACGTGAATGACATATAGACTATAATTTTATGTTAGTAAATTAATTTATAAAAATTAAAAATTAAATACAAAATACCTAAATCCCTACTTTTTCTTATTTTTCTCTCGTATTTATTCCTCTTAGACTAATACCTTTTTGCACCCAGTTTAGCTTTCTATTCCTCTCACACTAACATTTTTTGCTTCATCATTATATTTTTTTTATCATTATGAAGAAATATTGTATGCTAATACTTAATTTTATGTCAAATATATGTTGCTTCAAGAATAATGAGAAGTTAGGCAAAAATGCCGACCTTAACCAAGTTAATTGCAATATGGATAAAAAATTTCCAATGAAAATGAATATAGCTATTGCTAATTCAAAATTAGATTATATTCTTAACTAATTCTTTCATTTCTAGACTATAAAGGTAGATGACGTGTTGAATAGTATCAACTCGAAATGCCTTTAAAAGGTTCTTAATTATAGGTGAGGTGAGATTATGATATTAATTTGAAGAGTATTGAAAGAAAATCATACTTAACCTCTTATAAGGACAAGATTTCTACCATTCTAACTTAAGACACACCTTTTGTGTAGTCTTAAAAGAATTCATAAGTACTTATAAATTGCTTTTTAATACAATCTCAATCAAATAATAGTACCAAACTTTAAATGAAATGCATCTTTTGTGGTCTATGGAAGAATTAGCTCTGCATATAAAAATGTCTTTTTAATACAATCTAAAGTACACAATATTATCGAAAATGAAAGGATAAGCTTAGAAGGTCTTTAAAGGTGCCATGAAATAATCCAAAATATTTAGATTGGTCTTGAATTGATAATGATTGTTATCTTGAGTTGATAATGTTTGATAAAGTCATACATTGAATGCTTGCTAAAGATTAGGTCTAGGAGTATTTATTTAAACTCAATAATATTGTTGTTGATAGCAATTGGGTATTCCCACTATCTTTTGAGATCCTGGTTTTTAGGGAAAGTAGTTGTGTTTCCTTTGTATTTATTCTCATTCAATGGAGTAAAAAAAGGCAAGTTTATTCAACAAAATTTTTATGGTCTTTCTCACTTTAAGAAGAAAATCTTTTTTTATTTCTTAAAAGTTCTAATTGGGACCTATCATTGGTATTGGAGCTTAACAAAATTCCAGGGTAGAACACTATGGCAACTATTAAAGGACGAATTGAGACTCTTGAGGTAGGACTTGGTGCTTTGCAAGATAGTTTTTCTCGCTTAAAACTTAGCATGGTTGATCGACTGCACAGTTTGGAGGGTGTCATTAGCAAGATGTCTAAATTCCTACTTTCAACGTAGGAGACGCCATTCAAAAACATTAACAAACATTGCGAGAACTCTTACAATGGTCGATTTCACAAATCAAAAGACGACATTAGGGATACTTCAAATGGTGGGCGTCCTCAGTTCTCTTCTAAGCTTACCAAACTCAAATTTTCCAGATATTCTAATAATGATCCCACCGAATGCTTCATAGACAATTATTTGAATATGAAAATATCTAGGAGATGCAAAATGTTTTTTTGGCTTCCTTCCACCTAGAGTGTAAAGTCAATCAATGGTGGTAATGACTTTGTTGAGCTTACAAGGAAGAAAGCAAGGAGGTTACATAATAGTTCCACAGATTGTGAGGATTTCAATGAGGCCTTATCCAAAATAAAGCAAGTCAGATTCTTATGGGATTACTAGAAAGAATTCAAGAGATTAGGTAACCAAGTACTTGGTTAAACACAAAAGGCGCTATTAAGGACATTCATTGGTGGACTCAAGGTAGAAATCACGAATGGCATTCAAATGTTCAAACTAAAATCTTTGAAGGAAACAATTAGCCTCGCAAGGATTAGGGATGATTAAGTGAGCCAATAGCAAAAATTCACTAAGCCAATCACTCGAGCAACAGCTGACTCTCTTATCTCAACACTAGTCAATAATTCAACCTTAATGAAATAATTAACTTAGGATGAAATGCAAAAAAGACGAGCACATAGTCTTTGCCTTATTTGTGACGCAAGTTTACTCTTGGTTATAAATGCCGAAGACCTCAACTTCTAGTGTTGGAAGGCAGTCATGCTCTTTTAGATGATAAACCAAAGTTGGATACTCAATCTAAAATATCTCTACGTGCTGTTTTTGGGATGGTTGACAAAACAAACGATACGAGTGATGGCTAAATTATGAAATGGTGGTGCTCATTGATAATGACTCTACTCATAATTTCATCAATGAAAAAATGGCCAATTTGATGCAATTACCCGCAATTCCTATAGAACCTTTCAATGTTAAGGTGGCTAATGGAGAGCCATTAAAATGTGAAGGGCAATTTAAGAATGTTTCTATTTTGATTAAAGGTATTCCTTTTGTCCTTACCCTTTATGCCTTACTCTTATATGGATTGGATTTGGTGTTGGGTGTCCATTGGTTGGAACAATTGGGTACTGTATCATGCAATTGGAAACAATTGACCATGGAATTCACGTGAGGAAATATAATTCACAAGTTATAAGGCATTGATAACCAAACAATCCAGTTCACATCCTAGGAAGCCATTTCTAGGGACATTCGATATGGAAGTGTAGTTTTTGCCTTGTTTCTTCAAACCATAGTTGAGCAATCACCATCACCAACCCTATCCAAAATGCAACAATTATTGCAAAAATTTGAAGACATCTTTTAAGAGACCAAGCAATTACTGTCAGTTATAGTTATGGATCATCATATCAATTTGCAAAAAGAGACAAAGCCTATCAATGTAAGACCATATAGGTATGCTTATTTTCATAAGGCTGAAATTGAAGAAAAGTTCATGACATGTGGACCTAGTATTAGTCCTTTTTATCCCCTGTTTTGTTGGTTAAATAAAAAGATGGGGCACGACATTTTTGTACCGATTATCAAGCACTTAATGAAGTAACCATCAAAGATCGATTCCCTATTCTCATTATTGATGATATGCTTGATGAGCCCTATGGCACTTCCTATTTCACTAAACTTGATTTGCAGGCTATATTCCATTAGGTACGAATTCACCCTTCTTATATCCACAAAACTACATTTCACACCCATAATGACCATTATGACCTTTAAAGAAATTATAAACTCTATATTTCACCCTTTCCTTCAAAAATTTGCGTTTGTATTCTTCGATGACATTTTTATTTATATCCCCAATTAGACCATTCATTTTGAACATGCTCATACAACTTTTGAATTATTAAGGAAACATTAGTTTTTTGTTAAACTGAGCAATTGTGTATTTGGTTGTTAAAAGTTAGAGCATTTGGAACACATTATTACTCTGCAAGGAGTTAAAGTGGATCTGGATAAAATTAAAGTTATGTTTAGTTAGCATCGATCTACTAATGGCTCTAAGTTATGTAGATTTTTAGGCCTCATAGGTTACTACTGAAAATTTTTCTGCAACTATGACATCATAGCTTGTCCCTTACTAATCTTTTAAAAAAGAGGTAATTCAGCTGGACAGATGAAGCGGAGTTTGCTTTTCAGAATCTTAAGCAGGCCATAACCACTACTCCAACACTTTCCATGCCAAAATTCAATAAACCCTTCATCACTAAAGCTGACGCCTCAAGAGATGGCATAGAAGTTGTCCTCACACAACAGGGGAGACCAATTACATTTATGAGCAGAGCATTCGGCACCGCCAAATGAATGTGGTCCACTTTGGCTAAAGAGATGATAGCAATCATTCAAGCTATCCAATCTTGGAGACCTTATCTTCATTAAAATTGACCACCAAAGTCTCAAACATATGCTTGAACAACAGATAATGACACTAGAGCAACAAAAAGGGGTCCATAAACTAGTTGGTTATGATTATGAAATCATTTATAAACCAAGTGAAGAGAATCATGAAGCAGATGCCTTGTCACAGGTAACAGGTAGTCTAAGCCTTGATGCTATCATTGTCTCTCGGGATCACATTTGGACACCATCAAAACCAAAGCCAAAGACCATCCTTATATGCGGAGGATCCATAAGTAAGCAGAAGAAAAACATAGTAGTCCTTATTCATGGCACAATGACCTACGCTATTATTAAAACTAAGTAATAGTTCCACCTCATTCTATCATCATCCAACAACTACTGCAAAAGTTTCATGATTCCACCATAGAATGTCATTTAGGTGTACTCCGAACTTATAAAAGATTGGCTCAACAATTTTATTGGCGTTCTATGTATAAGAAAGTAAAAAAAAAACTATGTTGCTTCTTACAAAGTTTGTCACACTATCTAGACTCCTATCGGCATTACTCATTCCATGTTAGGTATGAACTAATATAACAATGGACTTTATTGAGGTTTTCCACTTTCTAATGGAAAGCATGTTGTTTTGGTCTTCCTTGACAGATTATGCAAGTTAGCACATGTTTTAGCTTTGTCCTATCCTTTTACTGTGAAAGTAGTAGCTGAGTAGTTTATTGAAGGAGTTGTTAAATTACATGGAATGCCTCAGTCCATCATTAGTGATCGAGACCCAATTTTCATTAGCCATTTTTGGTGAAAATTCTTTAAGCTATCGAGAACGCAATTAAAGATAAGTTTCGTATATCACCCTCAAATGGATTGCCAGTCAGAAGTGGTAAACTATTGTATGGAATAATATCTTCGGTGCTTTGTTCATTGTCAACCATACAAATGGCATTCTTTCTTGACTTGGGCTGAATTTCGATACAACACCACCTATCATTCATTCATCAAGATGACTCCCTTTCAAGCTCTTTAAGGTCATCCAACATCGACAATTCTGCAGTATCTTAAAGGAACCTCCTCAGTCCATGAACTTGATCAAAGCCTAGTTACTAAAGATGCTTTGCTGCAATAACTCAAGAGTAATCTTAATGCCACCAATAATTGCATGAAGCAAAGGGCAAATTTAAAGAGGAGGGATATAGAGTTTGAAGTAGGAGATATGGTATTTCTCAAACTCCATCCTTATCACTAACAATCGATGTTTAAACAAGCCTACTAAAAGCTTGCCAGTTTATTTTATGGGATGTATCACGTGGAGGAAAGAATTGGTAAAGTCACATTTAGGCTCATGCTTCATCCTAGTTTTACCATACATCTAGTCTTTCACATATCACTGCTCAAGAAACATATAGTTAAGGGCAAGAAACATATAGGCTCATGCTTCAAGAAACATTTAGGCTCATGGTCCATCCTAATTTTACCATACATTTGTCTTGTCGTCAAGGTGGCAATTTCATCTTAGAGCCGGAAGCAATTTTGACCTTACGGTGGGTAAAAAGAGGGTCAAAGTTCATGGAGGAAAGCTTAGTTAAGTTGAAGAGGCTGCTGACAGAATGTTCAACTTGGGAAAAATTCTTAGAATATGCAGGATCAATTCATGAACCTTGAGGGCAAGGTTCAACCGAAAGGTGTAGGTAATGATATACCTAGAAGATTCTTAAGGGTGCCATGAAATAATCCAAAATATTTTGATTGGTCTTAAGTTAATAAGGATTGTCAAAGTCATATCTTGAATCCTTGTTGAAGATTAGGTCTAGGATTACTTATTAAAATTTAATAATATTCTTGTTGATAGCGATTGGGTATTCTCACTATCTTTTGAGATCCTAGTTTTTAGGAAAAATAATTTATTCTCATTCGATGGAATATAAAAAGACAATTTATTCAACAAAATTGTTGTGGTCATTTTCACCTTAAGCATAAAACTTTTTTTTTAATTTCTTAGAAGTTATGATTAGGAACTATCAGAATTGTAGATTTCCTTTATTTAATTTCTTCATTGGCTTAAGTGATAGCTCGAGTTGTAAATTATATGTAAATGATAGTGCATCATATACTAATGATTTAGATCCTTTTTTTTTTCCGAACATTGGAACAAGTTAGGTAATTGTTGATAAAAAGTGGTGAATTAGAAGTTAACGAGGTAAAGTGAGTGTGGAGAGGTATTGGTTTTGAGAGGAACAAAATTGAAAAGGAAGAAAGGTGATGTAGGGATTTAAGTTTTTTTTATATATATAATTTGTAATTTACCCAATTTTTATAAGTTAATTTACTGATGTAAAAATTATAATTCATTTGTCATATACGTGGTAAATATATTAGCTAATGTAACGTGCCACAATGATATTGTTAATAAGAGTTCTAAGGATGTGTTAATTTTATAAAAAAAATAAAAAATAAATATTTTATTATCACTTTTTAAAGGTCAAGTTAGGATTATAAAATAATTTTTAAATTCTTATGCTTGTAAAATAGTTCGATAAATTTTAAGAGAACTGCATTATAAATTTCTAACGTATAAAAATAAACAAAGATTAACTATAAATTATATTTTAAATATGCTAGTCTATACACATGCCGGAATTCATTCTTTAAGGAATAAATGTTTCTTTGGTGCGGCTTTGAGTAGTTCGTAAGGAGTCTTACGTCTGAGTCGGTGGGTGTTAAGCCCAACCCAAGATCACATCCAGCCATTGGTCGTCCAACACGTGGGCGCATCCTACTATTGCCACCTACATGGGAGTACAGCCCTTCCGAGAAAAACGAGAGAGCCAAAAAGCACACACGTTACTCCCATTGCTGGCTCTCCTCCACTACACTCTCATGCGAAACTTGATTGGCGTTCTTTTTGTGGAGCGCAAATGGCTACGGTGGCGGTTGCTTCCACGGCGTCTGTGTTGACTTCGCGCACAATACCTAAGAGGCGACAGGTGACGGCGATGGGGAATTTTAGCCACTTCGGAGATGTGGTTCTCAAAGATTTCAACTTCTTGAAGAAAACAATCAGTAGAGGAGTCGATTGGGCGAATCAAGCCTTTCGCATTCCACAAGTTATCAAAACTCTAGATGATACCCTCTGGTTGCGCCAGCTTGAGGACCCTACCGCTCCTCCTCTTCAGCCTCAATCTTGGCCTCAGCCGTACTATCCAGGTCAGGTCATTAATTAATAGAAATTACATGTGTATCTTCGAGTTGTTTGTTTACTCCTTGCTTAGTAGCTGAGATTGTAAGGGAAGGCGTCTGATGTGCTTGCAGAACTTTCTTCTGTGGATTTACTAATCGCTGACCTCAAAGCCTTGCAAGCTTATGCTACCTATTTCTACTATCTTTCTAAGCTTTGGTCCAAGCCACTTCCCGAAGCTTACGACCCCCAAGATGTTGCTGACTACTTCAATTGCAGGCTTCATGTAGTTGCGTTTCGGTTTATTGAGGTGCACTTGACAACGTGACCATTTCTATTTGCGAAACTTGCCTATATTAGTTACAAAAAGCCACATTCTACGAGCTTTTCCCTACCTTAACTCTGCACTTATATATATAAAGAGGATGCTTTTATATTTTTTTGGGATCAAATTCGTTTACATTGCGAACTGCGCTTGTCTTTGGCCTAACCTCGAAAGTGATCTCTTGTAATATATAAATATTCTGAACTTTGACATAATGGCATTTCTACTAATTTGACGATTAGCACTGACGCTGGAATGCTTATTTAACATTCTTCTGACTTCAGGTCCTGCGGTGTTCTGATGATGCATGTTATACTGTCTCGAGCATCTCTACTTGTTTATATCTCACTCATTTTTCTTCCTTGAAAAGCTGCTGTCTTCTTATTTTTTTCTCATCAAGTTTGAATTTTGTGCTCTGGAAGGTTTTTCTTGCCTTTACCTCGGCTGTAATTAAAATCCGAACTTCGAACATCAGAAGGACTTTTGGTTCTAGTTCAGATAAAGATGCAGATGAAAATATCTTTCAGTACAATTTTGGGACTGTCTTAAAGGAAACGATGCTACATTTAGGTCCCACCTTTATTAAAGGTAAATATTCTAATCCGATGAATCAAAAGTTGGAATTATTCTTTCGCTAATTGTCTTTAACTAACTCTGCCACACAAATCCCCGCTCCATGGCCCACAGCATGTTTTTTTTTTAAAGAAGCTTTTTATATTGCTCTTACAGCATGGTATGGGCTTCTATTAGGTCAAAAGATTAGTAATACATTTCTCTTTGATTTCTCATGCAGTTGGTCAGTCCCTTTCTACAAGGCCAGATATAATTGGTCCTGAAATTTCTAAGGTAAAATGCTAGCCCCAATTCGGTAGAAATTCACAGGCATACATTGATCCTGAAATTGGATATTAGGTCTCGGGTCAGATCTAAGTTGCATATAGAATTTTAACCCATCATATCTAACTTTTTTTTTTTTTTTTAATTCCATGTTTCTGGCCAATGTGGATGCTTGAAACAGACCCCATTTGGTGATATTGATGATAAAGAGTAGCATTGCTATGATGTACAGTAGAATTTTACAAAAGTATCCCAATATCATCCCAAAATTATGATCAAGTTATTCACTAGTCCGCTTAACAGTTATGCATTCACATAATTTCCTGATCTAAGTATTCAAGATTTTTATTTTGTTTTTGACTCTTGTGCCAGTTACTTCCTTTCTGTTGATGCACAATCTTCAGTGCTCTGTACATTAAGATCTGTTGTTGGATTCCTTTACCTTCTCTTTTTTTCTCTTTTTTTTTTTCCAGAATATGTGATTTTATTTCATGATTGCAGGCCCTTTCTGAGCTACATGATCAAATCCCTCCTTTTTCTAGAGCTATGGCTATGAAAATCATCGAAGAGGAATTGGGTTCACCAGTTGAGTCATTTTTTAGCTATATTTCTGAGGAGCCAGTTGCTGCAGCATCATTTGGTCAGGTTGCATACTTGATCTAATTGTTCTGTATTTTTGATTAAGCAACTCTAATCGTACAAATGAATCAAACATTCAGACATATCCCAATAAGCTTCATTCATCATGATTGTGTGGCTTGCTTATTATCAACTTATTTCACATGCATTGTAGGTGTACCGTGGAAATACACTAGATGGTCGTATTGTTGCTGTCAAAGTTCAACGTCCTAATCTCCATCACGTGGTAGTTCGAGACATTTATATACTTCGTCTTGGGGTTTGTATTACCAACATGCGTTTTGTTCTCCTCTTCTTCTGGTATCCAGTTGCTGAATAGCTTAGTTATCACTTCTCAGCTGGGACTGTTGCAAAAAGTTGCAAAGAGGAAAAGTGATCTTCGTCTCTATGCTGATGAGCTTGGCAAAGGTTTACTTGGAGAGCTGGATTACAACTTAGAGGCTGCCAATGCCTTCAAGTTTCTGGTATTTACTGCTTCTTGAAAGAGATATACTGCTATTAGTTCCATAACATTACTGAAATAGACATGTTTATGAAAACATGAATTTCTCATTACATTGTGGACTCATTATATGTTCATTATACATTTAGCATGGAAGTTGCTTATTTATTGGATACCTGTCCTACCTGCATCCTGCATGCACTCTGCTGCTAGGTGGAGCAGATTAAACAATTCAAAATAATTTGGATATCAGGGTGTGGGAGACACTTGCTTATGTGGAGAGGCAGCAAAACTGTTTCTCTATGAGGGGTGACAAAAGGAAAGAAAGCACTACTACAAGAGTTTAAGCTTTGACCAAGTTCAGATTCCTTAAAAAGTAGCTTAGTGCCAGCTTCTATTGGTGTTGACTCAAAAGCTTGGCCTTGGCAGTGAAATAACATGTTTATATTTGGAGGGAGAGACTCTTCCTTTCTCTTGACTAAACCTACTTTATTTGCAGGAAGCTCATTCAGCATTTTCATTTATTCATGTACCGAAAGTACTTCAACATTTGACTCAAAGGAGGGTTCTGACTATGGAGTGGGTTGTTGGTGACAGTCCAACTGCTTTATACTCTATATCTACTAGTAACACAGGTGATAGCGGGTTTATATATTCAGAGAGACAGAAAATTGAGGCAAGACGGCGTCTACTTGACCTGGTCTGTCATAAATCATGGTCTTCACCTATTTGTTAAGGATTTTCTTGAGTCCCAGCTACTGTACATACTTTTATTTTGGATTTATCAGGGACTTTTAAAAAGTTATTATTATGATGTCTAGTCTTCATGCAATTTACAAAAGATTTTGTTTTTGCACAATTGTTCCAGGTTAACAAAGGAGTGGAAGCATCTCTAGTTCAACTGCTTGAAACAGGACTATTGCATGCTGATCCTCATCCTGGAAATCTGCGTTATACATCATCAGGAAAGATTGGGTAACTTCTTGGATTTCATTTTAGAGCATCTGCTCATTGTCATTGTCCTGATCCTCGAACATACTCCTAAATGTCAATCTATATCAGAAGTACCTAGAACCCACTTACAGTCACAGCTCTTCAAACTGTGATGTAATTTTTTGTTGCAGGTTCCTGGATTTTGGATTAGTTTGCCAAATGGAAAGGAAGCATCAGTTTGCTATGTTGGCATCTATAGTGCACATTGTTAATGGTGATTGGATGTCCCTTGTTCACTCCCTTATTGAAATGGATGTTGTAAGGCCACGAACCAATATCCGTCGTGTCACAATGGTATTGTCTGTACTTCCGCACTGGATTTTTGTCTCAGTATATTTGCCATGTGCTGAAATTTTAGGGATGTAAATGAGATGCTGCATTTATATATGAATACAGTATTTGTAATCAAAATATCCTACTGCGATTTACTTCTCAGCTGTTAATTCCTTATGATATCACTAACTTCTAGCCAATGCAAGAACTTGAAGATGCCACGGGAGAGAATTTAGAGATGGAGTTCCTGATGTGAAGTTCAGTAATGTAAGAAATCTTCTATTTTGAATGTTCTATAGACAAAAATTAAACTATTCTTTAGAAGGAATTTTGTGATATGGTAACCCTTTATCATTCTTGAGACAAAGTTTACCATGTTTAAGTGATTGATATTTGCATTTGATTATTTTGGTAAGCCATTGTGTATTCTTTAGAATCTCTAAAATAAACTTTTAAAAACTAATCATTTGAGTTTCATTTCTCCTTTTCTTTGAATGATGAAATGGCAATCCTACTCTGCCGATACTTTCCTATCTAATAATGCCCTTTTGAATGTTGAAATAGATGGTACTCTGCACTGAAGGATGGATTCTCATTAGTTCTTTAGTTTCTCATTTGAGCTTGTCCTGAAACAAAATTTTGTTAAATTCTGGAACACTTCTAAGTTTGTTAATCCTTTGCTCTTTTCTTTATTACTATCCCTATGTTGCTTTATTGTCAGTCGTGGCTAATCTTGCCACAAATTTTGAAGGTTCTGAACAAAATATGGTCTATGGCCCTCAAGTATCACTTCCGCATGCCTCCATTCTATACACTTGTTCTCCGTTCTCTAGCATCCCTGGAAGGTAAGTTATTGAGTACCATGTATCTAATTATCTACCGAGGAAATATGCATGTTCTTAAAATGTAGATGTGGGAATGACACTCATGATACTGTTGAAATTTATACAGTTTATATTATTATACTTTTTATTTTTATAATTGAGATTTTACAAAACCAGATCAACTGTTACTGCTATTGGCCTTGCTGCTGCATATCGTTCCATTTCAAAATTTGATTCCAAAGTCCATGCTAATACAATAAGTGATCTAAGTACCAGATTCCTTTAAAAGTTAATCCGTGAAACTGTGGAGGTAAAAAGAAATACATATAGGCAGAGTGCTTATATTTTTGACATGGGAATGAATAAGAGCTGATTGTAATTAAAGTAAAAGATGCACTGGTTCAGGTCTTGTTGAGAGAGAGAGAGAGATTCCAATGTCTCATACTCAATACTTGTAAAGGTCTTATATTGTAATTTCTAGAAGCAGGAGCCTTTTTGTTGAGTAAATTGAGCCAATTCTGTTTGCTGCCATTTTCTTTTTCAGGTTTGGCAATAGCTGCAGGCCCTAACTTTAAGACCTTTGAAGATGCATACCCATATGTTGTGAAGAAACTACTCACTTAGAATTCAGCTAAAACAAGGAAAATCCTATATTTGGTATAGAAAATGTGGATATTTCATGTTGCAGTTAATATTAGAAATTTAAAATATCAAAATGAATCATTAATTAAGGGTTCACTTTTGATGAATAGAGATGATATCTTCAAGATTATGATTTGATTGCATGGCTTTGATAGATGGTCAAACATTGACAATGTCACAGTTCATTTTCCTTACATAATGTAATGTCCTCTGCATCGACTGCTTTTACTTTCAAATTCAGGTTGTCCTTAACAGAAGGAAAGAATTACAGTTTCCTAAGTGTAGGTTCAACTAGGTAAATGAAGATCAGCCTTTACTTGATTTAGCATTATCTAAGTCTTTGTCTCTTTTCTGATTGTCTATTAGTGGGAAACATAATTGCTTTAACTTGTATGACATAGAAGATATGTTGATGCAAAAAATGGTCCTTTCAGATTCCAAGTTGGCCTTTTCCATTCGGTTACCCATTTGAGAGTCTCCCTTCATTTGTGGTCCCCTAATGTTCATGCAATCACCAATTTTCTGTAGGAAAGCCTTGAGCGCAGAGTTAATATCGAAAAGTGAAAGTTCTGTTGATTGTTTGCCAAATAAGTACAGTGGTGTTCTCGATATATGTGATTGTTCCTGTCTTGATTAAAACTATCACTTCTATTATTCCATTCAAACTTTCTGTTTTGCTTTGTACATCAGGTTTGTACCATCAGGTTTCAATTGTTGTGGAGGTTTGTTTTACAAAATAATTTTCCATGTGTTTGATGCACCTCATAAATACTATTTTCATTGAAATATAACTGATGATCCTCTAATAATTGATGTACTTTGTAGGGCGACTTTTCACCAGAGGTGGTTAAATACGCTTACAATCATCAGGAAAAGCTCAAAGATTTAGTACTCCTGAATCCTCCTGTAATGATTTACTCAACCTTCACCATTTCTTCTTATAAACTCAACTTCATTTTTTTAACCAATTCGATTTCTTTGCATTTCTCAATTGTTTTTAGGATCTGCTATTGGATTTAGACTGGACAGTCTTCTTAAATTCACCGATGAAGCAGGAACCAAGGTGCTGATAGGGGTGAACTTTGTGAAGTGAATTTTATATTTATCTGGTCTTTGCAAGTATAAGAAATTTACTGTAAATGCCAAGCAGCTGGTGGGAGGTTGTTTCCTTAATGTTTACACATGCTCATCATAGTTATGGGTGGCACGAGCGAAAATTTTGTAAAGATGCCATTTTTAAACCTAAAGCCCAGGTATCAACCCAAGCACCAGATAATAATGATGCCCACTGCTTATTCCTGTGCTCTAGGAAGAGATTGTCTAACCAGACGGACATTGTAGCTTTCTTAAATTTATTTTGGAGTATGTTGTGTACAAATTGATTAGACTAACACCTTGGATTGTAACTTTCGGTGTTTGATTTATACATATTTCTTTTAGCATGTTATCCTCATTTGTTGGTGTTATTGAACAACCACTTTGATCGATATAGGCCTGAAAAGCAAAGATGGGACTTGATTCTTCAGATACTTTTTACCTTCTCACAAAATTAGCAAGTTATTCTCCCAGGTCCATGGGGATGGGGACAACAACGATGTTGCAAGAGTCTCATAGAAAATTAAATATGTAAGGTAAATTTTATAAATAAGAATTAAATATATTATATTGAAAGTATAAAAGGTATAACATGAAGACTGTAAAATGTTTTGTTATTGATTAAGTTTGTTTTTAATTAAGGATTAAAAGAATATAAGGTAATAATAATTAATATGAAGGATGAAAAAATTAATTGATTATATAGTTAAGAAGATTAACTCTTTATAATGAGTCTGTTATTTAAGCATAACTAAAAAAAATTAATTGTTTAATTTAATTGGTTATATTATTATATAATTTTAATGTATAAATCAATATAAAATGTTATAAAATGTGTAATTAAATTATAAAAAACTTGCTAATTAGTAATATATATATCACTTTTTTTCCCTTCACTTTTTATCCTTCATTTTTCTTCCCTTCACTTTCTATCTTTCACTTTTCTTCTCTTTACTTTTTACCCTTCACTTACAAGAACTTTCCCATTTTGTCCTTGTTTTGTCTTATATGTCTCTACTCTCTTATAACATGCTCATCTCTTTATTCATATTGCACATACCTTGGTCAAAGTGTCATAACTCTAACTATAGATGTCGGATTAACTTTGTTTCTGGACTATTGGAAAGAAGACTTCTAGATCTACAAATTTCATGAAGACCTCAAAAGCCATTTCTATCATCTAACTTCAGTATCGTTTCACTTTTCCTCCCTTAACTTTTTATCTTTCACTTTTCTTCCCTTCACTTTCTAGCCTTCACTTTTCTTCCATTCACTTTTAGCCTTCACTTTTCTTCCCTTCACTTTTTATCCTTCACTTTTCTTCCCTTCACTTTCTACCGTCCACTTTTCTTCCCTTCACTTTCTACCCTTCACTTTTCTTCTCTTCACTTTTTATCCTTCAATTTTCTTCCCTTCACTTTTTATCCTTCATTTTTCTTCCCTTCACTTTTTATCTTTCACTTTTCTTCCCTTCAATTTCTATCCTTCACTTACAAGAACTTTCCCATTTTGCCCTTGTTTTATCTTATATGCCTCTACTCTCTTATAACACTACCTAACTTAATTCTAATTCTAATTTCTAAATCCCATTTAACCTTGCTAATTTAAAGACTCAAAATAAAATGAAATAAAATAAAGTAAAAATATATATAAAAAATTAAGTCAAAATAAAGAATTAAAAAAATTCGGGGCCCAACATATTTAGTCGATTAAGATAATAAAAAAGCGTTAATGTCATATTATTTAAAATTATTTAATGTATAAACAAATACTGTGAATATTATATAATTACGTTACCAAAATATATCATATAATATTCACAATATTTTTTATACATTAAATAATTTTAAATAATATCAGACATTAACGCTTTTGTATTATCCTAATCGACTAAATGTTTATAACTTTCTCCAGACATATTAAATCAATTTATCCACTTTTTTAGACCTTCATTAACTATGATATTTAATTATTAACAAAACATTTTACGTTTTTAAAACTTTATTTCATCTCTTACTTTTTTTTTCACTCCATATTTTTACTAACTAAATTTACCTGTTTTTTTTATATTAAATTTATATTTTTATTATAAATTAAAAAATCTAAATATTCATTATCTTGCAATGAAATTTTAAATTATAAAGTATTTATTTATTGTCAACTTATTTTCTTTTTATATTATACCTTTTATATTTTCAATATAATATATTTAAGTCTGCGTTATAAAATTTTTCTTTCATATTTAAAATTTTTATTATTTAATAACTACTTTTTACATTATAACTGATTAGAATACCCTTTGTCACTGATTTGCTTATTTTAATGGCAGATATGAATTCTAGCTATTTCGAGCGTAAAAGATATTTGAAAAATGTCATAAAAGAGACATACGGTCGTCAAAATGAACTGCATAAATTACTTATTAGATACCATGCACGAAATAAAAAACCACATAATAATTCACATGTTATATCGACATGTTTCAAACTGCTCGAATGATAGAGATCGCCAACAATCTAAAACAGGTAACCATCCAAATCAGAAAATTGTATCAAAGACAAATTAAAAAGTTTATAGATTAAGCTCTTTTTTAAATTTTATGTAATTTAAAATTTTTTTTCTTATCCGTTTCAATTTTTATTAAATGCATTGGACATTTTTACTACGCATTTTCGCAGAGTTAACCTGCTAGTCTTCTTAATCAGCGAAGTAGCTTTTCTTAACTCCAGTTCTCTTTCTGCTGCAAATCACAGTCCAGAGAGAAAACTTTGGGCGGACGGCTCTTCCCCGATGTCCAGTTGAAGAAACATCCTCCGGTTTTCTTGCTTTTATTTCCGTTGTTGCCGCCCAGCCCAGGACTATCTGTTCGCTCTCTCATAGCTTTCTTCATCTTCTCTTTATATATCTTTCGCATCACATACACTTCTGCAAGCTCACTACCCCCTCCAAGCCCCCTGGCCATTGTGGACTAAAACTTCAAACTGATCTTGGAAGGATACTTTATACTGAAACGAGTAGCTTGTGCTCCAAATGGGAAAAGCAATCAAGATGTAGGTGAGAAAGTAGTAGGAATTTTGCTATTTATAAGGCCAGATTCGTCGGGGGCTTACTTGGTGATGACGCTTAGAAGTCGACTGGTGGGCCTTTATTTTCCTTTGACGACTACTTTATCGCTCACAATTTGCAATCCTGTTCCTTGCAAGGATGTGGAAGCCTAGGCTCTAAAAGTCAACTGGAATGCCAAAACAATTGAGTCCACTAAATAGTAACTAAATGAGCTTTTCACCTTTTTTTACGAACTTTAAAATATCAAAAGAGAAGTGAAAGTAAATTCACTTTTGTCAACCTAATCATAAATTTTGAAGAGATAGATTAGTGGCATATTAAATAAGGGGCTGTTTGTTTCTGTTTTTTTCTTTCATTTTTTGTTGCCATTTTTATAAAAAAATAGGCAAGTAAAACATATTTAGTTTACTCTGTTGTGATTTTTTGTTTCTGAAAATAAAAAAACTACAACAGTTTTACAGAAACCAGAAAACATCGTTTCTCTGAATTTTGACAACATGTTTTCTTTGACAGAAAAACAACATATCCCTATTTTCTATCTTGAATAATAATAATAATAACAATAATAATAAGATAATTAATTTGGGATATTAAAATTAACAATAAAATTAATAATATTAATAATAGTAAGTAGAAAATTTATAACAATAATTAATAAAAATAATAATAATAATAATAACTTATTAAAAATTATTATTATTAATTATAAAATTAATAATAATACTAATAATAATAATAAAATA
>JANZLC010000202.1:15611683-15630645 GCA_026413385.1 Erythroxylum gracilipes | reverse complement strand
TTCTCTCACTTTCTTTCTTTATTTCTTGATTTTCCACTCCCATTTCGATCAACTCATTCACTTTAAATTTCACAAACTATACAAATCTCCACAATTATCAAATACATCAACTTCTAATAATGCTTTTCTCATAAATTTCCTTAAAGCATACATACATCTATTTCACAATACATATATAAAACACTCATTGAATTTCATTTAATATTTCTAAATTTTCACTCAAAATTCGGGGTCCAACATTTTATGTTTTGATATATGTTCTAATCTGATACAGATAAGTTATGATCTGATACAAGATAAGTTCTGATTTGATACAAGATATATTCTAATTTGATACAAGTTATGTTTCTGTTCTAACACAATTATATCCTATTTTGAGACTTATACATTATGTTCTGAAGTAATGATGTTCTACTCTGATACTTATATGTTTTGTTATGATGCAAGAATGTTTTGTACTAATGAATTACATTATGTTCTGAGACAAATAATGTTTGGATTGCTCTTTAATATGAACAATTAAAGATTGCTTATGATATGACCTGATTTAGGACATGTGAATGTTAGACAACTGTTAGAAACAGTCGCCATTATGTATCCTATTTAGTTATTTCCCACTAAGCTATATGCTTAGCACGGTAGTTTTGCCTCCATGTAGGTTCTAATAAGAAGACTTAAGGTTGGGACAACCATAGTGGCCAATGAGACTTTATATAATTTTGGAAAATGTTATGTTTAAGTTTTAAGTTATATTTCAATATGTTAAGATGTATTGTATTTTGTATAAATGGTTTGTAATAACTTATAAATGGTTTGTAACTATAGTACATGATGGATTTGTATGTAAGACATTTATATGATGAGTACAATATGTACATGAGGTTCAGTAGATAACTCAACAAAGTATGAATGTGAAGTATGTTATCTTATTTTCAATGAATTTCTGGAATATCTTAGTATGTTTTAGGATTATTTTATACGGCATCTATATATCCTCTTAGGGGGTATTCAGATGTTACATCAATTCTTAGTTCCATGCCACAATTTCATTCAAATTGTTCTCCTTTTGGTTCGAGAAGGCAATTATCACCTACAATTCACATTAAATATAGGTATATAATTATATTCAAATAAGCATATATCATGTCGCATAAATTATATGGAGGTAGTTGAGTAACCCTAAAGTAATTAAGAAGAATGTTATGTTGTTCTCGATTATTATTAATTTGGGAAATCGTTGGCCAAGGTATAATGACATAGAACTAATATAATTAGACTCAAAATAGATTAGATATTAATTTCATATTCTGTGTCTAGTTGGAACATTATATGATGAAATGAATTAATTATACAAAAAAATGATGCAAGAAAAGATTAGTCAAAACACTTTGATATTCTTAAATATTTGGGTAGTCATAATGTGTTGTTAGACGCCAATTTTAATCTATAATTATAAATTATTTAATTGGAGAATTAAAGATAAATTAAATGCAATTTTAATTTATTTAATTCTAATTATGAATTCTAATTATAATTTATATTCATTGCCAACATATTTGAGAATCTAATGAGTCTCATATAAAGAACGAGTTGAAGAGAGCAAAATTATTTTAAACAAATTGGACTTAAATGTAAAATTATAGAAACTTTATGATTAAATATGAGATATTTAATAAATAAGGATCAATATGAGATATTAGATCTTATTTGGATATAATTGGTATTTAATTAGAATTATTTATAATTCTAATTAAAGTTTAATTGAAATTAGAATTTAATTTTAGTTAAATTACTAAAATGACCAAAAGTTATTATAAATAGGCTTAAGCTCTAACGAAACTAGTACGTCTAACTTAACTCTCTTTGTAAGAGTTACAAAGTTCTCTTAACCTATTATGTGGATACCGTTAGAGGTTGGACTCTCGTGTGGCTACAGTAGCTGAGATGGATCAATTTCAAAAACGATTTGAAGGATACAACAAGAATATGATCAAGTTTTAGAATAAGGTAAAAATTAAGATTCATGCTTTATTATAATTTTGTTGTTAATCATTTTATAGAATTAAAGCGATCTTAGTTTTCGAGAAATCAAAATACGAAAAAAGTTTTGTAATTATTCTGTTGCGGTTGAGAAAGAATACTATTCCGATTTCCCAGCAGGTTGAAGCAAGGAAGCATTCCAAGGAGTGTTTGGGGTGAAAGGTAACTAATTGCCACTTATTTAGTTTAAGGTTGGTGGATGGACATTTTAATTCGAGGAGTTGTCCGAGGTCTGTCAAGTTGGAGCATGTCAATGAGTTTTTCTAAACCCTCACTCCCCCTATTTCTGATTTTCCATCCTTGATTTATGATTAATTGTTAAATTCTAGTTTAGATATGTTGTTTTGAGTAATTAGGATGTCATTTTTCTAGATTAATTCAAGTTATTCCGAGATGATTTAATAGTATACAATTGTTGGAATTTTTTATTGTGGTTTATTCATGGTCTTATTTGATTGGATAAATCTTTGATTATTTGAATATGATAAGTAGAGTTAGTAATTCATTAGAGTTACATGGGCTGGAATTTTGACCTTCATCGGACAAATTTTAATTTTTGATTATGACTCCTTGTGCTTAACGTGTTTTGATGTTAAAATTGAGCTTGGTCAATTTCTAAGAGTGAATAGGAACAAGTAGGAACTAACTGGTTGGTTATCATTGTTCAACATGTTAAATATCTCGGATATGTCAAAATTGCATAACTAAACTAAATTTTGAAACATGCTTGTTCATTTATGAATATTAGATTAGTTTTATGTTTTATTTCTTTGATTTCTAGACCTGATTTGAACATTAACTAAATTCATAGGTTTCATCATTTTGAATTTTTTGGTTTCGAATTTTTCCTCATTTTAGCTCATTGATAAAGCTAATCTTAAATGTGAGGTGAATATGAACAACCTAATTAGTTGAAATAATATTCTTTTGAGGCATGATTACAAGTGTTACATTTAACATAGTCAAAATAGGATTATTAATCATATTTTGTAAATTGGAGTTATGCTTTTAATAATCAATTGGATGGTCATTTCTATATCACTATTAGTTGATTCAAGTGAAGCATGCAAACTTAACTTCTTGTTAATTACTTTCATTAGGGTTCAAATTTGAATATAATGTTTGATTCTCAATAAATTGAGGAGTTGAAATGAAGAATGATAAAATTTATGTTGATTTCATGCTTTGGTACAGATTTCATCTAAGTTTCAAATCTTTATTTGAGTTGAATGATGTATGTTTGATCTCGTCTTAACTTGAAGAATAGCACAGCTTAATGTATTTAACACAAAAGAACATGTATTGGAAATTTCATATGAAAATATTGATAAAAACGTGATTAATATGCATTATGGTAGATCTGGAATTTTTTTCTTTAATAGTTCATTAGTTTATAAAAAGGTCATTTTATTAGTTGAATTATGTTAAGATATGTGTCTTAATTGAATTAGATGTGTAATTGACAACTTAGGGTAACTTTAAAAGTAGTACAAGATGAAAGAGGGGTTGTCCAACTCAAAATTATGAAGATTTGTCCAGATTTTGTACTTGAATGAAGGGTTAAATACTTTATTCTTGTTTGTGAAAACTTTAGTCAAGTTTGTTTGAGTTTAGGAAGCAAATTAGATATTGAAATATATACTTAAATTGATTTTATAGTTGCTGAAAATTCAAGTTGAACATGAAAATTTGTTTATTTTATATATGCATATTTTAGAGTGAGTTTAGATTACTCCATTTGATGATTATAACTTAACCATAATCAAATGCATGAATATTGATTAACAAAATGATAATTCAATATGTAGTTACACCAATTCGATTATTATTTCATGTTTACATGAATGATAGAAATAGTTAGTGAGAAAATTGAGATGAAATGTGTTTGGCTTGTCATTAACTTTTTTGACTCTAACTTTTTATCTTTTTATCAAAGTTGTTTTAATTTCTTTTACCTACTTTAATCTTGCTTTAAGTGAACATTTAGATCTTAGTTTGGTTGGAAATAAATTTAGAAGAGAACTTTCAAGTTTGATTATGAATAGCTGACAAATTGTTTTATTTTAGAAAATCTAGATTTATGAAAGTAATGATTTTGTTTTTATGAGATTGTTTAAATTTGTAAAATCACTTGAAATATGCTTGCATGGAAGATAGGTGATATTAGGGAAAAAAAAAAAGATAAGGATTTTTGTGCCAGTTTTTTCTCTCTATACTAATTTGATTAATAAATTCAAAGTTAAAATAAGGATTTTTTACTAAATAGAAACAAAGAAAAAGTTGAATTGGTTCAATGATTATTTGTTCTATTCCTTAAGAATTGGACTTACCCTCTTACATTACTTACAAATTTCCTTCTACCTAGAACTACATTTGGGCTTGACCAACTTCAGTGTATGTGTAATCAATTATGCAGGAACCAGTTTTACTTGTAATTAGAAGAATAAAGTAAGGATGATAAGCAGAAACTAGCTGATAAAAGTGTGAAAGCTAAGAAAGAGAAAAACAAAATAATAGCACGGGTCATTCCATGTCTCAGATTATCCCACCCAGCCTATATTGCATTATGGCTCCTCTACAATCCATTACTGTCCGAGAAAAGAATACATGCGTTCTAGTTTCTCCTGGACAACAAATATTACCCGTTGAAATTTACAGCTTATAAGTCATAACCCCTAAATCATATTAGTCATTCATTTTGTTTTCTAAAAGTGAAGGCAGCCAAATTGATGCCTACTTCGCGTTGAGTACGAATGGAACTAGGGGCTCCTGGGAGGGCCATGGAACTTGTATCTTGAATTATAATGTTTTGCTCACTGTACTCAGGACTTTCAGTTTGTTGAAGCTCATAGTTTTCAGGGTCATGTACAGAATTCACTGCTTCAGGGTCCCAATGATGAGGTTCATAGTTGTAGTTCCTCGGAGAAGATTGTAAGCTGTTAGGAGCTGTACTACTTCGGTAGTTTTGGAAGAGATGAACTGGGGACATGCCGTGTGTGGGAGTTGCTGGTCTGCTTGACATTGGCGTGTGAGACTCGGAATGTTTGCCGTGCTTGGTGTGCTTTTTAGCAGTTTTGTGCCAGTTTTTTAGTGCTGTAGCCACACGGTCGTTAAACACAGTTGGTCTCATGGAAGAGCCCATCTATAGGATCACCAGAGGAAAATGTCGATTAGTAATCAAGTATAATGCTAGTTTCTTAATTTTGCACATTAATCAAATTTGTGGCTTTCTATATTTATCTAATCTCATCCAGTTCCTCACCTGTGTCACTAAAGCATAGAGAGGCATTGTCACGTAACTACACACAAACTGTATGATCACCCTGAAAAGATCCATGTTGCTTTTGTCAGGAATGTTTGAATTTATCTTGAAGCAGATTTCATAAGGTTACGGGTAAAACTCACCCCATCGTGATTCTAATGACAATATCTTCGGTTTTTTTATGGAAGCAAGAATTTATGGTAAATTCGTACTGCAAAACGGCAAGAAAACATAAAGTTAGTAAAGTTCTCATTGCAGTTCACATAGCCAAAATATCTAGCTCTAGAGCTGGATTCAACAGCTCATGCGAGCTTTTGAAGTAGGCAAAATGCTATTAGAGAAATAAATTATATGTTATGATCTAAGAACTCAAGAGTACAGTTGGTAGTTGCTTACCACACTCCATATGAAGAAAGCTATTTGAAACGCATTCTGCAGTTGCAAAATGAACACTTAAACTATTAGGTTAAACAGCCAATGTTCGTAATGGAATGAAACAAAGAAAGTGAGAAATGTCTGTACCTGAAAGAGAACCAAATGGATTAAGAAGAGAATGAGGCGTGGGCGTCCAAACCAGAAGAGATCATCGCGTGGTTGGACCACTGGAGCACCCTTAACCACATCTCCTCTATCTTGAATCCTCAGACCTAGTTGCGTTATGATCACTTGGAGCTTAGTCCCCACAACTAAGATTACCTGAAAGGTACGAATCGGAGATATGAGCTCTTGAACCTCACCATATAATGCATTCAGATTAAAAAAGGATTCATGACTCGATGCTTACAATTAAGGGGATAAATGGTAGCCATAGATAAGCATACCATCCTGTCGGAATAAAAAAGGTAGACAGATATTAGTACGTGAACTATACACTTGCAAGTATCATCTGAGAATTCACCAGAAGATAACTTACCATAAGTATTGGACAGCAGGAATAGTACTGCAATGAACCATAAGACCGGACTGCATATAAAGGATGATGTTAGACCACCAAAAATGGATGGTGAATCAATCTATCAAGTATTTGGATAAAAGCAAAACAAACCTGATTCCGACCACTACTTTAAAATCCTCTTCAAGTGATCTTTTGATGTACTGTTGGAAGTCAAATGTGCTTTCACTTCGGGGAGCCAAATGTGCCTGAAACAACACATCACGGCGAATCTCGGTGAGATTTTTCCTTTCATATACAATGTCAGGATTTGCCTTGTGATGAAAATATATGCATTATACTCACCATGATAAACCCGTGTCTTAGTGTCAGGTAATCAACCTTGTTAACTGATCCAAAGAATTGTCTGAAGAAACACACCTGAGAATTGAGGTCCAAACAGAGAGACATGACTAATATGTTTCCAGCAAAACAATTCTGGTTAACCCAACACATCACAATTTAGAAGCATCTTTCCATCTATCTGTAGTCTGGTACTTACAATCCAAAGCAAAATGGGTGATCGACTCCATAATTTCAAATGCCTTCTCCCAAATGATGTGTCCCTTGCAAACCTAAACCTCTCAGGATCTGCGGGATAAGAGTCATCCAAGAATCAGTAGAAGAAGAAAAAGCAGTTTATTTTGTTGTCTGAAAAACTAGGAAATCATTAGACCAAGGAAAAACGGAATTAATTTGCAAGTAATGACAACTTACCATTGTGGTAATGATATTCCATTGTCTTTGTCTCGTCCTCCCACTGCTTCCACTTTCTCATCTGGAAATCCCAGCAAATTATTTGACATATATTAATCAAGTTGAAAACATCAAGTAAAAGAAGAGGAATCATGGAGACAAGAGAGGTCACTTAAAAGAGCAGAAACAGATCAGTACCTTGAAACTTCCGAAAGCATAGGTGATTATGCAGTACAGAACATGAGTAATTGCTAACACAAAGATGAATATGTGAAGCTGGTGGATACCATATGCTGACACAAACGCAACTTTGCCCTGAAAACAGTTGCACACTCCTCGTTACAAAATCTTACTGTAGAAACTTTAAGGCTCATAATAGATTTTGAAAATTGGATCTCAAGCAAGTTGTTTACCAAACTTCAAGATGTCCTTTAACCACCTCAAAGAACCACTAAACATTACAAAATTAAAAAATCAACAAGTTCTTACCCTTTTAGAGCATTTGTCATATTTAGAGGTCGCCAAACTACGCCTAGGAATTGGATCTGAATCTAAGAACTGCAGAAGTCTCCGAAGAGTATTATCCGAATCTTTCTCAGTTGCTTTTTTACTCCCCTCTCCTTTACCGCATGGATGCCAACTGGATGCTACGCTCTCAGATATGCATATATCTGAGATAGGTCCTTGGAATACAGTTAGGAGCAAGGATATGAATCCCAAAAGCATAAGCTCTACAGAAAACAACAACACAGAATGGATTAGTTTTTGGATGATGAGCTTACGCTACGTCAAAATTGGCACAACAAATGATTTTGATCAAACATGGGTCATACCTGCTTTAACCTTCTCAAGCGCTTCCACTAGAGCTGGTCTGTTCTTTCTTTGCAAAAACTATGATGGAAGTAGGAAAACATAATCAGGGAAAATTTACTACATTGATCCAAATGTTCACTTCCGTGGCTTCATATAAAACTGTACATGGGGCAATTCAAACTAGAAAGAACCTTAGAGACTTAAACTCCACTAGCAGAGTGATTTAAACATGCCATCTTTAGTCAATATATGAAACATTTTGAGCATGTGTCATGTACCCCAGCATAAACCAACTTTCACACCATTTCCATAGATCAACATACCTTTCCAACGATGTGAATGAGATGTTCAATGACAATGGAGATGGCAAGCAACACAAAGCAGACCGCTGCAACAGCCCACGTCGGAGTCTCCTCCAAGGAACGAGCATCAGACATGATGACAGCACTTATCAGAGTGCTCAATCTCTTGAAAATGTGGTAGAGAAGTGTTTAATGAAATCAACCAAGAAAAGAGAGAGGAGATGAAGTAAAGATGGAGCTAAGTTAAGAGCAATATAATATATTGTAAATTCGGGGGAGAAGTATGCAGAGAGCTACTATTCAACATATGTTTGCGGTTGAATGTGGAAATCTGGAGTTTTGCATATATAAGAGAGAACATATTGCATTTAGACATTGGATAAGAACATCGAATTTGACTTTGTCAGGGGGATCCGAGAGAGAGAGCAAGCGTGTTTCATTGACTTCCACCCATGTTTGACAAAGACAGAACAAATTGATAAACATACAACAATAACAATAACGAAAAGTAGAGACCTAAGACATAGTGAATAATTGACTCCTTACATCCAGGAACTAAGGTAAAAGGAGTAAAGACCCCAAATGGTTGAAAAAAATCTCTTCCACTATTTAATTATATTACATATCCTTGAGTATAATAATATCTAATAGGTAATAATAATTATATTAGGTCTTTCATTAAACTTTATTTATTATGTAACGATACTAAAGATGACTAACATATTTTTAATAAGAAAAATTATTAAATTGATTTATCATATTTATATATGAAATTTTCGTTAAAAAAATATATTAAAGTTTGTCCTTATTTCGTTTCTTTTTTCAAAATAAACATTTTGGGGTGACATTAATGTAATTTTATTATTGAATAAGTCGTTATAATATTTAATATATAATGCTAACTTATTTAATTAGTAACTAATAAATAACGATGCATCATATTTTATTAATAATTATTATTATATTCATTAATTTAAATATTATAATAAATCAAATTTTTCATCATGTTTTTGTGTAATAATATAAATAAATAAGATGTTCGAGCATAATTTGTATTTTATAAATACTGAAATAATTAATTTATTTTTACTATGAATAAAAGAAATTATAAATTTTGTTATTATCTTTTCGATTCATCATGATTGAGTACAAAGTCTTACGATATAATCATTATGAAAACTTTGTTCATACGAAGGAAAAACATTTAAAAAATGCTTTAATATTAAATAAACAATAGAAGTCTGATAGTTAAAATTTTGTTTACACTTGCACTTACTGAACTTCTATTTAGGTATGGAATGAGCAAAGCTAAAGGCTATTCCATAACTAAACTATGCAGATGACTACTCTGCTTACCTGATTAAAAGAATAAGATTGCACTTGTTAAATCATCTAATACGCTTTAGATGTATTTCACTTATTACCACCAGATGGGCGTGAAAGATAATGAAAACTAGTGGAATCAGTCTTACTGGTGGTAAAAATTTCAAGAACAAATTGAGCTTGGAATGCCTATCACTGGCCTTTCAAGAATTCATAGTCCTCTATCCTTATAGAACAGTAAGATTCTCTTCATTATCAAGAACTTCAGATTGTATGATACATTTTCAAATTCTTTCAGCTATATTCCAATTACTTAGTTTCTCAAGAAAAAAAAAACCTATTTAACTCGAACTTAACAAAAGTGTCAACAAAAAATATTATTTTCAAGTACTTCAATCTTTCTAGACTAAATTAGTAATATTATTATATTAGAATTTATTATCATTTAAAAATAACATATATTTTTAATTATTAATAAAATATGATAAATTACTATTATTAGTCATTTATAAAAATAAATTAGCAATATATATTAAATATTATAATTTTCAATAAAGGTGAATATATGCAAATATATTTTATAATTTTATTTAGTTATATTAAACTTAATTAAATTAATTATTATTATTTAAATATTAATTATAAAATTTTCAAATTGAGCATCTTATTTATTTGTATCATTATAAAATTTTATTATATTTTTCAATATGATAAAAATATGTAACGATGAATTGAAAACTTTTCTTTAAGCTATGAACAAATTCCTAGTAATTAGAGCGTGCTTGCACAATTTATCATATTATATTCCACTCACAAGGCTTGAAGAGGATGAAAAGCTTTATGAGAATAAAGTTCTAATTATTTATTCTTACAAACATGATAAACCAAAGAGTAAGGAACAATGGAGGCTACTAAGTAGGAGATTTGAGAAGGGCGACTACCAAGAATTAGTGATAGAATTAGATGCTCAATGCTCTCATAAATCAAAGCTATATATTAATAAATCCACTGATAATGATGAGGTAGCCATTGAGAAAATCAATTGTTAAGTTTAATATGAGAGGTTACTAATGCAACTAAGAAAGAAACTAATACATATATGGAATCATTGTGAGAGCCCTCATAAATGGACGTTCAAGAAGATGTTAGTACATCAGAAGGTACCAAAACTAATGAAGCAAAATAATTCCCTTAAATCTCAACTAAAGATTGCAAATCAAGAACCATCCTGCTTTAACTCACCCTTTGTGAAAAAAGGCTTCTATAAATGGATCTTTCATTGATTTCACAGCAATAAAAAAGAAGAGATTTAAAGGAAAAGGAAGAGTCATATCCCTTCCTATCCCAAATAAAGATTATAGCTTGTACTGTAAGAGGGATTAACCATCACTTTAAACAACTTACCCTTGGTAACTTCAATTTTGATAATAATCCTGGCTTAATAGGGCTTTTGAAAATAAAGTTGAAGATTTTACTAGTAGGAAACTGAACTTCTTAAAGAGCAATTGGGAGGTTATCGCCCAATCATCAATTTCACTTTAATAGGTGGATAATGGTCTTTTATGATTCTAACATGGTGTAGGTCCTTAATAATTTGATTACTGACTAGATTATTCATCTACAAATTAGATTGAAGTAAGAGTGGTAGATTTGTATGCCAAATTTTTGTTTGTTTATAGTTAAGCTTTTAAAGGATTCCATTACAAAAAAAGTTACAAGAGTTAGGTAAAAAATAAAAAAAAATCCATGAATCATCCTTAATGACATTAACAATATGCCATATTCTTATGAGGCAGAAGGAAGCTTTAACTTAAGAAATCATAATGATGATTTTAAAAACTATGTACCTAGTATGCTAGTAATAGACTTGAGAATAAAGGGGATATTTTACTCTTGGTCTAATAAACAAAAGGGGTGTTGCTTTACTAGTAAAAAGATTGATAGGGCACTTGTCAATGATAAATGGTTATACATGTTTTCTGAAAATAAGGCTTGGTTCAATGATACTCTTTTCTCACATTATATACCCCAATAGTGATATATAACTTATTCCTCGAAGTTTCAAAGAGATATTACTTTATGCTTAACAACTTTTTTAGTGGAAGTTAAGGCATTTTAAGAAGCTATAAAGAGATGATTTAGTTGGCATGTACGAGAGGCAAAGGCTTACATATGTATATAGAAACTTACAAGAGTGAAAGAGGAGCTGAAGGAATTTAATGTTTATAAAGTTAATAATACATAACTACTTGTCAAAGAATGTAATACATAACTACTTATCAAAGAATGTTTGGACATGTTAAATTTTGTTAAAAAATAAATCTCTCTCCCCCAAATGACTCTAAGCTTCAATAAAAGGAAAAGATAACATTGCAATAATATGTTCATGCCTTGTTTATTAATCACCCTATGTTACAAAAAATATCAAGAACATTATGGTTAAAAGATGAGGAAAAAAACATCAAGTTCTTATATAAATCTTTGCTTTCTAGGAGAAATTCCAATATGATAACTTATTTGGTTAATGATGTTGGCTTTAGTGTGGTTTTTTAGGAGATCCTTTTATAGGAAGCCTATTTATACTTTTTAGGGACTCTAGGATCTTTAGTAGAAAGGAGCCGATCAATTCTTATATTGCAATCAATAATAAGGGAGGATATAAAGCAACAGGATGCTAATTACTTGCAAAATTAGTACATGATCAAGAGTAAAGGATGTTTTGTTCTCACTTAGCCCTCAAAAGACCTAAGCCTCGATGAATTCAATGGCTTCTTCTTCTAAAATACCTGGATTGAAACTAAGAAGATACTTTAAAGCCATAATTGAATTCTTCAATTGTGAAAATATGCTAAATGAGATTAATAAGACATTTACCTGTCTTTTTCCAAAGAACCAGACTCGTAACTCCTTAAAGGACTTAGACTAATAGCCTACTGCAACTAAATCTATAAGGCAATCTCTAAAATCATTGCTAATAAGCTTAAATTCATATTTCCAACTTATATAGATGCCTTTTAGGAAGCCTTTATTAATGAAAGATACATAGATGATATTATATTACTTGCACAAGAACTCTTTAAAAAAATATAATAAGAGATATGCTTCCGAAAATTGTGTTATTAAGATTGATCTCCAAAAAGCCTTTAACTCTGTAAATTAGGATTTTATCTTAAACACCTTAGGAGCATTTGGATTCCTATCAATCTTTATATTTTAGATTGAGCAATGCATGACCTCAGCCTCTTATAGCATCATTGTTAATGGAGTACTAACAAACTTTTCAAAAGGGCTAGGGGCCTAAGTTAAGGAGATCATATTATGAAGTTTTTTACTAAAATCATTAGGCTGAAAAACTCTCAAGACAAGCAATTTAAGCATCATGCTAGATGTTAGAGGATGAAGCTAAAGATTGGCCTTTTCTAATGATTTGATCATATTCTACAAGGATGGTGCAAATTCTTTGAGTTCCTTTATGTTAGCCCTTAATTCCTTTAGAAAGCTCTCTAAATTTTCTAGTAATAGGGATAAAAGTTGCTTATACCTTTCCATAAGTGTATACTAGAATGTAGCCTGACTTACAGCAATCAAAGTGCTAAACACCAATGTACCTCCACTAATTTATCTTGGAATACTAATTTCATCTAACCAACCTTCTAGTAGAGAGTTCCAACAATTAATAGATAAGATACAAAAAAGAATATCTAGTTAGTGTAATAAAACCTAACTTTAGCTGGAAGAGCACAACTCATAATTTTAATGTTAAATAGTATACATATCTGTTAGAATTCACATCTCTATTTTCCTAATAACATTGCTAAAGCTATTGAAAAAATCCTTAGGAACTTCCTATAGATTGGATGGTTAATTAGAAAAGCTTTGGACAAAATTAAGTAGAAAGAAATCAGCTTGTCAAAGAAGGAACGGGGGCTAAGGATAAAACCATTAAAGCTTTCAAATAAATTACTATTGACTAAGAAGCTACGGAGAATTTTAACTGACAAACAATCATTCTGGGTTCAATGGATAGAAGCTTACTGTTGAGGAATAATAGCTTATGGAACATACAATTTGAAGCTTGTGCATTATAGACAATTGATATGTGCTTAATTGATTATACATTTATTCCATAACACTTAGTGATCAATGCTATGAAATGCTTAAGACATTCATTTTAGTTCATATTTGGTTTTAGGAACAATTCGAAAGCGAAAGAAATAAAGCGAGTTGAAAGCATATTATTTATGTCTTTTTCTTGAGATTCACACTCATTTGTCTTCAGTGAACAAGAATAAGAAGGATTAGAGCAAGAGGAGACAAGAAAATGCACAAACATGAAGAGTAAATTTTTATGGCCAATAGCTCACGACCATGACAATTTAGTTATGGTCGTGAGCTTTATTCATACCCACGACAAATGTGTCATGGGCGTGACACGTTGCCACCTGTCCACCCGAAACCCTACTTTTTAATATAAATAGACATAATGTGACGATAAAAGGTAGGAAAGGTTGGAGGAAATGTTTTAGTGGTTTAGGGAGGATGAACAGGGGCAGAGCTCACATACCTTGGTGACCCATAGAGGGATAAGCTTCTTGACACCAATTTGGAGGTGATATCGATGCCGAAGAACCCAATTAAACTTTTCTCTCATTGTATTTGTTGTTCTTTCTCTCTTAAAAAATTGATTATGTTATCTTGTTTTTATTGAATTGGGTATTATGTAAGAATGATTGAAGACTCTATTTGATTATTTTTATGTATGAACTCATTGCTAGAATTTCAATATAATCTGTAATTATTATGTTGAGATTCATTTATAGCAACTAATGGTTTTTAATCATTAGGCATAACATAACCTAAGTTAAGTAACCCGAGTTTGTGTGGTTGTTGTCTTGATTAATCCATTTTACTAACTCTTAATGCGGATGTCCAATTAAATCTGGAGAGCTTTTTCTAGGTTATTCGATAGCTAAGTTTAATTAACGAGCTCTTCTTAATTAAACATAACCTAAGGAAAAATCGGGTTTAACAAAGCTTATTGTTAACCTACGATTAATAGTCGCTAGGAAATATATGAGAATAACAATTCAATGAAGTTTGTTTAATTGTGTGTAGGCCGAGATTGAACCAATGATCAGGTCCCTAACGAATTCATCACTTTTGAATGTTTTCTTTAATTTGTTTTCATTAGTTTAGTTTCATTTTATTTTCTTGTTTGAAAACCAAAACCCCTTCCATAACCTAAACACCCATTATGTTCATTACAAAAGCTAATTAAACGCTCTTCGTGGATTGACCTAGACTTACCACTACTATAGTTGTAGGTCTAGTTATTTTGAGTGGTGTTACGATGCGCTACGTCAACAATGATTAACATGATAAGGATGAGAGAAAGGACAAGGATTATGGTCAAAAATAGAGTAAAAAATGGAGCTAAGATAAACTTATTGTATAAAAATTTATCCCTTAATGGTTCTTTAATTAGCTCGCCTGAATTACTCTTTTTAAGGAATGCCATTCTTTCTAATGACATTATAGAAGTACTGAAAAAAAAAGCATTTATAACTAAAGCTTCTATCAAAAACTCCTTTACTTTATCACAATTTGGGAATAACTCTAATAGTGAGAAAGGAACACCTTATTTCTTAGACTGAAAACAAGATTGGCAAATACACTATTACTTTATGCAGGGAAATCTTGAGAATATAAGAACTAAAATTTCTATGGTTTAAACAATCTTATCCTCGTCAGTTTTTATCTTGTGACTTGCCTTCTAAAGGAAGCTGAGCACTTTAGACAAACTCACTAGATACATAAATATTTCACCTATATGCCTCCTTTGTAAGTAAGCAACTAAGAGTCATGTTTACTTACTCTTTGAATATTAGTATGCCAATAATCTCTGGAAGTATATCCTTCACCTATGCAATCAGTCTCCTCCTCATGGAGTTTGATGTTCTACTATTGAATGGTGTTGTAGGTGTTCAATTACAAAACTAAAGGACTTATTAATACTTAAGATTTCCTTAAGCTATATAGGTTACATTATATGGAGGGAGCACAACCAAAGGTTATTTAAGGAACAACACACTCATGAAGACATTGTCCTGGTGGACATGATAGACAAAATTAGATTGCACCTAATTATCTATTAAGATTATTCAAACTATTGCAAACTAGAAACTACCAACTTCGTGGTAGGGAGAGGATGATGCCTGTCCTGCTCCTATAATCGATATTGTACATCTTTAGGTAGGCATTTGAAAATTGAAGAGGCACTAGAGTTAACACTTATGCAATGGACATCTCAAGCTTTGTTACTAGTTGAACTAATTTGGCTTAGTTCATAGAAACATACTCTTTTTTTTTTTGAAGATTTTGTAGTGATATATCATCTTTAAAAGGCACCTTTGTATTTAAATGGTTTATAAATGAAATTGATATTTAATTTTTCAAAAAATGTAAGGATAATAAAGTAATAAAATACTAAGAATTTTTATAGATTTCTTTATTAAGATAAAATTCATTCAAATTAATTAATGATTACATATTAAAATGTTAAAGATAAAAAATAAATTGATTGTCTTATTTATTAATACGATGACATATCAAATAAAAACTTAATAAAATGCTTAATTTATTATCATATTATATTAATAAATGTATCATTGCTATCAATAAAATAGGATTAATTAGTAATAAAATAAATTAATATTGTACATTAAATATTAACATAATTAATAATTTTTAAATATAAGTAATTATATATAAATATGATAATAAACAAAATCAATAAATTACTAACTCTCAATTAGCTTTCAATAATGTGACTATTAATGTAGACAAAGTCCATCACTTGAAAAATTTTGACATAGAGACTGGGTCAAAGGGGTATCTTCCTCTCTAAGATGAGTATAATGTAAACTAATTTAGAAAAAGAAAATTAAAACTCAAGTTCATGCAATTGAACAATATACTGTGCAGTCGAAATTGTAACTCATTATTCATATAGATATGATTATTAACCTTAAAAATTTTGATTTTTCGTAGAGTTTGTTCTATTACGAAATTGATTTATGACAAAATATGAATAGCTTATGTCAATTGTTACGAATACCGTTTCGTACTGGCTAGTACAAGTCAGAAAAACAAAACAGTATTGGACTTTTTGGTCCCGTCCTTTGGCACCAACCCATACCATTAGTTTCGGTTGGTATCGACTGATACCGACCGGTATTTAAAATATCGATCAGTATTGTAAAAGTTGATAAATATAGGGACCAAATTGCTAAAAAGAAAAAAAAAATTAACAAAATCTCTCCCACTGCACGCAATCGCACACTCACACCTCTCCTCTCATTTTTACTCTATCTCTCTCACTCTGTCACTCATCGCCATTTTTCTTGCTCCTCGCCCTTACTGTCACCGCTGATGCCTCTCCACCATGCCTCCCCACCCGAGCCTCATCTATTTGCCTGCAATCTGCTTCTCTAATCTCTACCCAAGCCTCTGTAAGGTTCCGATCATGCATCTTATATATAATATATATCAAATATACGCAACGAAAAATAAAACGGAATCTCAAAAACCTAATTTACTCATGCATATAGATATAGAAAACAAAAACATGAAATGTAATATGTTTACACACCTTTTCGACAATCTCCTACGTTCTTTAAACTTCTTCACGCTGGGTTGTCATAAACCACATTGATCAGACCGTCTCTAATGAAAGTCCACACGAAGACAGAAGGATGAAACCTCACTAGGAGATGGCTAGAGTTCTTTCTTTGTGCTAGCAAAGACTAGAACTCTTGTGAGAGTTAGAGAGAACAAGAGTGTGTCTGTAAGAAAAAACCTTAGAACAAGAGTGTGTCTGTAAGAAAAAACCTTTCTTTCCCTTGTGTCTTACACAAGCTGCATGAAAATCATCTATATTTTCTACACCATTGGGCCTTCCATAAGCCCCATCACAAATGGAGAGTTATAGAAAGTTAATGATCATGAATAGCATACATTAATGGAAATTATGGAAAGTTAATGACCATTAATAGCATGCATTAATGGAATTTTTGGGAAGTTAATGAATACATTGGAAACCAACAAAACTTGTTTCTAATCCATTCCATGCAACGTTTTCTACCACGATCACATCGCGATACAATCCCAAAACACTCTTTCGTATCTTAAATCACCATTCAAGACTATTTTACTCATCATTCGGATCTCCTATATGTGTGATTCATTAAGTTCTCGGTTATGTTGGCCACTTGAATTAACACTTAATTCAAGTAAGCAAGAGCGATATCTGGCAACACATCATGACCCCCAATTGATCAGAAAGTCTGTGGGTTGAATATGACCTCCTTCCATACACAATGTTGCCATGCAATTCATCTTTTCATCATCTATTCCCCACTTGGTTCAAAGTATGGTCAAAGTGTCAACTTCTACTAGACTGACTAAGTCACATCTAGTCTAAGTGATATTAGATCTTTTCCTAAGGATCTCATTACTCTATGTATCATTAAAGACTTTCTTCATGACATATATCTGTTCTAGCCAAAGATTCCCAAGTAATGACCCCAACAAGAGGTCGTGGATATCATCTCCTTCTATCAGGAGTGGTGAATCCTTTATTGGCTACTCCATTATCTCTAAATATCTCAAGCTGTACCCAATCATCATCCTATAAGTAAGCCCTAAAAGGCATCAATGAATGAAGTCAAAGCATAGGATCAGTATTTGAGATATCCTTAAACACCTCAAGTCAAAGGATAGTTGCACCATTGCTATGATGAGACTATCATTGACACTGGAAGAGAATATCCATATGATTGTCTCATAGTAGGTTAACCTAATGTACTTACTACCCTTAGTAAGCATCCACATGTTAACTCTAAACAACTCATGTCTACAGCTTATGGATCTACTGCTTGATCCAATCAAGGAGTATTGTTGGACCCCGATTCTGGAATCTAACTCTTAACAAAACGAATCATACATTAACTCTGAAAATCAAAAATTAAAGTTTATCAACTCAGGAGCCCAACACTTAACAAACGAATCATACCTTAACTTAACAAAATACCATCATCTCAACCTCATCCATACACAAATTCATATGCCCGTTCATCGTCATCCATACACAAATTCATAATTCATTAACATAAAAAAATAGAATTTTACAAGCTCTAAAGGCATTCCAAGCCATAATACAACAATAATCCAAAATCTCAAAAGACAAAGGTTACATGAACTAACAATCCTTAAAAAGAGACTAATCCTTGTAATTTACAGAAATAACATAAATTCCAAAATATGCAAATTTTGTAGCAATATCCTTATATTCTTGATCTCCCGCTCTCTTCCTCCTTATCTAAATAGGGGAAGAAAGGGGGTGAGCTTGAAAGCTCGTGGGAACAGGTTTATAACCGAGAAACAAGGAAAAATCCTTTATAAAAATCATTTTCATTGAACCCTTTCATAACCATAGTAATTCGGCATTTAAAAATCATAAACGCTTATTTCATGCAATTCTCAAATTTGTCAAAAATTTACAATCGTACAAATCATGTATGCATCCATCATGTCA
>JANZLC010000202.1:15576036-15601342 GCA_026413385.1 Erythroxylum gracilipes | reverse complement strand
AAAATAACAACAAAAAAAACAAAAGTGGAACCAAACGACCCCTAGAATGTCTTTTTGGTTTTCGTTTTTGTGGACGTAAGGTGCATGAAAAATTGAGAGTAAAAACACACTGAGAGTTGTTTTTTCATTTTTTGTGTGTAAAGATCAATAAAGAGAAGTGTTTGTGTTATTCAGTATAGTGCATGAAAGCACAAAAATTATTGGATAATAAAGACAGAGATATACGTTGTTATTTAGTTTATATGACAGTCATATAAAACAAAAAGACAAGAGAAAAATATAAAATTGTTTTCTTCGTATTTGAAGAAAGGGTTCTTCAAATTAACCATAGTCATATCAAGTGTTGAAAGCGGAACATATTTTTGGTGTGGAGCACATAGAGACTTCGTAGTTTCGAAGTTTAGTATCAATTAATTCTCACAAATTTTAGGTATTTATTTCTGCCTGTTCTGATTATAAGTATGATTCTTAAATGTAATAGATAAATATGTAATTGAAATTTTATTTCTGCTGCGTATTGAGATCCTTCAGTGGTGACCTGAGCTAGAAGAGTTAATAAGATAGATGGCAAGCTGAGAGTTAGACTCTAACTCCATTTGACGATAACCTACATCCCAAGCAAAATGAAGCCCCTGTCGAATTGCTTGAAGTTCCACATTAATGATTGAACACCATCCCACTTTAAAAGAAAGAGCTAACAAGCAAACACCTCTATGATTCCGCAGAATCCCACCAGCAACAACCTCCCTTGGATTACCACCGCAACTCCTATCAGTGTTTATTTTAATCTATCTAAATTTAGGACATTCCTAAGAGACCATATAATGGGTACTAGTATGGTTTGGCCTAATGTCCTAAAGAAACATGATCTCGACGACCAACTTACAAATTTGTGGACATTGCACCAATGGGGAAATAATTTCATTTTGAAATATAAGGGAAACTCTTGACTTCCAAATAACCCATAAATAGCTCGCAAAAAGATTTATATTGCATTTACGTATTATTGATAAAATATTCCTATGTATTAATTTATTAAGGCTAGATATTAATAGAGTAAATACTACATATTATATTTCTTCCTTATAAAAGAAATAGTCAATCTTATAGACTAAAGTATGAAGATACTTAAATATATTTTGAGACTATTTATGACTTGATTTAATCGGAGTAGCTCAGCTAGTAGCATTTGGATATAATATGAATTATATGAGCATAGTTGAGTAAGTTCACTGAAAATAAATAGATAAAATATTCCAATATTTCTTATTAGTAGTTATTTAAGGAATTCTTTTATAACAGTTAATTGAGATTAAAAAAAGATATTTTCAAATATCAAATATAAATAATTACTAATTATTAAGAAATTAATTTAACACTCTACATCCAATTGAAATATATAATGACGAAAGAATTAAATTATATGTTATAGTTATGCATAAATATGCTAAGTCAATCCAATTTGATATTCCTAATATTTAGGTAGTCATGACATGTTATTAAACATCAATCTTGATTTATACAAATTGTTTAATTAGAAAATTAAAGATAAATTAAAAATTTTAATTTATCTAATGAGCTATATAAAAAATCAGTTAAAGAGAGAACATATTAGAAATCAAACGGGTCACACATAAATAACATTTAAAGAGAAAAATAATTTAAATTAACTTAACATAATTTTGAAGTTTTTAAAACTTTAGGAAACAAATATGAGATATTTAATTTTATTAAAATTAAATTAAATTTTAATTTTAATTATTAAAAAAACCATGCTGTCAGGGAATTAACACTCCTATCTTTTTATTCTCTAATGTAAATTTCTCTTTTTCTACTTTGTGAATTCTGTTAGAAACTATCTGTAAATACCATTAGAGACTACACATTTGAATGACTTGTGATTAACAATTTTATAAGAAAAGTTTTGCAAAATTCTTAATTTTTATTTGTGATTCATTTTTTCAAATTATTTAATTTAAGAGATCCATCGAGAAATTACACCCATAGCTCAACCACGATTGAATGTACAATAGTGATAGGAGAGCCTCTGAAAAATTGTTTGGTGTTGTATATATTCCTTATATGTTCTCTCATATCCTTTTGTGTTTGTGGTGTGCTTATTCATTTTTATTATTATTATTATTTTATTTTGAAAAAAAAAATCATGAGCCTCTATCCTTGAAAATTGTTTAACCTATGATTAGGTTATTGTTTGCTTTCAGAATGTTCATTGCGTGTTCTTGTGGTCTATGGAAAACACGAACGAATTGAACGAACGTTTCCCTAGCTTTAGAGTTTTTAGAAAAACTTGGCTTATGATGATTTTATAACAAATTGATTAAGCCTTTGGTTTGATAGTGTTCTCGATTGGTTGTGATTAGTTGTTAATTAAAAACTAAGTGTAAGGAGATGGCTTCGAGCATTTTCTTGGCGAATGGCCTTCATTAAAGGCAATGTTAACAGTTGGTGAATCAACCTCTTCCATTACTAGAGGAGACAAAGCTAGTGGCGATAGTCATCACTACCAAAGGTGAGATCGCCCAATTTTGCAACCTCTAGATGGAGGACCTAACATTAGTAAGAGGTAGCTATTAGTAGCATGAGACATGACAAGGAAGCTTTCTGTGAAAGAAGTAGATGACAATGACTCCAGAAACTAGATGGTGGTCGTGGCTAGGTTTCCAAACATGATGTTAGGGTTTTCTTAAGAAGAAGGCACCTTTGTTTGGTTGCCAGGTTAATGTAATCTAAACTAAGAACAAAAGTGTTTGGCAATAAGATTGCCTCATCTTCAGTTACTCGGTTCTAAGAATAGAATATTCCAAAGCTTGAGTTAAGTTATTCTAAGTTCATAATTATAAGGTTTATTAGATAATTGGATTATGATAATCTATATGGAAGCAATCCTAAAATCAGAATAAACTAATTTTATAGCCAAACAAAATTATAAATTGAATCCAGAATTATATTAATTATATAATTATATAATATTATGATTAATAATTAAATTGATTCATAATAACATTATTCATATTTTAATTTAATTAAAATTAAATAATTAGACTCCTTTATACTTAAGAAAAATATTTTTTAATTTACCTAAGAAAAGTGTTTCTTGACTAAAGTCGTTTATTTTAACTTTATTGAAATAAATTAAATTTATTATTTTAGAGGAACATTATCAGGTTTTATTTAGAATTTTATTAATTTAAATAATAATTTATTTGATTTATTAGAAAAGGTATTTAAAATTAAATTTCAAAAATATTTTTATTTATTAATTAAGAAAAATTAAAATTAGCCTTCTTAATTATTATAGAAAATAAATTTCTAATTTGTTAAAGAATTATTTTCTAATTAATTCGGAAACTAATCTCTAAATAAATAATATAAAGGGCTTTCTTATTTGAATCTTAAATAGTAGAAAATATTTTTTAATTAAGAAACAAGTTATTTCTAATTAGATTAAAAATGATTTTCTAATTATGTTAGAAAATCTTACCCAATAAATTATAATAAGTAAGAAAAGTAATTTATTAAAAATTATTTTCAATTCTAGCGTTAAAGCTGAATTTATGCTTGTTTCTGTAAGCCGGCAAAGATAATTAGAACTAATTTTGTCGCATGCTAACTTGAGGAATGATTCTATGTTGTTGCTTTGACCTGTGAATATTCTCTCGTCTCTTTCATCCCGTAGGCTAGAGACTAAGGATGTTAGAGCAAGTCTACATGTCTCCTTCACATGACAATTTCAAACTTATACTCCATTCAACTATTTTAGACCAGGTCAGAGGGGGCTTAGTGAATAGTGATATTGCACCGTTTAAGAATTCCATTGCTATATTGACATTGGAAAAACAAATGCTTAATTTGTTTTTATAGAATTTTTACAAAGAGCGCACCAGTTTGGTGTATGTGAAAAGCCTGCTATCCTATCCAAAGTGGGAAGCCTATTCCACAATACGTGGGAAGTTTTAGGTAAGTTATGCTTATACCACATGACCTCATCATTGGACCAAGTGAGCAATTTCCAACATGATTTATTGGTGCTTTCATTCGATTAAGTCCTCTTCGCTACTATCTAGCCTATAATTTAATAGTAAAATGGAAAAGGGCTATCGAGGGAAGGGATTTGAAGATGTTTCTGGTTGAGAATGCCTGAGCTACTATGACCTTTGGCTCAAACTTAATCAAGTGGCCTCAGTCTGCATTTGTAGGACAGGTGGAAGAGGTGCTTTGATAAGGATTAACTGCAAGCAGAAAAGACAAAAGGAAAAAAAGAAGGAAAATTACCAATGCTTCGAGTGTTCTGTTTGCATGTTCTTTAAATACCTACCTCATCTGTGGTTGGTTGTGATAGTGTCAATTGATGTGCATGCAGAAGATAGCCGCAATCTCCAGGGACGGGTTTGGTTGGCTTCTCATATCCACTACCCAGAAGAACAAACTTATCAGACCAAAGAGAAAAGGACACAACAAGAATACTTGTAGATGACAAAAGCCCAAGGAACCATAAATGTCTATTAGTGTACACCAACAAAGAAATCAGGCAACCATAAAACAACCAAAAAGTTAATTCCCTATTACAAGGATCTGCCTTGAGAATAATTTTCTTCTTTAAGAAACCAATCAAGATAAAAAGAAATGTATAAACACTAAGTTTCTTTACCCGTCTTCGGCATAGTTTTCATCCACATATTCATAATCAAAGCATCTTGGTTGTCCACCAAAAACATAGAGAGGATCCCCTGATTGATGACATATAAACAATGGTAACAGTTATGTCCTAAGGAGCGTCAAACCTCAACTGATCTGCATTCCCATCGCAAAGCAACTGTAAACTCATTCAGGTCATATTAGGAATATAAGGTAGTCAAATCTCTCATCTTGAATGTGACTTGACTAAGCATGTCTAACATGAAAGCAGTTGATGCTCGCAAAAAGATTAAGTTCATAATTATGAAGAATCACGGTGTCTGAAGATGTAAGTTGCATATGTCACCTAAATTTTCTTCATACTAGCAAATACTTCACAACATACCTAGTAAAGAATGTCCTATGAAAGAGAGATGAATCCGGATCTGGTGTGGCCTTCCTGACTCAATCTCAACCTGTTGAAACAGGATAAAGCATAATTGAATCTTCAGGAAAGAAGAGGAGCCCCAACCCTCATATTTCTAGAAATTTCCAGAAGAAATCCCTAGATTTATTCTGGTGAAGGGCTTACCTGGACCAATGTGCGGTTGTCATGTACATGTCTCTCAAGAACTTCAACTTTGCTCAATGCTGGCTTACCTGTTTTTACCAAAAAGTAAGGATGGACATCAATCCTTTGGAAGTTAAGGAAAAAGCTGAGAGCAAAGAATGAAAAAGAACTTGATAAACGTGGTTATTTATAATGCACTCTAAAACACTTATTTTTGTGTCAAATGAATTTTATATCTTGTTCAGGGATGTGTAAACTTGAAATTTCAACAACCTGAGGGTGACGCAACATAAAGCCCTTTGGCTACTCCTGGATATCGAACCATTCCAATTGGCTGTTTAATTATAACCTAAGAAAGGAATGAAAACCAGATTATGTAAACAACTTACGATAGTTTCACTATTGCAAAAACAGCAGGCACAGTCAAGTGTAAAATTTTTACCTTATCTTCCTTCAGTATTCCACTAACTAGTGCCCGGTAAATCTTTGAAATCTTCCTACTCCTACTAAGCTCCATGCTGTTAGAATGTTCATCATCAAAGAATTCTATGTTTGAAATTGAAATATCAAATTTAAAACATATGTAAACTACAAACATGATTATAACATCTGGAATTTCAGTTCTATCTGTAGTATGTATTAATTGAAAGTAGCAACATATGCAGGGATCAGAATGATATGTTTGTTTCTTAGCATTTGCCACAGCATTTCAGGTAGAATATTCCTAGGAAAAGATGGTAGAGCACCGATTCCACAAATCTATACTCATTAACAATTAAGATAATGTAATAGCTTTAAAGGAAAAGGAAGTTTAACTCATTGAATAACAACTGTAGCTGAGAGTGTCATTGACCTGTTGGACTCAATAAGAGATGTCCCATTGGCAAAGTATTTAGCAATGCAAGTCTTAGCCTTCATGGTCTTTGCACAAAGCAGTATTCCTATAAGGGTTCAACAATAAACCATTAAGAAGTATAGAAGAGTTATTCAGCCTCCCACTTTTCAAATTTACAAAGCACCATTCGTGTGCAGCAGGAGGCCTCCAGAAATAGCTAGATGTAAAGTGGCAATAAGCAGTATAAAGTGATGGATATTTGTCATGTACAAGAGAAACACAAGCAAACTTTATTGGCTCACCAAAGAGAGAACTATTTACAAGAGTTGATCTCAAATTCCTAGATCAATTTTCCACACTTTCTCAGAATTTCAGAGTGTTATGGTAGCAGTTGTGAGCAATGTCATAAAAGCTCCAAAGGTGCACAGGCTTTCTAAAGATCGCAACAATGCTTGAAATTGGAATCATATTCTTATTTAAATAATTGTCAAATCAAATCCCAGACAAATGCGGCCAACAGTTAATTGTCATTATCATTAGCAACAGTCAACAGCAGTTAACCTGATGTGCCTCTTCCCAAACGATGAACAGGAACTGGATGGGATTCTCTACTAGCTAGGTCAGGTTGTTGTCCACGTGCCCACCATTGGAGCTGCGTCAAAACAGTTCGTTGCTGGAAAAGCCCTCCAGGCAAAACTTGAAGGCCTGAGGGCTTGTTCAAAGCAATCTGGACACGTATACCAATGAGATGCAATTCTATCATTCAATAAACAGAAACTTGCAACCAAGTACATGATTCCATTGATTTCTCAAGTATATAGGAACTAAAAGCTCAATGAATCATATAATAAGTGAACCTCTAAAAAACTACACATATCAAGAACGATGATATTAAACAAGCACAATAGTACTTACCATGTCATCATCTTCATATAAAACATCAAGTAAGTAGGGGGCATCTGGCTCTCTCCAGGGAAGCCTATGGTAGATTAATTCAGCACCAGACCTAAGGCAATTTAGAAAAAAAGAAGGATTTGTTTACAACTTCACATACAAGTTCGAATGTTTCTTTAAAATGCAATCCTTCAGTCTCTTCCTTTTCTCTTTGTTCAAGCAATTACGTGAGGATACCTGAGGATAGTGCTGGGTTCTGTGACGACACTACCGTCAATAGTAATCTGCAAAGATACAACATATTGGTAATACATACTCTTATTAATTGAAGAACGTGATCGTTTATCTTTGATTACGAGGATTGAACCTGTCCGTTGTGTATTCGTTGCAGCCACCTGTTGAACTCATGGCAATAATGAAACTTTCAAATAGGGAATGAAAGAAAAGGGAAAAAAACGACGATAAATTTGATAGGTTATATACCCTTGAAGAGGTGCCGAGTTCTTATACTTGGTGGAGTAGAAATCTATCAATGCCAGTTCTGTAATTACACACAGAAGAAGCACATATTCAGAGTGTGAAACGAAACAACTAGAAGTAGATCAAATCAAGCAACAAAAGCAAGTTTCTTTCTAAGGAGAAAGTAGTTGGATCGATTAAGGACCAGAATCTGAGGGTTTGACGACGTCGTTGTAGCGGAGGCCGTCATTGAATTCTGGCCAAGGGACACCGAATGTGCGGAACATGGTTTTAGTCGCAGTGGAGGGAGAGGGAGGAGATAATGACTCAAAAAGTAAAACTTCTTTCAGTTGATTGGTCTACTAATTAGCTGCTGCTGCTTCTTTCTTAAATAATCGGCGCCACAACTGCTCGTAGTCTTTGCTTTCAGAATTGCTATTATGAAAACACTATGAGCAGTCTGGAATGGGGATATTTTGCCCAAATAGCATCAATTAGGCGGCAAGTAAGATATCGCGAAAAGACGGAGGCCACCCCTCATTAGAAATGACACATTATTGGTTGTCCAAAGATAACCCCTTCAGAAGCAAACAGAAGTTGGGACAATTCCATGATTTCCAACAAAAGAATACATCATATATCACTCACTTCTGTTTCTTTTATTTTGTTCCGTACAACAATAACAACAACGAAATAACAACAATATTGATAAACATTTGCCCCACTCAATGAATTACATGAAATGGAACCCAAAGGATAAGAGCGGGATCCACAAGCATCAAGATTCTGAATCAGCAGAACACATCTGCTGCTGAAGAGGAAGCACCAACCACCTGAAGGGAAGCTCGATACTCTACTGAATCACCGCAATGACATCCTTTAACAGCAGCAATTTGTAAATGGGTTGCGCTATTTTCAGATGTTTCTTTGAGAGTCATTCCTTCTCTTGCAGCTACAGCCTTGAGCCGATAACGCTCTGCCCTTGATCCAATAACCTGCCCCAATACAGATGCTGCAATTGTAAATGCCATAGCTGACTTGGGCATCAAAACGGATTTCCTTAGCATAGCTATGAATGGAACAGCTGCATGCACAGCTGCAAACCATGACGGTGAAAACTTTTCTGTGTGTTCTCTCCATATTCCTAGTGGGACATTCGCTGCCATACCCAGCATCCCAATCACAAGAACTTTTGCTGGCAAGGGTTGTGGTCGCAGATTCTTTGCAAAAGCAGTTTGTGCTAGGGCTGCTCGGGCTGCAACCACTGCAGGCGGGCATTTAAATTTCATGCCTGGAGGGGGTTGGAAAGCTTTTACAACAAGTGGTAAGACATTACTGACTGCTCGATAGGACTTTGCAATAGGACAATTACCATTTTGCAGCCATTCATTGCCCATTGCCTCGTGATTAGATTGTCCTCCCTGAATGTCAACATGAAAATAACTTCAAACAAGTTACTATTTTAACATTATACTCAGCAATGAATTATATCACAATTTTCAACGGGTTCAAAATAGTTCTTGAAAAACAGCGAGTTACATAAAAATACAGCCTTGAACTTGAAGTTCCACAGAATCAGTAGTAATATTAGAATATTTACCTTTGAAGAAGATTTCTTCTTAGATGAATCGGAATTTTTCTTCTGGTTACTCCACTTCTTAGAGAAAGAATCAAAGCTGAATGGACCCCCAGGTCCAAAAGATGAAAGACTGATGGTGGCTGCCTTTGCAGCTAATGGATTAAACTCCATTAGGCTTGGTTTTGGCTCCACTTTGTCAGAGTGCGAGAATGATCTTTCAGAAAGTGGGACTACTCCCTCTCTTCCGTGGAACAGCCTGAATGACATTTCAAAATTGGGGCCATCTTCAAAGATTGGACCTTTTCCTGTTAGCACCTGGCAAATACAGTTGCAATTCAGTTAAATTTGGCTTCTCACTCTAAGAGGAAGAGAAGATAGAAGCACAAAAGAAACATAGAAAGCAAGTAACGTACAGGCATTGGGAAAGGAATGGAGGAGGAAAAGGAGAAATTAGTAGGCTCATTGATGTTTCTCAAAAACGGACATCTAAGCATGTCTAATTGAGATGGTACAGACTCCTCATTTAAGCCTCTGAAGAGAAATTCCATCTTCCTAGGCCGTAAAGTTACCTGCAAAAGGAGAAAAAGTCAACACCAATGTTCTCAGAAAGGCAAAACAAAGGTTTATGTAAAAATGGAGCTTGCTCAACTCCAGAAACTATAACCAAGAGGGTTTAAAAGGGAAAAAACGAATGGTCAACATACAAGTCTTAATAAAACCGAGAAAAAGAACTCATGCTCATGGTGATTTTCATTTATTTGAGATAAAGAGAATGTCACACATATTGATACATTCAATCAAAACATTCAGGAGTCATCATGCGAAAAGTGCATAAAAACATAAACTTTCACTAGAATTCAAGTACCATTAAACAACACTTCTAGAAATAAAAAACCCCACACATAAATCAATCAAATTATCAATCGAAGATTAAAACCCCATTTGATCCCAATCGTACAAAACTTCCAAAGTCACAAGCATCTATATCAGCAAAATACAATATTTATCTTGCAGCCAATTTTGTAACCAAAATCGGAACCCGCAACAAATTGGTGATCTAGAACCGAAAAACAATCAGAGGAATAAAAAAACCAACATGTACACGTCAAAACCAACCAAAGAAAACACAGAAAAAAGAGAGTTATGAGAGAAAAAACAGTCGAACATAAGAGCGGTAACTCTATAAAGGAATGATACCTTCCCTTGAAGCAAAAACCGAAGATAGGAAAGGACAATGGAGAGGGAAAGAAGGTATAGTAGAGAAAGTGGAAAATGAAGACAAAGAGTTAGGTGAGTGAGAAGGAAGAAAGAGAAGACATGGTTGTGGTTGTAAGGAAGAAGGGAAGGAAAAAGAGGAAACGGCGCCGTGCTGACCACACGCCTTCGGTTAGGCTTTGGAATAAGACAGACAGGCCTGGGGTTAGGCCAACTGACACCGCTAATGTAGCTAGTAAGTACGTGTGAGACTCTTCCACTGTGTCTGCGTTTGGACTTTGGACTTTGGACTTTTAATTTTATCTTTATATTTGGACTCTTGTTACTTTCTTTTTTTTTTAATTAAATATAATCACAATAATAAATAATTTATTACCAAATATTGGTTAAAACTAATTAAAATAGAATCATCGTTAAAGTATCTAAGAAGAAAGAAAAAAAAGAGGTTAATTCGAATTATTGTTTTAAGAAAATAGTAAGAGTGATGGGATTGAGGAAAAACAGGTGCAAAAGATTATGTGATATTATTATTTTCATTTGGACAGGGCGTCCTTCTTACTAAATTCAATTTGTTTTTCCAATTCATCTTTATTAGTACACGGGCTTGAAACAAAATTGGAGTCTGTATGACACAAAAGGCACGAATCACGTAGGTTAGAATCCACTCAGTCACCACACCAAATGAAACTTAGAATCATCGTTGGAACTGTGTTATAAATATGAAACAGAAACAGAAACAGACTAGACATATTATACTAGATCAACCCACATTTTAAAAAAATGAAGACAATGTAGAATGATGCAACATTTACAGATTCCATCAGCAACGGCATTATCTATATTTGCCATTTGCAAAGGACAGCAATATGTGCTTGCCTGCCTTTCCAAACGAAGAATTTACAAAAAGGAGATCAACTGTAAGTACCCAAGTTAAAGGAAGCAAAAACGTGCTATCTTGAAATGACGACAATATCTACCTTTATCTGGAAAGAAGGCATCAGCAAATTAGTTCTGGGAAAGGAGAATTGCACTAAAAAGTTCCTCTCTTTTCAAGCTCTTCATCTTCACAATAAATCTGTTACTAGGGTGCTGCTTCCTCCCCGGATCTCTTGTACTCTGGTTTCAGCTCATATGATCCTTGATTAGTTCCCTTGTTGTTATAGATGCAGAGATCTTTAAGTATATCCTTTAAGAATTGCTGTAGGAAGAGACAATTTGTTAATTAAAGATGAAAACCTCAACTAACTTCAATACCCTGAACCCAAGAATTTTCAATCGGATCCCATACTTCCAAAACCCACCCGCCACCATCTATCCTTAGGCCCTTAAATGTATGCACCGAAGAAATTGGTTTTCAGCCTGTTAATTTAAGTCAAACTTCTGCTCTTTCCAATATCTAAGTACTTGCTAGAAGAAGTCTGACATTAAAAGTCAATAATCCTGAAAAGGTTAACAAACATGTGCATTCTGAAATGTAAACATTGACTTGACAAGAAACAGTGAAACTAAATAGTCGATGACGTGCATTTTGAATCAAAATTTCCCCAAGGTTTTGAATCCCAAAAGAAGCATCGCTAAAATGTAATCAAGAACTACCAGGGGGATTCAGGCAGTTCTAGCTTGAACAATAGTTGTCATGTGAAGCTATACACTGAAAAGGTTCAGAAGACTGTCTTCACATATTTCCAACCCCCCACATTTATAAAAGACAGCTCGCATAAGAAAAGCCGTCAAGTTTACAGTTTTAGCATCTGTGACAATTATTGCTATGTGACAATTATTGCTATGAGACAATCTGAAAACCAAAGAGAACAGAAAGTGGCATGAATGGTGGACTAAGAATTGCTTAAGTTGCCAAAATTGATCTATCACATAAAACGACAAGTTATTCATAAGTTAGCATCCACACTTTACACAGAAGTGAGGTGATCAGTAAACATACCTCAGGTTGATCTGTCTCTTGGATGAGTTGTCTTAATGTCCAATTTGGCTGCCTTTCAAAGAGTTTAAACATAATCGATTCCATTTCTCCCCGGTCCCTTCTCGTCCTTTTCGTTTCTGATCCCTTGGGTGGCAGCTTCTTCTTCTCCTATGGCAAACATATTGCTTCTAGTTAATCCCAATGTTCCAAATAACATAAATTTGGTCATATCAGAGTAAAATGCTCCCACTTAGATCTAAACCATTCATGAAATTACTGGTGAAGCACAAGTTAGCTGAAGTACACTCAATCCAGTAACAATCATCCCTGGCATAGGCCTCATATGAGTTCCCTTGTCATTGTCAATGACCTGAAAAGGGAATAAATAAGGATTAAAGACTCTAAATGGCCCTTAATCGTTTGATGCCAAAGATGTTACCAGAAGTCAAACCTGTATCTGCCTATTTTTTGTCATGTACTTGCTAGTCCTTTCACGACAAAGTTTCCCATAGCTCTCAAGGTTTTCATTATGAGGTCTCATGTCAAATTTGTTTATTATTTTTCCCTCCATAGATACTTTTCCTGCATGCAAAGAACAACTAACTTCTGAATAGTTTCCTTATCTGAGCTTCAAATACCATACAAGCAACAAAAATTGAATTAAGATAGAGAACGAAGAGAACTCACCTTGAAATAAAAATGAATGAGGTAAAGGGGGAAAGGAAATATTTCTGATCTCAAAGAATCACAAATCCATAAGCATTATGCAGGTCACCAAACTACGATCACTTTTTTTTCTTGTATGCTCAATATGATTTTGATCAAATCTTCTTCTTATTTTCTAACTAGTACATTGATTACCCAAACACTCCAAATACAAAATAGACATCCTTTTTTCCTGAGAGGAATTCATGGAAAAACAAGAGCAAAAGCATAAGAAGGAATGCTATATCCCATATCTATGAGAAACGTAAATGCTTAATGTTTCTCCTGATTGCAAACAGTCATATATTTTCATGCTTGCTTACATAGCAGCTGTGTGTGTACATGAGAAAGCATTTTTTTTTTCCATCTGAAACAAGCACGTATAGAATTTAACAGTTTCAAATTGACCAGCGTAAACAATATAGCTGAGCCACGCTTTGTTTTTTTTTTTTTTTGTGCAAAAAGTGTCTGTGTCACACCTTTTTCAGTCATAAAGGACAGGAATTGTCCATTCTTTTTAGATGAATAAACAGAAAAACTAGCGCAGAAAGGTAGTGATACATATCAGATAAGTTTTCCAAGGTAATGAATACCAATTGCAAAAACCTAAATGTATAAACGCAACAGAAAGACTAGCGCAGAAAGGTAGTGATACATATCAGATAAGTTTTCCAAGGTAATGAATACCAATTGCAAAAACCTAAAAGTATAAACGCCAAGAAAGATGCAAACTGACCTTGAGATGACTCAGAAAATACAGACATGGGGATGAAGTCCTTAGAAATCTCCATTGCATAGCATTTGGGTGCATTCCCAGAATCATTGCCCGCCAATTCCATGGTGAACTGAACACCATTGCCAGATTCATATGAGATGGAGGGAATTATTAGACAAATCTCCATAACAGAAACCTATAAGTTGTCCCTTAAATTTTCCAAACCTATTCTGTCATTATTTTTCCTTCAGCATCATCCACAGACAAAAGAAAGGGAAAAAAGGAAAACGGATAATGGCTTAATTTCACCATATGCAGCCTTTCCTCATAGGATCACAAACGAACATTTCATCCATCACAGATCCCACAAAACATATATGCCCTATACATACTCTTGTGCACTGAAATTTCATCATGATGAGCACCGAACCATTACACACAACAAGATATTCAAAAGCATCAAGACACTGTCATTTAAAACATCTTCAACTATGCAGGTATCCCATTGAAAAGGAAACAAAAAAATAGAAAAAGGAAGCATTCGACATGCATTCTTCCAAGTAAAACAAAAGCAGATAATACCAATCTTGGAACTCTAACAAAGAAAGAACTTTTACTGTGATAGAACCAGACAGCACTAGGAATATTACAGCTCTTGTAAGTACCTTAATCGTATACACAGTAACATGGAATCAAGCTTCTTGGACCAAAAACTCTTAACATTACACTCTTACCTCACATTTTGTATGCAATGTGATGAGTGAAATAGTGAAAAGAAAAGTGCGTTGTGCTCTTGAATTTGAGACAAAGAAATGACACTTAGAAAACTATTTTTAAGCATTTGAAATTGAAAAACGAGTCAATGCAATAAAAAAAGAAATAAAAACCTAGAAATCGAAGAATGCAATTGAAAATAAATAGGGAAAAGCACAAAGCTGGCATCCAGAAAGAGAAGGCGCAAAGCATGAGCGTGAGAGAGAGAGTTCTTAGAGAAGGCAAATTAAATCGAACGAACCTGAGGAGAGGAGTTGTCATCATTGGAGGTAAGAGGGTCAATGGAGAGAATGACTTTGGCCACCGGCCGGGAGTGGTCGTCGGGCGATGGCGGTGTTTGGAGGGAGCGAGATACCAAAGCAGGGCACTTCATTAGCCAGACGGCTCTGTCGGCTTTGGTCATATCCAGGTATCCGCCAGCGGTGCCTTTGAGAGCGTTGCCGGTGCTATGGTAGTTAGTACTGGCGGTGGTGTGGGACAAGTCGTCCATGGTGAAAAGAAACGGCAAACAAATAACAGAAAAAGAAGGATGAAATTGAAGGGACGTTTCTTACTGCGTAACAATTAACAAATCAAAGCCGGAGGTAATTATTATGGTTCCAAATTTTGCATTTAACACTGATCGGGTCGGGTTGTTTGTTTACAGATTAATAGTTTATTTATAACGTGACTCTTAACATGAACAACCTTTATACACTGGGTAAGGTTTTGTAGTATCAGATCTCATATTTTAGTGGAACTTCAATTAAGTGTTGATGATAACATGAAGTTTATTTATCTTTGCATATAAGCAAAAGAAAATCTAAATTTCTTTGATGTAATTTTCAATTTTAAAAAATTACCTCATTTAAATATTTGAATCGATGAGAAAAATCTTGTATTATTTTATTTTTATTGATAATTAATTTACAAGTGCTTATTTTGTTTGAAATATAAACACAAAGTTTTTAATATTCTAATAATATTAGTTTTGTGTAATAATTTTAAAATAAATTTAAAATTTTATATATTTTAGTAAATTATACCATTTTAATGAATTTTTAAGTGACATGAAATAGGCTTGTATTTTTTATTTTAAAATTATATATCAATACTTATTAGTTACTATTATATAATAAATAAAACTAGTATTACTTAGTTGATTATTAAAGTGAAATTTCATAATATAAATCATATTCTTATTAATATAATAAATTAATCATTTACATTGAATATTCAATTAAATATTTTATAAATGTACTTTTATTTTGTCAAAATGTAGTAATTAATATTTATTAACATATATTTCATGAATGGAATAATAAACTTAATTCATTTTAGATGTTATTAAGTATGTTTCTTAATAATTCTAATGATTAGAAATAAATTTTGTAACATTCTTTCCTACATTCAAATAAAACGTCTTTTTGCAACAACTTAGACAATGGTATCGTAATATTGGAAAAATATTTTATAAACCTACGATAAAATCTTACATATCCAAAAAACAGACCGAACATCTCTAACGTTTGTAGATTAAGGTAAGTTCACAATTAGATTTACTTTTGCTTTATACCCTAAATGAAATCATATGTTCCAAAACGATGACTTGATCATAAAATGGCATTTTTTATAATTCAACACTGAATTTGTTTCAATACATCTTTTGAGAACCTTGTATTAACGATTTAAGCAGCCATCAAATGAATCTCTATAAATAATAGAATCATCTATGAAAACTTTGATGTAATTCTCAATATACTTTTAAAGTATACTCATTAAGCACCTTTACAATATACCTGGAGCATTACAAAGATTAAACAACATTCACTTGAAGGCTTATGTTCCAATAGGGCAATAGTCTTTTCTTAATCTTCTTGAGCAATGACTATTTTGTAATAATCTAAAAAACCATCCAAAAAGAAAAAAAAATTATCAGCAAGTCTTTCTAACATTTGATCTACAAAGGTTAATGGGAAATGGTCCTTTCTAATGGCCAAGTTAATTTTCCCAAAGTCTATGCACATTTGCCACCCATTTTGATTTCTTATTACTGTCACCTCGATTTTCTTTGGCATAATGTGAATCAGACTCATCTACTCACTATGCGAGATTAGATAGAATATAACTACATCCAAAATTTTTAGAACTTCTTTTATTACCGCATCTTTCATTGTTGGATTGAGTCTTCTTTACCTTATTGGCTTAACTTTCTCTTCTAATAGAATCCTATGCATGCAAATTGTTGGACTTATGCCTTTTATATCAGCTAAGGTCCAATATTGTAGTTTTGTACTCCTTTAGAAGTGCTACTAGCCTTTCCTTTTACCCTGTAGTTAACTTCTTTTAAGATGATCACAAGAAATGACTATCCTTTACCTAAATAGACATACTTCAGGTGATCAGGTAAGGTCTTTAGTTCTATCTTTGGAACCTACATTACAAAGACCAAAAGGCATACAGTTGAAGGCATATGCTCTAAAAGGGCATGCAAATCTAGTCTTTTCTTGATCTTCTAGGGTAATGACTATTTGGTAGTAACCTAAAAAACCATCCAAAAAGTAAATACATAATTTACTTACAAGTCTTTCTAACATTTGTTTTACAAAGGGTAATGGGAAATGGTCCTTTATAGTGGCCAAGTTATTTTTCCTAAAGTCTATGCACATTTACCATCATATTTTGCACTCTTATTGGCAGCAACTCATCATTATGATTTCTTATTATTGTCACCTTAGTTTTCTTAGGCATAATATGAACTGGACTCACTTACTTACTATTTGAGATAAGATAGATTATGCTTGCAGCCAAAAGTTTTAGAATTTCTTTCATTGTCACATATTTCATTGTTGGATTGAGTCTTCTTTAGGGTTCCCTTATTAGCTTAGCATTCTCTTCCAAAAGAATCCTACGCATCCAAATTGTTGGATTTATGCCTTTTATATCAATTAAGGCCCAATATTGTAGTTTTGTAAATAGAAAGAAGAAGAAGAAAAAGTGTTTGCTTCATGCTTAGTTCATATTACGGTTGATAATTTATAGGAAGAGAAAGAAGAAGAAAAGATTATAATATTATAATACTTCTTTGATTGTGTATGATAGTTTGTTCTTTTTAGATGTAGTAGCACTCTTCATTGAAGGTAAATGCCAATAATGTCTAGATAAACTTCTACTTTGGTTCCTCCTCTCTCTTCCATCATCTTCTTCTCATCCTTGTCATCTGAACTACAAACTTTTCTTCCTCTTTCTCCTCAATTTTCTTCAAATTCTAGCTCCTTTTCACTTTCCATTTGCTTCCTTGACCTTAGCTTAGTACCGTTAGGTAAAGAACCTTATTACCCTTCAGAGATGAATGGAGGCTTCAACCCTTTAGAAGTGAGCCTCAATTGTAGTAATGACTTTCATCATAAGCTTCTTAAGACTTGACTTCCTTTCTTAAAACCATTGTTGATGAAATCTAGATGGAACTTGATTCTTTCAAGTAAATTTAGGATCGTCCCTCTATCTTGGATTATAATTATCATTATATGGGATGTTGTGTCACCATTTTCTTATAAAATTTAGTTGTTCATTAAATTTTCAAACATTCTAAGGCACCTGAGAATCATGATTAAGGTGGCCAACACCATAAATTTCATAGTGCATCACTAGTACTAGTTGATCTTCCAAATACATATTATTAGGAATCTTGCTTTAAGCATATAATCTTGCTATAAGTGATGTGATAAGTGAATCCCCTGTAGAATATTATCCTCCTCATCCTTTCATTATGTTTGGTATCAATAATAATAACTACCTAAATCCTAAAATTTGGCTACAAACATAATATCTAGAACATGAGTTCTAAAAATAAAGACATATAAAAGAAACAAAAATATCTAGATTAATAAAATTAAGAAGTAAAAGAAAATAAAGTTAGTTGGATTAATAAAAATAAATCTTTCCTAACATTATAGTCCTTGACAATAGAGTTAAAAAATTTAATATGAAAATAATTATTGAATCACAAATCAATATTAAAAGAAATCACTAAGGCAGGTGCTACTGTAATTTTCTATAGTATAGTTTAGGTGGGTTGAGTGTCGATCCTATAAAAACTATAACTGCTAGTAATAATTATCTTTTTATTATCTAATTTTACAAAATGAATGATTGAAATTATAGAAAATGAATAAATAAGCTAAAATAAAAATGAGAATTAACCAAATCAAAATGATGAGCAATAATAAAGCAACTAGTAGATAAATAAGATTTAGATAAGAATTCACTTAAAATATATCCTATATTTTGAATTTATCCTAACTTAATGATTAAACCTAGATCTTTGGATTGATAAGAATTTCAATTTTATAATTGTATTCTATCTAGCAACATAGCTTATATTCTTAAGTTAATTAACATAAATCTCTTTTTGATAAAACCCCTAAAAATGTATTATTTTGTTTTGTGAATTAATACGCTAGGTTTGACCATAGCCTAGAAGATTTATATGGCCCTATCTCTAAGGCCCCATATAACTCTCATTATTCATGTTGTGATCTATTCATGCATATTATCTCTCCATCCCACTATACAAAATCTAAAGTTAAATAAAAATGCTAGCATATTTCTATTCAACTCAATATAATCATAAATAATTTTCATCAACACCAATGTCTTGAATTAGAATTAAATTCACATCCCAATAAGTCCATAAAAAAGATAAAGAAAACAAGATAAAAGAATGAGCACTTATAGATCTTGAATCTTGATATTTCTTAATTAAGTAATTCTTGATTTGAATCCCCTCTTTCCTCCAAAGTTGCTTTCTTCTTCTCTCAAGATGCTTAAAATAAGTTCTTTGTTCCACCTATATGACTCTCTCTTTCTCTTTCTCTTTTTATCAAGAAACCTTAAAAATTTTGTCAAATATGGGTTAAACACAATACTATTTAGATCTCTGTGTTGCTTTACACCCTCTTAGATTGTTTTTTGTAACATTCACAGCTAATATGGGTTTACAACATCGTAATGTCTTTACCTTATGTTAGGTTCCTACTTTTGCTATCTCATATTTGAAACTTGTTACTCAGAATATAGGTTAAAATTTAGGGAACACAATATCATATAGGTGTTTTGTTAAGGACTATTGCACCTTTTATAGGTTGTGTTCTTTATGTAAGCAAATCATCAAAGAAGTATAATGCACTAGTTCGCAGCACGAGGTTGAACACAATTATCTATTTCTATCTTGTTCCAAATATGGGATCAAGTCCAACCCATTTTCATCCAAAATCATCTAAAAATTCTCCAAAATTGACTCTAACTTCACCAAATTTATTCCTTTTTCATTGGAGAGCTTAAAAAGTTCTAAATAAAATATAAACTAACATAAGTACCATATTTTATGAAAAACATCAAAATATAAGAATAATGCTCTATAAATTAATGTTAAAACATAATGTAACTAGTATTTATCAAATTTTCACAAGAGTCCTCTTGAGTATTGGTCTACTTCTGGATTTAGTTATCTAGCTAGCTCCATTAGCAACCCAATTTGCTTCAGCTAGCATACAACTAGCTTGAGGAGAGTAAGCCATGCTAAAGTTTTTATATAAGTAGAGAAATAAAGAGTTTTACTTGAAACTCTAATTATTCAAATACTAAATGAAACTAAGGGCTTAATAATCTTTGAAATATCTTAACTTACCCCTATAAACTAAATCAAAACACTCGCTAGGATTTGGAAGCCTATAGGAAATAAACTTAATTTGAAAGTCAAACTAAGCTAGAGAAAGTGTTGGAATCTAAAACTGAAGGAGTGAATGTAACCAGTTTCCCTACTCAGGATATAATACCTAATCCTTAACTAGTTTAAGAATTTATGCTCCTAAGATAATCTTAAGGAACCCTAAGAATGATAACCATACATGTTCAACTTGCAAGAAACTGAAGCTCCTTGTGTTATTACTATAACTAATCTACTAGAAGTGCATGTGGCTATCCCCATTGGTAACTTTGAAATAAATCAAAACTAGGTTATTAATAGCAAGGATGAAGAAAGTATAAAGCAGAGCAAAGACATCCCTAAGGCACATGGATTAGAGACAATATATCAATGGAAATAGTTTACACTATTATCAATGAAAAAACCTAGTAGGATATTCAGGGGAAAGGGTCCTTAGGCCTAACCATTGTAATGATTATAGCTTGGAATGTTAGTGTAGCACCTCAACTCCCCTGGTACCCAAACTCGACATCGTGGGTGATATCCGAGTCCGTGCTTCGCGAGGGTGGCGTGCTAAAACACTCAATCATTCAGAAATTGGTATAATTTTTTTTTGAAAACACAAACACAATATGCAAAAATCCATAACCAATTCAAGCCTACTTTCTTTCATAAACATTTTCAATCAACACAATACAATCAACAAAATTTTCAATAGCCATTTGGGCTCTTTCACAAGTACAAAACACTTAGTCGTTTTGGAATGCAATTTTATACAAAAAGATGCGGAATATACAATTTAATACAAAATAGAGAAATGCAATGCAAACGTGAACTGATCTCGACCTCTATCTTTCACGACACATTTCACACTTCACATTCAATACAATTTAATCACCCATATTATGCATACACAGAGCACATCAGACCAACTTTTCATTTGTTACTTTGTTGTGACCGAGTGCCTAAACTGTCTCATATAGGGCTCATTGATAATTGTCCCTTATCCACTTGGTGGATACAGGGCTCATTAAACGTTGAGCCTGAAGCTCTGATTCACTTTTGAGCTTGAAGCTCATTTTCACTTATTAAGCTTTAAGTTTTGATCGGTGGCTTCTCTGGTCACAACAACCATTATGTTTCATACATTCATGAAATGAAATGCATCAATCACATTTGCATGATCCACATTCACTCACATTCACATATCATCGGATTGTAGCCCGACATTCAAAGTACATTTGTCATCAGACCAGGGTCCAGCATTTAACAATCATATTATGCAAACTTATTTCATCTCATTCACATACAAGTAGCACTTCAATATTTTATTAATACAACACATTCATCGGACCTTCTGTTCGAAAACTATCACAATCAATCACATTCACATAATGATTCAGTAGTCAATTAATACAAAATTCAAATAACAAACAATAACGTGAGACCATCTCGGTCTACTCACAATACACTCCAGATTAGCATTAGCTTCCATGATCTGGAAATGTCTGAAAGCGAACATTTAACCTACACGTTATAATTATGTAATACGCACGTTGCACACACATTAATAATTGCACAATTATAAGTATTCATTTATGCACAAATATAGAATATGTACAATGCATGCTCAATGACAATTCCGGGTATTTTTTCATTCTTTTTGTCACATTATCAATCATATTTGAAAACTCACCTAAGTATAATTTGTACTTAGGTTTACACCTTAATAAAACCATTAAAATAAAAATTCATAATTCAATTTGTTGGATCCCAAACTTTTCTTGGAATGTTAGAACTATTTTATGTGAAATGTTGGAAGTTAAATCTGGAAAATGTAGTTGAAACATGTTCACTGAGTATGCTTTGATGTTTCAGTCATAACTTTTTCTCTAGTTATCAAAATGAGATGATTCTTGATTTGGATTAAACTAGAAAAATAGGGCTACAAATTATCTGCTAAAATTGATTCTAATTCAGATTTTAAGATTTTCAATTTTTTGATGGAAGTTGAGCATAGAATATTGTTTCAGTATAAGAATAGTTTGGAAATTTTTGGGATATAACTTTCAGATTTTTCAACCAAATTGAATGATTTTTATGTCATTATAAAATTAAGACAATGAGAAACATTTTTCTAGAAGGAAGTATTATCAAATTCCTTCAATTGTTCCATGATCATTAGTTAAGAAGTTAGAAGTATAAGGATGTTAGTTTTAAAGACCAAAGGAGGGTAAAATGGGAAGGACTAATTAAATGAAGGGTAAAAAGGGAAGAGCAAGCAAAATGTTGTCTTAAATTTAGAAGAAGAAGAGAGAAGGTGTCGTGAAAAACAAAAGAGAAGAGAGAAAAATGTAAAGAAAGAAGAGGAAGGAGAAAATCGTGGAAGGAGAGAAGAAAAGAAGAAGGAAAGAAGAAGAAAAGAAGAGGAAAAATCTTGTTAAGGTAAGATCTATGCTATTTTGTTCTTGTTTGGTTTGAAAAAAGGAAATAGAAAGATGGGTTTTTGTGTTGGGAATGAATGGAGAAAGAAGATGGTTTAAGGAAACTTATTTGATTTTAGGGTTTCTAAGCTAGGTTTTGGGTTTTCTAACCTAGATGGACTATGGGTAGGTTAAGATTGAGCTTGATTTGTGTTGATTTCACTTGTTAGGAATTTGAAGTTTTAGGGATTTTGTTGAATTGGAATTGAATGAAAAAAATTGGTTTGTTTTACGAAATCAAGAAAATCCTACCCAAGAGCAAGAGGAAGGGTACAATTGAGTTTGGATTTTCAAGTGAAATAAGGTGGGTAATTTATTTATAGTTATTGTGTAATCAGCAAATTGCCTTGTGTGTATGTATGCTTGAATTTCCAAATTGTGAATTGATATGATGTAGAAAATGCATTATGATGTGTTTTATGTTTATGTTATACATTGAAAGCTGTATGACATTTTGATATGATTGAATTGTGAGTATGATCATGTTATGCAATTGAATTGTGTCATGGTATTTTGTATAAAGAAAAAGTATGAGAATATGAAATCGTGAATGATTGATTTGAGCATGAAAATTAATTGTGTTTGGGCGAGAGAGGAACCGTTTCGTAGTCACGTGCACATCGACGTAAAGCCTTCTCCCGGCTGGCCGATTGTGGCCCACAAGATCTAAAAAGTGGACTCGTTTTGTTCACAATGTAAACTTTGGTTTCTCTGTTTTGTTCCACAGAACCCTCGAGCCATTTGGTTGTGCATTTGCATTTTGGCATGTTAAGCTATGATGCAAATTGTGTGTTATGCTTGGATGTTAAATTACATCAAATATATTTAACGTGATGATGTATTGATTTATGAGTTATGAATGTTGAACTTACATTGTTGGATCAAGATAAGATGTGTATGCCTATATGGATATTCATGTATGCTTGATTGTATGGCTCATCGCCAATGGCTATAAATATGCCACTGAGCTGTGTAGCTCAACCCATAATTTTCCCTCCTCAGGTGCAGAACGAGAAGATTAGCTATCGTTGCAAGGCAATTGGACAACTCCGAGATAGTTAGCTTTTGTACTAAGCTAGTTCGAACACTTTTGTATAGCTTATTAAGCATGCCAACATTGAGCATCTATTTGTATTTGTTTTAAGTTTGTGATGTGTATATTGATTTGTAAATAATGTTTGTTCAAATATTTACTTTGCTTAGTAATAAGAATGGGAAATTGAGGATTTCCTTTTGTATATGAATATGTCTTTTCAAAGGTTGAGTATGATGAGTGTGGAAGTGGAATGTTTGTATGCATATGCTTCTTCGTTGAGATTTTGAATTGTTATTCATTTTAGAATAGGATGTTAGAGATTGGAAAGGTTTTATGGGATGACTCATTTGAGGTGGGATTCAAGAGTTTAACGAAAAGTATTTAGTGGTTGAATTGATATGAATAGATATTGCATTTTGCAAGTTCATAGGTGTGGAAATTGTGTTCTGAACTCAAGGGAAAAACTACATCAGTCTGGGTAGAATTAGCCAAAGTTTCCTTCATGAAAGTTGTAGTTTTACCTCTTAGCTTTCCAACGCTATAAAGTTTGTAAATTTTGGGTCTCAGAGTTGAGAGATATGAGCATTATGAGAGATGATACTGCATAGGAAGTATGAACATGACAGCTATGGAAAATGATAAGAGTTTATGTATGTTACGAGTCATTGGAGTTTAGTTTTGGGAGATTTATGAAATCATTTTCGTAATTGAATGTTTAGGGAGTGATATTACATTAGAATAAGTGAATTTGAGAAGATTATGAGTAAATATGATGTTAGAATGGATGTAGGAACCATTAGAGAGGCTTTGGAGGATGTTTTGGGTGACATATGTCCGTTTGATGGAATTTAGGTCCATTAAACAGACCTTCTCGGGTGAAAAAGAGCCCTTAGCCCAATCTATGTCCGTTAAATGGACATTAGTGTCCATTAAACGGACCTTCTGGGGTGAAAATGGCTTTTAAGCCAGTCTATGTCCGTTTAACGGACATCCACGGGACAGCTACAGTAAATCACCATTTTGACCTTTGTAGAGGTAGAATCTCACTTTGAGTTCTTTATGAAAGTTGTAGATTGCAAAGTTCTCTTTCAAACAGTCTAAAAAAGAAATCAATCTGACATCTGTCTCAAAAGTTATGGCAATTACACCAAAGCATGTACAAAATGATTAAGGACTTAAACAAGTTGGATTCTTTTGGCCATAACTTCTTCATCCGACCTCCAAATGAACTTGAAGCCATAGATTTCTAACATGTTGTTCCACCTTTACACAAAATTTCATAGTATTTGGTGTTGAATTGAAAAATATTGATGGAAAGAAAATGAGGGATCAGTTGGAAGAGCATAACTAGGTTATGAATATACTTTGGATTTTTAAGCATATCTTGAGCTATAGAGATCCGAATGAGGTGGTTATTGTTCCAAAATAAACTAGATACATGGAGCTACAAATAATTTGAAAATTCAAGTGGTGATTTAGGTGTCTGACTGGTGTGGGTTCGCTCCTTGTGGTTTGGGATGTTATGAGAATGAGGATGAAATGATAAGGGCTAAAGAGATTCTATAGAAATAACCCTATAGGAAATATGCTCACGTCTTATGTTTATGATATTTGGAATGATTGTTAGGCTTCGAAAATGGGGCTCAAAAATGCTTATGTAAGAGTCCACGGTCTCCAAATGATGACCCATTTGCATGTGATGAAGTGTTACTTCCCATTGAAGGGCATGAATCCTAGATCTTGCATGGTTTGGGTCTCCTTAAGGATAAGTCCACTTATTGGTAGCAAATGTGACCTC
>JANZLC010000202.1:15530591-15540888 GCA_026413385.1 Erythroxylum gracilipes | reverse complement strand
GGGAGGGAGGGAAATTTTGAAAATTTTGCAAAATAGTCCCCCAATTTTTTAAAATTTCTGGTGCAGGCTGGTACCGACCGGTATTTAAATCCGGTATCATAACTTAAAATCTGGTACCAAATTTGAGCCGGTATGGTACCGGTCGGAACGGAACTAAACACTTGGTGTATCACTTTCTTATAAATAAATATTAAAAAAATTATATCATACTTTAATCTTTATTACATGAATTAACTTATAATAAAGGGTTACTTCTTCTTTATAACGTATATTACCTTATAATAAACAGTAATTCCGTGCTTGCTTTAAATAATAATACATTATAAATTAAGAACATTATGATATATGCAAATTTACTTTCACATATATTGCATAACATTTTATTTAATAGTAGAATTAACAAATGTGCGATTTTAATATTAAATTCTTAATGCGTATATATTTCTAAACAATTAAAATCTATTAATAATTAACTTTCTTGGATGATTGTGAATGATTTTGATTTTGTTAATGAATATTTTTAATTAGATATTAATGTCCACAAATTTCAAAATAACTAAAAACGCATTAAGAGTTAAGAATATTTTAATATATATTTATTAAATATAAAATTTTAATATTATCAATATTTAATGTGTAAATATTTTAAAATAATCAAATTTTACTAATAATTAACCATCATCAATTTTATGAATTAATTTGTAATTTATGATTACACATTTATAATTTTCAAATTTTAAAGTTATTTTTACATGTCAAATCTTGGTGCCAGATATAGCATAATGATATATAATTATATACTAATTAAATTAATGCTTTAAAAATTGCAGATAGGATTACTTCACTTGCCTAATGCAATTTGATGGACGTCTCAGTTTAGAAGGATGACATCTCTTTGTTCCTACTTTGTGTCATCTCTTTTGTTCTTACTATGTGGTATTTCTTCTTAGCTACAAATTTATCTCTATTTTATTTATTTATTGTGAAATTTGTAACCGGGAGAAAATTTGATAATCTAATCCACAACCCAAAATAGTGAATGCAACTTGCGTGTACCACCCCCACATCACTGCCCTTTTCCTCTTACATAGTAAAACGACATTCCTAATTCGACGTCTTCCTTCCCCCTCTCTAGTCCCTCCGAGCTCTCCATCTCAAGGTTTCGTTGCCCTAATTTCAAAATTCAACAGCCTCAATCTGAAATTCCTTTTGGATTTCTTTTGTCGAACAGTATTGGAGGTTGATTTCGGAGGCCGAGATGATTTATACGGCAATTGATAACTTCTATCTCAGCGAGGAGCAGCTGGAGAACTCACCGTCGAGGAAGGATGGGATTGATAAAGCAACCGAAACTACCCTCAGAATCTACGGCTGCGATCTCATCCAAGAAAGCGGCATTTTACTTAAACTGTACGCCATCTCTTCTCAATACTTGTTGTTTTTATCAACTAATTAATCACTGCCTATTATTGCTTTTCCAAATTTTGTTTGCAATTTTCCACTTTATAAAGCTTGGTATGTTCTTAATTACAGGCCTCAGGCTGTCATGGCCACCGGTCAAGTGCTGTTCCATCGTTTCTATTGCAAGAAGTCGTTTGCACGCTTTAATGTCAAGGTTCTTCTTCATATTCTCCATCTCGGTTTTTTAGGGCAATTGTTTTCGGGGTTTTTTTTTTCCCAATGTTTGTGTTTCTGTAGTTGCATTTTTTTGTTGGTTTAATGAGATGTTTTCTGAAGCTTTATTGTATTGTATTAGCTTTTTGTTTAATTGATATAATACAAAATCTAAGTTACATCTGTTAGTTGGTACTTATGATGTTATAATTTCATGTAGAAAGTTGCCGCGAGTTGCGTGTGGCTTGCATCTAAACTAGAGGAGAGTCCTAGGAAAGCCCGACAAGTCATCATTGTCTTCCACAGGATGGAATGTAGAAGAGAGAATTTGCCCATGGAGTTTTTGGACCTGAGTTCAAAGGTTAGAGTCCAAAAATAATGTTAGGTTTACTTAATCCAAATAAATATACGTGATTAGGAAAAAATTAGAAAGAGATGTAAAATTTACTGTTTTCAGGGTCTTGCTCAGACAAATTTGTTTTTGCTTCAAAAGAAGTTTGCAGAGTTGAAGGTGGAATTGAGCAGGACAGAAAGGCATATACTGAAAGAGATGGGTTTTGTTTGTCATGTTGAGCATCCGCACAAATTTATATCAAACTACCTCATGACCTTAGATACACCTTCTGAATTGAGACAAGAAGCTTGGAATCTTGCAAATGACAGGTACTTATTATGACTGCTTCAAGTTTAATTTTATGCTGCATGTTATTCTATACACTATACCTTGATATCATTTTCTTGAAGTTGGCTTTTATCAATTTAGGCACGTAGATTTCATGTAGTTTTGTTCTAGGTACCAACACCTATTGAACAAAAGTACAGTGTTATAAGATGATGATAGAGCTGTTTCAGCTATATTAACATTCAAATTAGTTGCCTTAAAATTCAGCTATCTGCAACTTATCAATTCTTTTAGTCTTTTTTTTTTCTGCCTCTATATCATACTGGACACTCATAATACTTCGTGGCTTAAGTATTTTACTAATTTTATGTTCCATATCTCATGGCCTTCAACTGGTATGCCTAAAACTGCTAAGAACTTAGCCATTTTCTATCAAATTGTAAGTCATATTTATGACTTGATTATTGACATTAAATTTGATCAGAGGTAGATTCTTACTTGGTTGAAGTTTTTTTTTTTTTTTTCTTTCTTGAAGTTGTACTATTGAAGGCATTGAATTTCTGTTGTTATGTCATTTTGCATATCTTGCTAACAAGTTGTATCATTTGATGGTTTTGAGTTCTACTTTATGTTCTTGAAGTAAAAATTTGCTTTTTCATTTTTTCCCTATTTGGAGCAGTCTGCGAACAACTTTGTGTGTTCGTTTCAAAAGTGAAGTTGTGGCTTGTGGAGTTGTATATGCTGCTGCACGAAGGTTCCAGGTTCCACTTCCTGAGAATCCACCTTGGTGGAAGGCATTTGATGCAGAGAAATCTGGGATCGATGAAGTTTGTAGAGTTCTAGCTCACCTGTACAATCTTCCCAAGGCGCAGTATATATCAATCTGCAAGGATGGCGATTTTTCTTTTTCCAATAAGTCTTCAGATTCACAATCACAAGCCATTCCAAAGGTGATTATTATTCCTTGTCCAGATATTTTTACGAATAGCTTCCGTAGTTAATTTGTTTGTTTCTCCAGAGTTTACCTATTATCAGAAACAGAATGCTGTTTAAGCATACACGTTTCCACAAGTGAAGCAACCTGATGCTTGTGATACACAAGGAATATCAAGTGCAAGGGTTTTGGAGATCTCCCATATCCATTAACAAGAAGGAGAACATTTAAATCTTTTTTCTATATTCTTACCGGTTGAAATTGATGCACTCAGGATGAAGTTTCTCTCTTGCAGGAAAATCCACAGGCCACCTCACCGACCAATAATGATGCTACAGTTACCAAGGCAGCTGTGGCCACAGTTACTGTGGAATCTGGCGGATCTAAGGGTGCAATACTGAAAGTGGCCTTAGACAAGTTGAAGGAATCCAAGAAGAGTGATGATGAATTGAAATCTTCTGGGGGAGAGGCAAGAGAAGAGCCCATTTTGAGGTCCAAGACTGAGCAAAGAACAGAGGCAAGTGGTGATAGGAGCAAGGAGAGAGAGAGGGACAGGGATAGGGACAGGGACAGGGAAAGGGAAAGGGATAGAATGAAGGGCCAGGATCGTGATAGGGGCAGAGAATTGGACAGGGAAAGAGAGCAGGAAGAGGCTGAGAGGGATAGGGATAAATCCAAGGATCGAGGACATCGGTCAAAGGATAGAGGTAAAGAATCGGGGTTCTTATTTGGTGGATTTATAGCTTCATGTTCCTTGTATGTTAAAGTTTCAGGATTTAAAACTACTGCAGTTGTCCTTTTAAAAGATGTGTAAATATATGAGCTGTTTTAAATGCAGGGTATCCAGAGAAATCACGCCATCATTCATCCCGAGGTATGCTTCAATATCTACAATTTATTAGCATACTTATTTTCATGTGCATCTAGGTGTCGATTATAGTGTCTAAACCATTCCTCTCTTTTTGTCCAGATCGTAACTACCACAGTTCCTTGTATTCTTCAAGGGAGAAGGATCGCCATAGGCATCATTCCTATTCCTAAAATTACGACTGGAGAACATAATCTTCCTGCCGAGGTTTCCAAGCAGCTAGGAATGGCTGGTTGGGATATGGAGCATCATTTGTTTTGACATTTTAAATGCGAATCTAGTGCTACCTCTCTCGATCTCTTTATCCCAAGTAACAACAGCTTACCCCAGTTGGAGCTAGCTTTTTAAACAATAATGATAGCAATGATTTATGACATTCCTCATTTTTCCTTATTCGTTAATCGTTAGTCTCCAGAACAATTTCTCATTTGGATGACGATGATTCGTCCTTATCTAAGGAATTGCACTACATTCTACTGTAAATAGCATAATATAAATTCTTCACGACCATATTGGTAAAGTTGAAATACGACATTCTACTGACATCTTATAGGAAAAGGACATTGATTTAATTTAATTTGGATGCCAGTTTTCTTAATATATTTCTTTGTTATTCGACACTTCTCATCTATCATAATTATCTTATAGTTTCTATGTAATAGTAAACTAGTTTCTTTTGTATTGGTGAAGCTTAAAAATTATGTACTGGAATTACTATTTAAAATTATGGAATTTTAAACTTGTTATTTCAAATGTAATTTGAAGTAATGATTTTATTGTTAATTTATATAAAGAATTATATGAAAACAAAGTAAAGCATGTAGGTGCTTGATTAGTTGATATGGGAAGAAAGGAAAGAGTAAAAATGAAAAATGATGGTAATATATTATGATTGAATGGTCAGAATTTTTATACTCCTTTTTGGGACAATTATGTACATTTATTTTTATTTTTCACTATATTCATTATAAATCTTATTATCATTTCTTCAAGTAAATTAAGCACACTCTAAGAGTTACTGAAAAACAAATTGAATTGTAGTAGAATAAAAATTATTTTTAGTAAATATAGATAACTATTTTAGATCATGTGTATTTATTCAAACACCTTTTTTTCTCTTCAACTTGTTTTTTGTATGTAACTCATTAGGTTTTTAAATATATTGGCAATTAATATAAATTATAAGCCTAAATTATATTTAGGAGTAGATAAATTAAACTCCTTTAAGCTATCTTTAATCCTCTAATTAAAAAATTAATATTCATAAATCAAGATTGACATCTAGCAATATATTATGACCGTCCATATATTTAGAAATGTCAAAGTGATTTTGACTATCTTTTTTTATGCATTAGTTTTTCGTATAATTAAATCATTTCATCATGTAATCTTCTGATTATATATAGAGTATATAATTAATGCCTATTTGTGGGCAAACATATTAATTCTCATCATTAGTAATTGATTTTATTTATGAAATTTGAATATTATTTCCAAAGTATCAATCCACCTTGCCCAAAGATTTCCTAAATCAATATGAATCGAGAACAATAGAACATTCTTCTTAATCACTATAGGGTGATAAATCGTTAGTTACTGAACTACTTACATATAGTTCATGCTATATTCAATAAATACCAATTAGGTTATCCTTGACTAGAATAAATCATAAATAGTTTCAAAATATAGCAATCACTATTTGAGATACTTTAGAGATCTCAAGTTCAAAGATCACTTATACAATCATCATAATAAAATGTTCATAAACACACAAGTAATGTTCTAAATGAAATTCTCATGGAACCAATTCAATGAACTTGTTCTCTAATAAACACTCATATATTTGTTTAAGTATCTCTATACTTTAGTACATAAAATTGATTACTTCCTTCATATGAAAGAAACATAATGTTTGCTAGTCCTTTTATGCTTTATTAATGTCTAGTCTTAAAATAGTAATGACTGTGAATGATTTAGGGATAATACATAAATGAAATATTAATCTAACAATTGTGATCTCCTTATAATGTCATTCTAATGTATATTTACCTCTTAGACTTTATCATATATAAAAGATAAAGAATTATTTCACTAAATTACAACCAACCGATTTGCTATAGAATATAAACTAACAATCTCTCATTTGCACTAAACTAATTGTTTAAGTATCCTATACCATATTACTATATGACGATCATACTATTGCTGGGACAATAGTTTAGTAAGAGTCTACGAGATTCTTTATAGCGAGTGCTTGCTTAAATCTTATAACTTTCTTTTTAATTATCCTTATAATTAAGAAAAACTATATAAATATATACTGGGATCTTTGATAAGATCTTAGCTCCTTTTGCATGATCAATGGCTCCAATGTTTTGTAATACATTACTGTTTGAGCAATACAAGGAATTATACCAAGTTCATTAAATAACTTTTTGATTCAATTAATTATTTTTACTAAATGAAAATTATATTTTGGATTAATTAGCAATTAATGCTACATTAGAACCTTTCTAATCTCAAAATAATATTATTTCAAACTTAAAAAGGATTTACTTCTAAAGCTAATATTCATATAACTTTGAACTCAATATCAACTCATACAAAGAAAAATGGATATCTTTAATACTTCATATGTATCAAATACCTTAAATACTAAACACCTTCAGTATATGATCCACGTCTATGGATTTGGAATAGGTAAACAACTTTCATATATGATAAGTTATTAACTTTTTATATCCAATATAAGTTTTTCTTAGACTATCATATATTTAACAATTAAAAATATAAATTGTTTATTCTTTATGAGTAATATTTCTCTACATACTCCTACTGAAGAGGACAACTATTACTCCTACTAAATTTCTTGTAAACATGATAAAGCTACAATCATTTCCAAAATAAACTCTTTGAATTTATTATGAAAATGAATCTTTCAATATCTCAACCTTTTAACTATATATCAAATGTATCCACAAAAAACACTAGTTCTAATTGGATGTATTTTCATGAAATTTGAACCTTCCAAAATTTTATCCTACTCTCACTAGTTATTTTGAGAATTATTATTCAATAAGTATACATTGAAACAAATATTTTGTTCAATGGGCTTGTAAAATTATATTCAACCTTTTGGTATCTCATATCCTTCTATTATCCTATTTAGTTATGAACTTATTGGATAATATATGCTTCAAATAAGCATCACATCCAAAATCATTAAGTTTGATTCTTTCAAAGTCTTACCATTCTATATCTAATATAGAATCTTATTAATTGATTTAATTGGAACTGTCGAAGGTAAATTACTGCGTTAGGCATAACTATAAAAAATAAATATTGCTCATACAAAATCTTATATTATGTTTTCCTCCTTACAAAAATCCATATTGTTATGAAATTTAGTTATAAAGATATTCACCAGAGAATCATATTCCCTATAGATAAAAACTGATATCTCACAACATCAATCTCGTCAAATTTCTTCGATATTCTTAATGCTAAATTTATACGTACATTTAAATACTTTGAACTTTTCAAATTTTAACTCAATATTTCAGTTAATATGTATGAATCTATCATATGAAGTCATCATTAAATATAGTAAAATGTAGGTACTATCATTTTATGAATTGTTATTACATTTCATACATCATATGTACAAGATTTAACAATTTAATACTATCATCCTTTTACCTAAGGTTGATTCAATCATTCTTCAACCTAATAAGTCTCAACAGTTTCATATGATTCATAATTTAAAAAAAAAGATACATATGTCCTTAAATGTAACTTTGTCATTCTCAATATATTTAACCAGCATATAATAAAAGATTAGTTTCGATTATGTTTCATTGTATTCTTACCACTTATATCAAGTGTAAGTCTCCCTTGATCCAACAAATACAAATTATTTGCATAATCTTGGATAAACTAGTTTTATTCAACAACATGTCTTATCATGTTAAATACTTTAATAATGATGAATCTAAATTTAATATCAAATACTTATAAGCATAGAATGTAAATACATATGATCTCTATCATATCATATATTGGCAAGAAAAGTTATGCAATTATTTTTCCTTATGATAATAACTATTATCATATTTAAGCCAATGCCTTCAATTATAATCCTTATTTATACTTTTAGCATGCTAAATTAACTAGAATAATTCCATCAAGGTATTATACTTTTATCTCTACTCTATGCAACCTCTCATGTCATGCTATCATGGTGTTCAATACATAGTACATGTTGTCATTAAAGTTTAATATATTAGTCAACTTAAAATGTCATTATATTTTTTCATCTATATGATAGTAACATATTTATAAACATTGTTACCAAATCCTTGATAGGGATTAATAGCAAATTTGTATAATATATGTACGAATCTTCTTTTATATCTTTAAGAACTCTTCTCAAACATAACCTATGGCTAAGAATTTGGTTCATCAACTCTTTAATATCAACTATACTAAACAAAGGTAATTTCTAATCATAAGATGATATAAATATAAGAAACACAAGTAGTTATTATATGCCATAATAACCAAGCCCTCATTACTATTCAAAAAGATTACTCTAATTTCTCAAGTAGGCTAGGTTCCCATTCAAATTTAGTTGATCTTGAGTTTATTCAACAAACCAACTGAACTAAAATTAAGTAGATAACACCTTTATCAATCATATCTCATACGACTCTTAGATCCATTAAGTAACAACTCTTACCAAAACATATCTTATATGTTATTCTTAATCCTACCTTTAAATTCATGTGATCATGAGTTTGCACATCTAATTCATATGAATTTAGTTAAGTAAGATCCATTGTAATATGACTAAATATATTTGGGTCAAAGCATCATTGAATTTGCTTAACAAGCCTAACAATAAAAAGAACTTTAGTTTATTCTTATAATAATATAATGCAATAATCATATTCAAAACCTGCACTCAATATTTTTTGTAACGCCCCAAATTAGGGGTTAGATGATTACAAACATTTAGTACGTTTATACTTGCTATATGCATATTGGCATAAATATTTTGGCAGGCATTCATGGCATTTTCCGGGTACATTGGTGTAATGAAACTTTGAATTGATTCGGACAATATTAATATAATTTTAGTAATTTGTAGATACTTCAATGATTTTTAGAAATTGTTGGTGATGTATTTAGTATTTTTTGAACAATTATTTGAAAGTCATTATTTTATGACGAAATTTTTGGTAAATTTTTGGAAGTTGTCTGGAACTTCTGGGTATTTATTTGATAGAAGAAATCATCCGAAATCATAACAATATTTTTGGTTATTTAAAATGAATATTTTATTAATTTAATAGAATATCCGTCGCATATGCTCAGCTGTTTTAGAATAAAAACCGGTCTGAGCTTACGTTTGTCTTTGTTCTTCGTCTTCACCAAGCGTCAGGATTACTGGAATTCCTAGCTAAATCGGTAAGTAGCTATACTGTTTTAATTTATGGTGTTATATATATGTTTGCATGTATGGTTATATATATGATCTGGTTTTATGGGAGGATAAGAGAAAGGGGGAAGGAAATTTTTAGATTTATCATGTTTGAAGATTTTGATGATTCTGATAGGTTAGAAATGCTGTATAGGTTAGTTTTAAAGTGATGAAGCTAAAAGAATTGAGAAAGAAAAGAAAAAAAATGATGTGAACAGTGCAATGTTCGTAAGGTAGGAGACGATGAATAGTGTCGGTCAACAGTAACTGTGAATAGTATCGGTCAACAGTCGTCAACAGTACCGGGTCAACAGTGTCGGTAACAGTAACGGGTCAACAGTATCTTGCTACAGTACAGTCTCCGTGAACAGTGTTGTACGTATTTGTGAACAGTAGTATACGTATTTATGAATAGTACATGTAGATGGCGGGAGATAAAGACGAGCGTATTAAGAGAGAAATATTTATTCACAGAGATAGGACATTAATTCTCAAATGCTATGCCAATAAGCAACATAAGGATCATAGGAAATGCTAAGAAGAGCAAAAAATTGCGAGCTGGATCATTTAGCTCTACACGAAGAACCAAACAAAGATACATAATGATAAGAATTACACAAAAACATGCGATAGCGGACAACATTTTGAAATTTGGTTTTCGTCTAGAAGAAATTTTGAGGTAAGAAAGAATGTGTAGGGATGAAGTAAATGATGGAGGAGTGGTAGCTATTTATAGAACATATCTAGCCGTTTTTGACCGTTATTTAGCCGTTATTA
>JANZLC010000202.1:15496105-15517620 GCA_026413385.1 Erythroxylum gracilipes | reverse complement strand
TGAACAAGAAAATGCATTGTCTTAATTTCCCTTTGAGCTCACATGTATCAAGATTTCGGGTCCTAACCCTTAATATGAGAACGGGATGTTACACTCCATACTTTAATCTATGAGTTCGACTGCTTTCTTTATAAAGAATAAACATAACATTTGATAGTTTTTTTTACGTTTTATTAATGTCTAGTCTTAATAAAATAATAATCAGGAACAACTTAAGAATAAGAATAATTTATAAATATAATATGAATCTTATGATTCTTAAGTCATTCCTAATCGTTATTCTATTAAGACTATCATAATTTTATTTCTAATGTATATTTATCTCACAAATTTTATTATATACATCTGAATATTTATAAGATTGAAAAATATGGTAAAAATATGCTTAAGATTTCATACGACATGATAAAAGTCACTTATTTTCAGAATCATTTGTGTTGAAACAATTTTTGTCGATAATGGAGCAGAGGTAACCAACCATTCTTCGTGCCTATACATTTGTATGTTTAAGCAAATCGGGGACCCTACAAAATAGTGAAATATTGGCATCACTTAAAAATGCTGGACTTCTGACCAATGAAGATGATGTTGCTATGATGCGGTTCTTGAATGCTGACGTGGAAGAATGTGTTTCTTATGGGCATTTTAGAAAATTTTGTGTGTTTGCTCCCCTCTAATCGATCGATTTCATGATGATCCTAGGTGAAATATTTTTCTCATTTTTGCATAATCATAACAAAAATGGCATATCATAACTCTAATCATGATGATCCGATTAGAGTTATATTTTTTTATTTTTGTAATTGAGTCCTCAATTTTTACTAATTGGTATTTATCATTATAAACAGGAACTTATTTTTTATTACTATTTTTTGGTCGATACAAGAAGTATTAATTAGAAACTCTGGTCTAATCCACCTAATTTTACTATTCCTTTTCTATAAATGCAAGAAAATTACATCTAATTTTAACATGAGAACTGCACCGGATTGATCCTCTAAGAATTGGTAATTAGTCAATATATCTGCAATCAAACACATAAGAACACAGCCCGGATTAGAATGGAAAAAAAAGAGTAGTTCGGGTTGTATCTATTTCCGTCTAATGTTATTTGTTAAGAATGTGAGGTTACCTTAAAAAGATACGTAATGTAAATGTACGTAATGTTGAATACGAAGAGCCCAATTACTTAGGAGATCTACATTATAAGTTTAGTGAGGTAACATGTTTATAAGTTTTAAAACCATGTTTTAACCTAAAAATTTAAGACATTAAATTTATGAGTCATTTATATATATATATATATCTTTTATTAATTTTATCTCTTTTTGTAACGTGGAATTCTTATTCACCTTTGACATCCAAACATGTAAAAATCTAAACTAGCTTTTAATTGATAATAAATTAATAATATATACTTCAATTATTTGAAATAAGATTGACAGTATAAAATTATAACAAAGTCCAAACTCAAGAGACTAAAGAATAAGAACAGATTCTTTATTAGGAGTAATCAATTCCTCCTATATTATATCCCTCTTACAACACCCTAATGTAAGAGGGTGCTCCAACCTCCGAATAGTAGCCTCCGCCTCTCTCCTACGAGGACCTAACGTCGCATTTTATCCATTCACCACTCATTATCCGCATAAAATAAAGACAATTAGATCACTTATCCCAAACACCGGAATTGTTCTTGCATTCGTTTTATCCTTATCTCTTATTATTCAGAATTCTTCAAATAAAATACCAAAGCCCCTCACCTCACTTCTTCTTCCACAACACACACGCGTGTCCTCTCCTTTCTCTGATCCTTTTCAATTTATTCTCTCATATTCTAAAAATGAAAATGAAACTTACTACTTTATCTCTTCTTGAATTTTGAAAATAATTCCCCTAACCAATTGTCATTCACACATGTATAGAATCTACACGTCTATATATCATTGACAATCCATCCACTGCTGGTGTTGATTTAACTATTCCACGGCTGAGCTCTGAAATCCACCAACTGTAGGTTAAAGGAGAAAGAAAAATACCCAACAGATTCTATGTTCCTCCACAAAGGTGAAGAAATAGAGCAAGTGATTGACAGATAATGTACCCATTTCCAATCTTAAACGGTCTGTACAATTAGTTTATTTTTCTCGTTCTGCAGTTTCGGATTTAATTCATGAATCTCATTCTCCGGTTCATTTGTTGTCTTTGGCCGATTCTTTTTCCCCTTCTTGCCAATTCCTTGTAAAGTGCCGTACTTTTGGTTTCACTGCAATTTTGCTTGGCACAGACGCATGGTTTTTTCTAGGTATGCGTTCTTTCGATTGGTGCTTTGTGGTTACGGAGATTCGTTTTGAGATTTGACTTCTTGGAGGATATATAGACGTTAATTGAAAAGTTGAAGAAAGGAGTCATACGTTTGTGATTGGTGTAGCAATGGTGTCTGCAAATGATCCTATTGAAACGTTTCTCAATTCCATTCAAGTGGTGAAAGATGTTTTTGCGCCTTTTGAGCTGGGGCTTAAAAGAGCTGCTAGGGACTTCGAGAACAGCTGGGGAGTTCCTAAGAACGGGAACAAGCTGAACCAACTTGAGTCAGTGAATGAGTTGAATTGCAGTTATAATACCAATCATAACACCAAGGTTCAGATCTGTTCTGTGAAAAAGAAGTGTGTTAGTAATTGCAGTACTGATATTGGGCGCCGTCCGATGGGTGAAAAGAAAAAGAAGGGATTGTCAATAAAGGTCCCTGTAAAAACTGTTCTAGGGATGTTCTCCATGAGTTTGGAAAAAGGGCCCGATGATAGAAGAACTGAGGTGTCAGAGACATGGGTGAAAGATCGAGAAGGCGAGTCTTGCGTAAATTGTTTTCAATTTGCTGTGACTTGGTCTTTGTTGGTTAGTGGGTTTGTTCAGGCTTTTCCTACCCCTTTCAAGACTAACAAAAAACGGTGCCAGAAGGTAAGTGACGAGGAGAAAGGGTTTTTGCTGCTGCGCAAACCAGAGTTAAATTCAAAAACTTTGAGTCAACCAAGACGGAGGGAGTTAAAGGACGAATCTGTTGAAATGCTCCATTGCTGGAAAGATGGGTATGTTAAAGAAAGGAAACAGGTGTCACTAGAGTGCCTCATTGGTTCTATATTTGACCAATTGGTTCGCAATCTGTCAAAATTTGATCCGATCTTTCAAGAGACTGATGACAAAGGCTGGGATAGTGATTGTTCAGCGTTACCCCCCCAGGCATCTCACTTTGATCAACCGAAGACAGTGATGGGTATTTGGGAAAGTAGAAAGGTGGATGTAAATGGGTTTTTGGGCAATATGAGTTTTGCAAGAGTAGGAGGTGTGCCCTCAAGTTTAGTTGGAGTATCTTCTTCAGTAAATGAAGAGGGTGATCATGGTGCCAGTAGAAGTGACGAAACAGGGGGTAGTTTACCTCAGAAGCTGGCGGGTGGGATACTTAGCATTCCCTTGTCTAATGTTGAAAGATTAAAATCCACTTTATCTACAGTTTCGTTGACAGAGTTAATTGAACTTGTGCCACATATTGGGAGATCTTCAAAAGACCATCCTGACAAGAAAAAGCTATTTTCTGTCCAGGATTTCTTTAGATACACAGAAGCTGAAGGTAATATTTGTGTTTGTTGCTTTTATACACTTCTGTATGTCCATATGAAGATTTTATTCATTGTTTCAGGAAAAAGGTTCTTTGAGGAACTGGATAGAGATGGTGATGGGGAAGTAACTTTGGAAGATCTTGAAATTGCAATGAGAAAAAGAAAACTATCGCAAAAATATGCACGAGATTTCATGCGACGTGCTAAAAGTCACTTATTTTCAAAATCATTTGGGTGGAAACAATTTTTGTCGTTAATGGAGCAGAGGGAACCAACCATTCTTCGTGCTTATACTTCTCTATGTTTAAGCAAATCTGGGACCCTACAAAAAAGTGAAATATTGGCATCACTTAAAAATGCTGGACTTCCAGCCAATGAAGATAATGCTGTTGCTATGATGCGTTTCCTGAATGCTGACACGGAAGAATCTATTTCTTATGGGCACTTCAGAAATTTTATGCTTTTGCTCCCCGCCGATCGACTTCAGGATGATCCTAGGTGAAATCTTTTCTCATTTTTGCATAATCATAACAAGGCTTGGCACATGTTTGTTAGTTATTTAGTGTCAATATTGCCATGTGAGCAGAAAATGGATGTTTAATCATATAATTCAACCTCTATATGGGAAATTTGGGATTGATTAGTTGAATAATTTGTATGGTGTACTATTTTATTTTACTGCTTTGGATGGCAACTTCTGCATCATACCAAGCTCATCAGTATGTTTTTTCTGAGTTATGAAACTATACGATAAGATGGGTTGTGCAACTACCATAGTCCTTTCCCAATGTCCCACCTATAATTTAAAAATGGATCTATGCTTACATCTTGTAATACATACAGAAGCATATGGTTTGAAGCTGCTACAGTTGTTCCCGTTGCACCACCTGTGGAACTTCCTGCTGGAAGTGTTCTGAGATCGGCTTTGGCTGGGGGTCTTTCATGTGCCCTCTCTTGTGCCCTAATGCACCCTGTTGATACAATAAAGGTATAATGTGACTGCAGAATGCATCCTCTTGTATTCAAGTCTTGATATTTGATTGGCGAGTGGCCACTTGTTTAAATGTTTATAAATGACCTCATAAAGCTTGTTTTTGTCACTATTTCTATGGCTAATGTACATTTATGGAGAATAACATGATGTAAATCAAGATGGTGTATCATGGCTTGGGTCTATCTCCAGTGGTTGTTCTGTTTTCAGCAGATAATTGCATGGTTGTGATGGCAATTTTTCCATCAGAACAAATTAATGCTGTAAAAATGGTTTTATCCGTACATCTTATCCTATGGGCTTTGATGGACATCACAGCAACTGTCAAAGTAATTATCAGAACCTTCTCAGTAATGGAAATGACTAAGATTGTGTATGAATGAGCAATATGTATTTAAACTCCATTTTTGTTTAATTCAGGTTTCCTGCAAGATTCTGTTTAACATCTGTTGTACTTCCTCTGTGAGCATTCTGAAATATTAAATGTGCATGTATAAACCTTTTCTTATGGTAATTTTAGTATAACCTTAGGTAACTATAAATCCTTAGAAAGAGCTGTTCCTGGGTTGCAAGAATTTTAGGGACTGATTGCTTTGACATTTATGCCATGAGATATTCTTGACTACATCACACCATTTTCTCCATGCTGGCTTTACATGGTTTTTTTTTTGTTTTCCCTTGGGCCTGATATTCGCTGGTAAGGATGAGAAAGCCTTTCATTTGAGAAGCATGCTTGTGGCTTGCGAAGATTGGAGTATTTATGTGTATAGATAGCCAAACTTGAATATTATTCAATAGGAATCTATGTAAATTGATTTCTCATGGTAGTCTTAAAGGTCATTTATGTCCATCGTTCCACAGACCCGAGTGCAAGCTTCAACCTTAAGTTTTCCTCAAATCATTTCAAATCTTCCTGAAATTGGAATACGGGGATTATACAGGGGTTCAATCCCTGCAATTTGGGGACAGTTTACAAGGTACTCTAGCAGATTTCATTCTTTTGAGCTTTATGACAACCACTTACCTATTGACCTAATGTTTTTCTCTCTTCTCATTGCAGTCATGGACTTCGAACTGGGATATTTGAAGCTAGCAAACTTTTGCTGATAAATGTTGCCCCCACACTCCCAGAAATTCAGGTAATTGTATTCTTTTATTTTATCTCTCATTTGTTTGGATTATACAAAACATTAAATGTTAATCCCTTTGAGGATCCTTTGGTCACGATTTCTTGACTGCTTTGGGTGATAATAGTAACTTTCTGATTAAGCTTGATATGCTACTACTATTTTTACTGTTTGATTCTCATTTAGGAGTGTACACAGTTTATCTCTTTCATGATTTTACTTCGTAGTTTTATGGCCATCCTCATTTTACCTGTGCTTACAAGAATTACTAGTACAACTTGTATCTCCTATATATACTTGATATGGGAATATGTGATTTGTAACTTATCACATAGAGCTACCAATGAGTTTCAGAAGGATGTCCTTTTGTGCAGGTTCAATCTATGGCATCATTCTGTAGCACTTTGCTTGGAACAGCAGTACGTATCCCGTGTGAGGTATTGAAGCAGCGATTACAAGCTGGCTTATTTGATAATGTTGGGGAGGCCATTGTTGGTACTTGGAACCAAGATGGTCTCAGGGGGTTTTTCCGAGGGACTGGTGCGACACTTTTCCGTGAGGTTCCATTTTATGTTGCTGGCATGGGACTATATGCTGAATCAAAAAAGGTGAGAATCCAAATTGATATTTGCAAGATTCCATTACCTTCTTTGACGGATGTGTTCTGATCATATACTAATCAGATCGTACTTTTGATACGGAGAATCATTCAACTAGTCGTGGACCCAAATATGCATTCTATTTTAATGATTCAACTAGTCGTGGACCCAGATATGCATTCTATTTTAATGAATCATCTTTATGCTTCTTAAGGTTGCACAGCAGCTACTGAGGCGGGAGTTGGAACCTTGGGAAACAATATTGGTGGGGGCTTTATCTGGAGGATTAGCAGCTGTTGTCACTACTCCTTTTGATGTAATGAAAACCAAGATGATGACTGCTAGAGGAAGATCTTTACCAATGACAATGGTAGCCATCTCTATATTTCGACATGAAGGACCTCTTGGACTATTCAAGGGAGCAGTACCAAGGTTCTTCTGGATTGCACCCCTGGGCGCCATGAACTTTGCTGGCTATGAACTGGCCAGGAAGGCATTGAACAAAAATAACGAGCAAACAAATGATCAGACATCTCAGAAGAAGCTGACCTGACCAGTTCTGGGTAAAGGGGGTGCATTTTGAACCATGAGCTTAAATATATTTGATCTTTGTTTGTCAAAAGCCGTTTGCCAGTATTTAGCAGATCGACATCAAGATCCATCTGTCGACAAGTCCCTGAAATTTTTGTCCCTTTTGTCAGCCATAGTTCCATCGTTTACTCTTGTACAATCTTCAGATGATACTGGCATTCATCTTTTGCTTTTCGGCTGTATAGTAATTTACGATTGTTGCTACTTGGAGTTAACGGGTCGGTTGCAGCAGCATGTAATTTTAAAATCTAGGTGCTACTGCTGCATCCCAACATGTCCATCTACAAACTTTCCAAATTTTCCTCAGCCAAAATACTGCCAACGTTGATGAAGTTAGCCTATGTTTGTTTTTCAACATGCAATTTTAGGTAATCTATCAGATCTTTTTTTTAAAATACATTTTAATATTATATTAATTTTTTAATTCTCGAAAACACATGAGATTAACAAGAACGAAAAAAATTTTAAAAAAAGAAAAAGAGTTGCAACTATACCACAGAGATTACCTTATGCATGTAATCCTGCATCGGTTTACCAAGTTTTTGTTTGAGATTGTAAAAAGTTTGGATAGCTTTCACCCTTGCAGACCTGATCTTCACACCAAACATCTCATGTAGGTGATGGATCATTGTACTAGCAGTTTTCAGACAATCAATTTGCTTTTGTAATATGCCACTAATAGAACATTAGATTTGAATTTGAAGGAAGCTAAGACCTAATTGAGGTACATAACATTCCTCTCCTAACAGTAATGCTCTTGTATTTCTTTATTTTAACTGTCTTTGCTTGGTACGTGGCGATTTCGAAGGTCATCCCCTTCCACTTTAGCTCTAGTTTAGCTCTCTTTTCTTAACTCTCTTCAATTAAGTCTCCCCCCTAACTTTCATAATGAACATGATTGTCATAATGCGTGTTTGTGTTTATTTTTGTTTTTGTTTTTGTATTAATCTTTTGTCGAGAATCATTTGTTGTATTGTTGATGAATGGATATTGTATATTTAAGTTCTTAGTTATAAGATATTAGGGATCAAATCATATGTATTATACAAATGAAATACTGTGCATCTTTTATATTGTAGATTTCATTGTTAGATGATAAAACAAAAAAGTACATGTTGCAGGCATAATCGATTCTTACTATTTTAATATCATAACTATTTGCAATAGCATAATTCTATATTGATTTTCTAAACTTTGGTCCCTTGAAGATAACTCATCATAATTTTTGGCAGCCCTCTAATACTCTATAATTGGGTTACTTTGATATTTTCTCAACATTCTTACAACAAATGCAATGTCAAGTCTTGTACAAACCTGAGTATACATTAGGCTCCCTACTGCAAAAGCATATGAAATATTTTTTAGTTGTTCCCTTTCAAGCTCATTTTTCAGGCACTAATTGAAATTGAACCTATCACCCTTCACAATATGTGCTATATTCGATGAACAATCTTTCATCCTAAATTTTTCTAAAATCTTATTAATATAGGTTTCTTGGGATATACCCAAAATATATTGAGATCTGTCTCTATAGATCTTAATGCTATTGACATAAGATGTCTCACTCATATCCTTCATATCAAAATTCTTAGAAAGAAATTGTTTCACCTCATATAGCAAACCCTTGTCGTTTGTAGCAAGTAGAATATCATCCGCATATAAAATAAGGAAACAAATTTTACTCCCACTAACTTTCTTATATATGCATTGATCCATGATATTCTCTACAAAACCATATGAAGAGATGATATCATGGAATTTCAAATATCATTGACGGGAGGCTTGTTTCAATCAATATATGGATTTCTTAAGCTTACTAACCAAACTCTCACCATCACTAGAGGAGAATCCTTCTGGTTGTTTTATATAAAGCTCTTCCTTTAGGTCTCCATTTAGGAACGTTGTTTTCACATCCATTTGACGTAGTTCCAGATCAAAATGGGTAACCAATGCCATAATCACTTGTAAGGAATCCTTCTTAGATACAGGAGAAAAGGTTTCTGTGTAATCGATTCCTTCTTATTGAGTAAATCCTTTGGCAACAAGTCTTGCTTTATATTTTTCAATGTTGCCTAATGAGTCCTTTTTTAGTCTTGAAGACCTATGTACATCCAATGATCTTTGCACTATTAGGAAACTCGACAAGATTACAGACTTTGTTAGATGCCATAGAATTCATCTCATCTACTATGGCATTATACCACAACTGAGATTCATTGCAACTCATTACTTATGAAAACGTTTCAAGGTCATTTTCGGCTCCAATATTATAGTCAGCTTCTTGTAAATACATAACGTAATCACTAGGTATTGTTGATTTCTATTGTCTAGTTGATCTTTTTAATTTTGTATTAGCTCCCTCCTATGGAGGAGCTTGTACAACCAATTACTAAACAACATCTGGTGATTGTTGAACAATTGGATCTATTAGACTGTCATCAGTAGCTTGTGGAACTTCAATGATTGATTGTTCAACACCTGTTTAACTTTGAGGGATGCTATGAATGACAACCAATCTATTACTTGAAGTAGGAGGAGTTTTTATTTCACAATGATTCTTCTCAAGAACTACGTCCAGAGATTGATCACTTCCAATGATCAAGTCATTCTCAAGAAACTTTGCATCTCTTGATTCCACAAACCTAGTACTATGAGATGGATGATAAAATATGTACCCTTTGGACCTTTCAACATAACCAATGATATAGCCACTTATAGTCCTCGGATCCATTTTCTTTTCTTGTGGATTATAAACTCTTACTTCAGACAAGTATCCCTAAACACGTATATGTCGCAAACTCAGTTTCCAACCTTTCTATAACTCAAATGGTGTTTTTGAAACAGCTTTGTTTGTAACTCGATTTAATATATATGTTGTTTTAAGAGCTTCAATCCATAAGGATTTAGGAAGTTTAGAGCTGCTAAGCATACTCCTCACCATGTCTAATAATGTTCGGTTTCTTCTTTCTGCCACACTATTTTGATTTGGAGACCCAAGCATGGTGTATTGAGATATTATCCCATGTTCTTAAAGAAACTTTACAAATGAACTAGGTGCTTGTCCATCCTCAGTGTATCTACCATAAAATTCTCCACCTCTATCTAATCTCACGATCTTTATTTCTTACCGCTTTGTCTGTCTACTTCCATTTTAAATACCTTAAAGGCATCTAATGCTTCGCTCTTGTTATGAAGCAAGTACAGGTACATATATCGCGAGTAATCATATCTATAAATGAGATGAAATATTTCTGACCATATGAGTCCATTTCTGGACAAAAAATATCTGTATGTATGATCTCTAATATGTCTGAACTCCTCTTGGCACCTTTTTTGTCATATTGGTCTACTTTCCCTTTATGCAGTCCACACAAACATCAAAGTCAGCAAAATCCAGAGTATTAAGTACTCCATCATTCACTAATTTTTTAATTATTTCAAAGGAAATATATCCCAATCTTCGATGCCACAACATAAAATATTGTTCATTCATAACACATCTTTTAATACCAGCATTATTATAGACATGTATTGTATTGTGAAAAACATTTTCTTGCAAATTATTTCGGGAAAGACCATCAATCATTGTACCATTCCCAACAAGATTAGATCCATGATATAAACCAAATGATGTATTTGAAAAGTTAAAGGAATATCCTAAAGGTACAAGTCTTGAAACTGAAATCAAATTTCTAAGGAAACTTGGAATATAAAATGTTCATTCCAAATTCAATACTAATTTGCATGTCCCAACAACTTCCATATGTGAACACATCTTGTTGCCTGAATAAGATGCACTGTTCACTGCCTATTGGCTTCCTGTGGTTTAGAAAACCCTGCAAGGTATTGGAAATATATATATTATAGAACTAAAATCAATCCACAAGGTGTTATTACAAACATCAACCATATTAGATTCATAACAAACAAGTGATATTGACATATCTTTCTTCATAAGCCAAGCCTTAAATTTGGAACAATCCTTCTTTATATTCCCTTTCCTTTTGCAGAAGTGACATTTGGGATTGAAATCTTTTTTTATCTCAGCATGGACTGGTATTTTACCCTTTCTTTTTTGTCTGGCTTGCCCTATATTCCTTCCTTTTGTGTCCATATGTTCACTTTCATCTAATTCCATTACCAACCTCCCTTTCTCCTGAACACATATGGTCAGCAGTTCATTGATAGACCATTTATCCTTATATGTGTTGTAACAGATTTTAAAGGGTCCATATTGAGGTAGAAGGGAATTAAGTATGTAATGCAAAAGGAAAGACTCGAACATCTCAACCTCAAGAGACCTTAGCCGAGCCGCAATGTCCTTCATATGCATAATGTGCTCACACAGACCTCTAACACTTGTGAGCTTTATTGATGATAACTTTGTCATTAAGGTGCTAGCTAGGACCTTATTTGAAGACTCAAACTATTCATCAATAGCTTTCAGTAGATCCTTAACATGATCACATTCTCTAATAGAACCATAAATAGTAGCATGAATTTTGGTCTTTATATACATCATGCTAAGGCGATTAGATCGCTCCCAATGTTCATAAGGAGCAATTTCGGCCTGAGTGCTAGTTTCAGTAGGTGCAGATCGTTTGTCTTTCCGAATAACAAAATCAATATCCATCCACCCTAATTGGAGGAGAATCCTCTCTTTCCATATTTTATAGTTATCACCATTCAATTCGGGAATATTACATTGAATATCAGAAAATTCACAGCTTGAATAACTACGCAAAATTCAAATAAACATGCTTATTCCACTAACTTCTGAAGCAAATTATCATATAGCATGTTTTACCAATTTTAAAGCATGCAATCATATTTTAAATGTGAATCATATAACAATGAAAACTGCCTGTGGGTTAAGCTTTAATTAAAAGGTTCATACATAATCTTTATGACGAAACTATCAAATTATATTCATTTTCTTAATACATGTGGGTAAATTAAGAAAAATATAATTTTTCTATTCCATCCTAATTAACCATGCAAATATAATAAATATTCCTATGGGATAAAATTTATTATATTTAAATATAATAAATATTCCTATGGGATAAAATTTATTATATTTGAATATGATTAATTACAATTTGTGTAATTTTACTAGATGTGATTCATATCAACTTAATATTCAAATTCTCTTAATTAAAGATGCTATAGCTAATCTTCAACTAATTAAAAATTATATTAATCACGTGACATTTGTTTTTATGCAAAAGATTAATAATAAAGGTTCTAAATAATCTTTTAAAACTTATTAACCATGCATCAATATCATATATTTGCATAAAAATAAACATACACATAAATTTAAAATTAAATCTATAATTCAATAAAATTGGACTAATATGTCAAAACGGAAATATTTATGGGTCTAAAATGTCAATACAATATAAAGATGAACCACTTTCAATTCAAATTATATACAATTTATTCCTTACAAAAACTCAAGCTTAATGGCCCCATGAAAACAAGTTTTGTAAAATTCAAGCAAATCTTTTCAACTAGGGGCCCCACGTAATACAATGTTGTTGTGTTTCCTCTCACATAAATCAGCAAACAATGAGAAGCAAACACAGACTCAAAGCAATAACAAAGTTAAAACCTATGGCCCCATGAAAAGATGTTGAGTTACAAAAATTATACTTATGCTTTACAACTAAAGCTTGCAATACTGGCCCACGAAAACAAGGTTTTTGCAACATTTATTCAATACTTTCCAAACAATGGTCCCACGTAATAAAAGGTTTTGAATTGTTATAAGTCATGCAATGCAAATGCACTAAACAATTAAAGCACACACAAGTTAAAGTCTTTAATAGTGGGCTAGTGAAAACTAAATTGTTAATTTAGCAAAGAATGAAAAACGCAAGCTTATCTGACTATAAGACTTCTACAATTCTATTTTTGATTATTCAAAATCCATTTGAATCATAATTGAATTTCCTTTAGATATTCAAGATCAATTTCACAATATATTGACTCTAAAAACATCAATATATTTAACAGAAACATCAGCCATTCATATATAAAATCACATAAATTCAATTATATTAAGACAGAGGTAACTAAGTGCTTTAATACCAACCGTTAGACATGAAAAGAAACAATATACATGTCTATTATGATGAAAAAAGGAAATGAAAAATTTCGGTCTCATACCTGCTGCCATTGATGTTAAGAGACTCAAATGGGGGTGAAGGCTCTTCTAAGTTTTTAGCAGATACAATCAGATGGTGTGTACAGAATAATGCTAAAACTTAGGGATCCAATACCCTTTATCACATATTTATACCACCTTTTGTCTTCCATCAAAACAACAGAAGGAGATGGTTGGTAGCGGACAGTCGTGAGGTTTCAAGAACATAAGCAACAGATATGATCCATCACAAGTGGTGAAACTGCTGGGTAATCAACAGATAATAGTATCTTCTGGCATATCAACATTTATTAACACTAGCCTTTTTTATGCTTACAATTCCTCTACATAACTCTTGCAAAAATTAGCATTAGACTCATCTTTTTCAATTTCAATCACTCATTAATGCTTCTTCTTCATTGCAAACTCTTAATTTTATGCTTCTTCTCCTTTTTTTTTTAAGTTAAAGAATAATATTGATCACAACAATATCTTAGTTACAAAGTAGTGATCCCATGCATCTTCTGCAAAAAAAAAAAAAAAAGCTAGCTAATTACAAAGACCATTTGTTTTTCAAACTAGCTGAGAGTGTCATGTTAGTACCTTAAGTTATGAAGATTTCCCTTACATAATGAAAATTTCTTTATTGAAAGTCTTAGCTTCCTTTTTTAAGCCTTTGAATATTCTACAATTCCCCTAATGTCATAACTAGTTTATTAGGCAAGCTCATGACATTTAAAGCATTTTCATATCATCCTTCCTCATTCTTGGAGGTTCCAAGAGCCATTATGTTAGCTACTGCCAAGTTGAAGGTGGTTTTGGGGCCACACATCTTTCCAATGTGCTTCTCCGTGATGGTCTTGAGTAACTGTAACCAAAGAATAAATGATCAATTGCTTCTACTCTCCCTTCACATAGTTTGTATTTATTGTCAACAGTTGAGCCAGTTAATAAATTTAGCATAACTAGTGCAGGCAACTTCCCTTTTAGAGCTAGCCAGACCATGTAGGATATCTTAGGGGGTAGCAAGGAGCTCCATACTAAGTTATACCATGGGATGAGGTTGCTTTTAGGCCTAAGCATATTTTTGTAAGAGCTTACTGTGAATTTTCCTATGGTGTCTAGTTTCCATTTTATTATGTCTTCACTGGATGGAATTAGTTTGTAGTCTAGTTTTCAGTCATGCAATATATATGAAAATTTCCCAGTTACCACCCAACTGCTCCCTTGAATCAATGAGTGGACCTTTATAGGAGCTGGAAAGAAGGATTGCAGTGTATGGTAATTTTGTAGCTGATGGAGGGGGCTTAGAGGGCTCCAGTTGTCAAACCATAGGGATGTGTTGCAACCATTACAAATTTTCAATAGTATGTAATGTTGCATTGGTGTTCTAAGTTTGAATATCTACTGCATTGCTCATGAGGTATCCCCTCTTAGCTTGGCATTCGATAGAGTAATCCCTTTAAGGCAATATCCATTAACCTATCCAATTCATAAGAAGGTCTTCTCTGTGAGAATTCTCCAAATTTATTTTGTAGGAGTGCAGAATTGATGATTTTTAGGGAGTTTAGACCCAAGCCTCCTTCCTTCTTAGGGTGTAGCACCTATTTCCAACAAAATTTTTCGAAGGGACTCATCCAGTTGTTTGTTCTAGCTACAATTTTATCATATAAAACTTTTCAATTATCATAGCTTAATTTTCTTAAAAGGATGGGAACTCCTAGTTATCTAATTGGAAGAGAAGCTTGTAAGAAACCTATTAGAGTAACAAGCTCTCCAGAGATTTGCTCACAATTCTTCGATAGGATAATGGTGCTTTTGTTGCTATCTATCCTCATTCTAGATAAGGAGGTGAAGTGATTTACAGAGCTCATAAGGCAGATCAATGGATCTACATAGAGATTTGCTCACAATCCTTGGATAGGATAATAAAGCTTTTATTGTTGTTTATAATAACTTTTAACTACGAAAAAATGTAGCCAAAAGTTATTGACGACATTTTAAAAAACGTAGTCAAATATTTTTTGGCTACGTTTCTAGAATCGTAGTCAAATATTTTTAGCTACATTTTTTAAAATGTAGGCAAAAATATTTGGCAACATTTTGAAATTTTTAATATACATTATAACTAAATATTATATCATATAAATTATAATTATTGGTGACATTTTTAATCTATATTATCGTATGTAATATTTAGAGTTTTTGTTGTATAATTTATTTTGCAACAATATAATAAAAATAATTGAAAATTAGAAGCATTGTATATAGAAAACAAAATATCATTAAATTTGATCATGTACAACATGTTAATTAAAATTTCAAAAATTTCTTATATACAAAATAAAAATAAAAATATTAGTTTAGTGACTAAGACTCACTTTCATCTTCACTGCTTACATAATTCGAGTCAAGTACAATTTTGACCAACTTTTTAAGCTTGGCTAACTTTTTTTCTTTATGTTCTAATTTAACATTAAGTGACTGTTGTCCTCTTCAAGATGTTGAACATATGGTGGTCTTGATGAGAATAAAGCAGTTGGCTTAGGCCCAAACCAAGACCTTTGATGTAGCCAAATCGTGTACCAAGTACCTTGTTGCAATCATCTACATTTGACTTATTTTTGTTACATATTGATGTTTACAACAACTCTTGCATCTTATTCTAAAATTAAAAAAAAAACAAAATCAATATTCAATTCAAATATTATTAGTTAGTACTATATAAACAAATAAACGTAAATTTTAAACAAAATTTTGCACTTACATAATTATTGTACGCTTCTTTAAACATCTAATCTTCACCTTCCTTATAGTATGTCAGTTTGTAGAGTGTGATCCTATCATACTGTTATCCATGTAATTTGTTTTGATTATGTTTTATGAAAAAAATACAAAATACTGATATAATTATAACTTGTAAACAAAGAACTTATATAGTTATTTCACAGGACAATAAAAATTTGGAACCTTTGTTGTGAGGAATTTTCATTTTTTTTTCTCTGTTAACCTTGGTTTTCTCACACTTTTCCTAAATACAGAAAAGAAATAGTCATTAAATTGTGTAACAAGATTAATGGAAGTAAATGAAAAGAGGAAAAAAAAAACAAACCTTAACATTAATAGAGGCCCAATAATCACACATATTGCTTCAATTTTTTGTAGACATCCATTCAAGAACATGTCTCCTTGCTTCCTCATTCGAAGGAAAAGATTTGTAATATTGATGTAGTAGATAACGACAATCCCTGGTCCTTTGTTTCAATAGTGAAGTTATACAGTTTGAAACATCAAAGTGGTCAATATCGATGATATTGAGCTTCATCTATAAACAAGTAAAAGTGAAATAATCTTTAAATAAGAAAAACAATACTGTATATAATTAAATAAATTGAAAATTTACCGAAACTTTATCCAAAGCATTCTCTAACAAGTTGTCTTTTATTAACTACTTGACATGCTTAAGGCAAGGCAATTCAATTATGGCAATTATCCCTAACTCACTAGACAATTTTGTTGATTGAATCTTGGTTACAGGACAATCTTGTGAGATATCAATATGTATAGACAACTTGATGTTTATTTCAACATTCATTTGTTGCAACTCACAACCTTTAGTTACACCTTTAGCTCTTTTTATGATGTTAATATTGGAACTAACAGCAAATGAATAATGATAAGAAAATATGTTGGACCCTGATTTCGGAGCCCAGCAACGGACATGAGATCATGAAGCTTGAAGTCTGGGCTTAGTGGAAGAATTAGCATTTGGAAGCTACGCCGCGGTGAATATATGGGAGAAATCCCACATGTTCCCTTCGGGTTAATTACGCCACGACGAACAATTTTAACTTCGGCGCGGCAAACCTTGGAAATTATCTTCGCTGCGGTGACCATTTGGTTTCACCATGGCGAAGTCGTCGCATGAAGGTAAAACACCTTCGGGTCAATTACGCCGCAACGAACTCTTGGCTTCATCGCAGCGAAACTCGAGAAACAGAACCCAAAACCCTTCACAACATGCCTTATTTAATGCTAACTTAAATTCTTTCAACACCCTCATCAATCCAATCCCAAGAACAAGAATACACATAAACATAAAAACAAACTACTTCCCAATACCCTAATCTCATTTGTACATCAAATGCAAAGTGAAAACTTAAAAGTGGTCATAAACAAACCTAGGATACATTCCATTTACATTAATAGGCAAGAGTTTTTACAAAGCTTTAATAGCATTTCAAGCCCTAATACATCATTTGTTTCATAAACTATAAATATAAAAGATATTTGAATATCACTTGAAATGCAGCTAATGCCTTGAATTTTCAAAAATCTAACTGAAAAATACAAAAGTATGCCAATTTAGAGTGATGCTGCAACTCTTGACTACTCGATCTCTTGCTCATCACCTGAATGTGGGAAGGAAATGGAGGGGGTGAGCTTGAAGCTCGTGGGTAACAGTTTATAACAAAAAAATAAGCAAAACCTATGAAATTTTCATTTGCCAATACAAAGTTCTAATTAAATTCATAAACGTATCATTCTCAAATTCTTAACCAAAATTCACAAACTATAAATCATGTATAAATCAGACTTGTTAACATATGATAAGCACATAAGCACATCAGAATGGTTTAGGTAGATCCATAAATATGACGAACTACACATTTTCACATAATGCTCCTGTGTAGTCGTAAACTTGACGTACTACTACAATCTCATTTAGTGGTTTTGCGTAGACGTAAACATGAGAGAGTTTATGAAGGAGCTTTGTGCCACTAGCGGGCAGGCAGGAGAAGCCTTTAACTTGGTCAACGTGCACGTGACATTCTTAAATAGACTACACCAAACCCACATAACATGTAATTTATGAATTGAAAACAGTTTGCCCAAATGGCTCATTTTAGAAACTTGTTTTTCATGAACATGAGATATTTCGAAAACCATTTTTGAAAACCTGATTTTATAAACTTGTATCTTTTAAAAAAGAATCATTTTCAAAGTCTTTTCACAAATCTTCAACATAATTCATATATCAAACATATATCAATTTCTTAATCCATTCAAGAAGAAATAAATGTAACATCTATGATGCAATTTAAAACATTAAACTTCCTTGATTCAAAGAAAACATTTAATGGCTTATTTACTCTATTATAAACATGTACCCACTTTGAATTCCTTGCTTAAGACATTGGTCTAAGGATGTCTTTCCTCTTGCCCCTCTTGCCCCTCTTGCCCCTCTTGATCCCCTTCTTGATTTCCTTTAACAATAACAAAATCCCAATTAAATTGGAATTCTAATTTGAGAATCTTAAGAAAATTCGTTCACTAAAATGATCTTAGAGTACTTAAACCCATGCATTTTCTATGCTTCATAAACTAAAACCCTTCCATAAATCCAAACCTTCGGGTCCATTTCTCCATGATCATTCTGATCAAGTAACTGAAGAAATTGATAAAACTTCCTTCTAGAAAAATGTTCCCCATTGTCTGAAGTTTTTAATGACACCAAAATCATTCAATTTGGTTTAGTAATTGGAAAGTAATAACTCAACAATTTGGGTTGTTCTTATACTAAAACAAAAATTCTGTGCTCAAAATCCATCCAAAAATTGAAATTCATAAAGACTGAATTAAGACTTAATTCCTTTATACAATTTGTATCTCTATTTCTCTAGTTTACTCCAAATCAAAAATCATTCTATTTGGATAACTACAGAAAAAGTTATCATCAAAATACCAAAGTATGTTTGCATAGGAAAATTTTTGCCGCGGCGAACTTTCACAGAAACGTATGTCGAGAACATGTTTTGCTACATTTTCCATGTTTTTACTTCCCACATTTCCATATTTTTACTTCCCACATTTCACATATAACCCATCCTAAACCTAAACCATCTCTTCTACTTCATTTTCAACTTCATTTCAACCCAATATCATTCACCAACCAATTTATAATCTATATTTGTTCATTAACCAAAATTTTAAAACATTTTCTCATACCATTCATCAATAACTTCCCACACTTATTCAACTTCATTTTCACTTCTAACTATCACTAAATATTCTTCATCTAACAAATCAAAAAGGGTTATGTTTATACTTACTTGTTTAGCTTCAATATCTTTAAACTCTTCAAGAATGTCCAAAATCCTAGTTTGTTTTCTCTTCTTTCTCTCCTTTCTTCTCCCTCACTTTAAACTCTTCAAGAATGTCCAAAACCTTAGCTTGTTTTCTCTTCTTTCTCTCCTTTCTTCTCCCTCACTCACGTTTCTTTCTTTAATTTAAAGCAAGACAACAACTTATTCTTCTTTTATACCCTTAATGGTTGTAAGATATCCCTTTTGTCCTCTCATGTATGCCTTATGTCTATTTAAACTTAAGTGATCTTCCAAAAATGCCCTTATACAATGTTACAACATTAATACTTTAATTCCATTAATCTATGCAATAAATCCTCCTAAACATTGACATGCTAATTACTCCAAAATTAATCTATCAAACCTTATAATAAATTTAAATCATGCTTATTTATCAAGAAAAAAATTCGAGGGCTAACAAAATACACATTAAACATGTAAATATATATTTGAGCATATATAAGTCTATTTGTATGTGTTAAAGAATATCATACCTGTTGATCCTTCAGTACTAGTTAAGGCAGACAGAGGTTGTTGCTAACTAGGTTCATTGGTAGATGGAGTTAATTTTTGTTTTTGGCTAAGTGTAAAGCCCTAAATTATACCCTAGTTGAAATGTTACACGCTCATGAAGGTATATATGATAGGTGTTAAAATTGTGACATGATTGTAAGTTATATATGTTTTGAATTTTAGTTTGATTTTAAATTTTAGTTTGATCTTGAATTTTGGTTTAATGGATCATACTTAGTGATTTGGAATTAATTGGTATCATTAGGACATTGAGGTATTAAAATGTACATTCGGACTAAGAAAATGTCAAGTGTCAAGATAAGTTGGTATATGAAAAATTGGATGACTAAGCCTATGAGTTAGTGACATTTGGCATAGCTAATGCATTGACATTCGGCAACATTGGTTGAGTGACAAGTGGCCTAATTGAGTTATGGCATTTGGCAGCATGATAAGAAGACAAGTGGCTCACTCCTATGTTTGCCATGTAGGTTACCCCATGAAGGAAATGTGTCCCTTCAAAGTTAGGACACCTTGCAAAGGAAGAGCTAAATCACTCCAACTCATTTGGTGTTTCTGTTGCCTTCTTACTACTCTCACCGCCGAATCCTCTCACTCCCTCTTAAATTCTGGAACTTTTTCTTGATTTTGGATCATCATCACTTGGAATCTTTGCAAGATGCTACATCAAGGAAACTAGATCTTGTTATTTTTTATGCTGTGTTTTTAGTGCTAAGATTTGCACCTTGATCTTAGATGTGTACTGGTTACTTAGAAGGGCTAGATTAGCTGGTTCTTTAGAGTTGGAATTTGAAGTTAAATAGGTAAGGGAATTCTAACTTGATGGCATATTGTAACATGAATTCTATGTTACTTGAATTGGACTGGAATGTGAATGGAATTCATGATATAACAAGGTCTAAAACAAGATGATTGTTTGATGGATTTTGTTGCACGAAAGACAATGGCTTGTGAGTTTCCTAATGAGTAATTATGAGTTGAAATTGGATATGAAATTGATAAAGAGTTGGCATATAATTGAGGTATACTTGAAACGTGATTTAGGGATTGTCATGTTGGTGTTTTGAAATTTGGAAGAAGATGTTTAGATATAGAATTCGCAGGAAAATAGGTAGTCCACAATCCTGGCACTCATCCCACGATCGTGGGTAGATGCATTAACTTTTATCATGATCGTAAGAATGGCAAGGCCTTAATATGGTAATCTTTATTTTATGATGAACCTTAGTAGGATAATATACCTTACATTGGTATAATTGAAGTTGATTATGGTTTGTAATGAACCTAGTTTGAGATTAGATTAATTGGTTAAAGGTTGAATAGGTTTTGGATTTTCAATTGAGGTAATAACTTATGGAAGGTGTTATTTTAATTACAAGTATCTAATTTGGAACTTATAAGTTATTAAAGAAATGAAGTATCTTTATGAACAAATGTGATTTAAATAATATAAGTGATGTGTTAGTTATGAATGTTTGTGAATTGAGAACTTAGGTGAGTATATGTAAAATTTAATTACTTAATGCCTCATTGTTATTTTGATGCAAATGCTTAAATTCGTAAGGCATAATGAGTTTGTTCAAGTGTGAATAAATATATTCAGTTTGAACATAAGAAGATAAATTCATACTTATGCATTATTTCATTGTCTAAGTGATTCGAAAATGTAAAATGTTTCATTTTAAAACTGTCAAGTCCTAGTTGTGGGTAAATAGGCATGCCTAGAAGAGTCTACAGCTGCTCTTGTAACTTGACACTAAGG
>JANZLC010000202.1:15475771-15487208 GCA_026413385.1 Erythroxylum gracilipes | reverse complement strand
TCAAAATTGTAAACAAAATATTGCAACAATTATAAAATAATCAATGAATTACATCTATTATTCTTATTATACTACAGAGGTATTTCTGTCATTAACACTATTTTATGTTCTGTTCTAGGCAACCAAAAATATTTTTGTATTCAGGACAAAGACAAAAATCTCTGTTCTGTCTACCACAACTAACATCTCACTGTCTCCAATTCTTGTTTTGTTCCGTCTTATCCTGTCCCGTCTCGTTCCGTCCCTATTTATTGAAGACGCTAACCAAACGCAACATTAGGCTGCGATGAGGTTGGTGTAGTACTACTTCCTGTCAACGTAGGAATTCAATCTAATAAGCTTTGGGTCCAGTTATATCTAAGCCCAACTCAAAGTCTTATCTATTTAGCCCCTAATCTTTTCTTCTCTAAGTTCGGGGATTAGGTTTTGGCTGCGATAGAGAAGAGAAGGGATGATTGAGGTGGTTTTGAACGATCGTTTGGGGAAGAAGGTACGGGTGAAATGCAACGAAGACGATACAATCGGCGACCTAAAGAAATTGGTGGTATTACCGGCGGTGGAACAGAGTACTGTTAGGTCAAAAACCTTGATTTCTTATTCAAGTGAGGTAAGGGGAGTAAGCTCTGTACTTAAAATATGGGAGGAGTATAAATCCAAATAGTGCAAAGATCCTGCGGAAGTTATTTTGATGCCACAAGGAATGAGAGTCTGTTTGTGCTGTTCAGTTGCAGTTCAAATGGGAATCTTTACAGTTTCTCAATTGTAAGAAATTTGTTTATTTGTTCGGTGATTGTTTTAAGTTGTGACCTTGTGCTGAGGTTGTCTTGGACAACTACTCTTATTGCTTGTGACTATGCTATGCAACTGTGGCCGCTATGATCTGTATATGGAAGAAAGCATCCACTGTCTCAAATCTGTTGTTCTAGTTGGGCAGTAACCTTTCACATATTTTATACCCATTGTTTTGATAGAGGGCTGAATTACAAACCATGAATGCAAAGCATGTCCTGTGTTTGCCATTGTATTGTTTCAGAGAACTGGTTGAATTGCATGTGGTAATACTTTATGCTGCTCAAAAATTGTGAAACATAGTTAATACTTTTGGTTAATTTCTTAATTATCAAAGACCAACTAAAAGGCACTTATATTCTGACCTTTTTTCTTCTATGCAGGTCATGAAGGCATTACGCAAAAGAGAACGAATGTGTGTGGCTACTTTAATACTTGTAGTAAAACATAATGCCTTGTAATTTGTGCAATATGTTTATGTAACTAGTAAAAAAATATGCTAAATACTTCATATGGTTACAGATTCTGTTGTTTAAGTTGATTGGTGAGTAAGTAACTTTTTAAACTTTTCTGTTTGATATAATGATCTCGTATGCGGCTTCAAACATGCTTACTTTGTTTTGCAGATTGTACTGTTTAAGTTGATCAGCAAGTGATATTGCTTTGGAACTTTTGGGTTTGCTATAATGATATTCACCTATGTGGCTCCAAATCCTGCGGTGTTAGATAATTTTTCATAGAATAGGAAGATCTGAAAACTTTGCTTAATTGTAAGCGATTGTTAGTTGAACAATATTTTAAGGGTTAGTTGGTGCGAGTATCATTATCACTTAAGTAAAAAGAACAATATTTCAGTCCTAGTTGTTTTACCCTAGAGGAACTAGCCAATTTAAGCGTGCGTTGCATCTTGCAAAAGGTATTCCATTCCCTTACCAGAAATAACAGGTGGAACCACATTCTTAGGGATGGATGGATTTGTATGGTGTGCTGGTTTGGGTGTAGCAGAAGATGCTGAAATGACTACCTCGTACTTTATTACATTCTTATCTATGTAGTAATGGGCCGAACGAGACACGCACCCAGGAATGAATGATTCAATAGAAGGTACGCTCTGTTGTTTAACTAGAGAAGGTCCAACTAGCATTTACGATACGAAGCACAAAGAATTACCACCAGAACTCTTCTCGTTGTAATTTAAAGAAGATAGTAGGCAAGTACAGATCTTCCGTGTTTAATACATTTTGTAATTTGGAAGGAAAAAGTGAGTAAGAGTGGTATCAGAGCCAGTCCAAAAAAAAAAAGCCAGGAATATTGTTGGTTTTTCAGCCAGCCAATTGGTCCATCTGTCCAGACCTTTGTGGTTTGAGTCTGCCACTTTTTGAGTGATAATTAGCCTGTTTCCTACTTTTTAGAGTGGTGACGTATAGACAGTAAAGTCGTAAAAACCTCCGTATTTTTTGAAGTAATTTTACTTTTCGCTTAACGAATCACTATTGCTTGTGGTTTGCATGGGAACATACCTTAGCATCAGAACATTTTGTAATTTGGAAGGGGAAAGTGAGTAAGACTGATATTTTGACATGAGGGTCCACTGGGTAAATTATAGAAAGAGATTGACACGAAACTCAATGTTTGGTTGACTAATTGCATTTCTCTGAAAACTCTCAAATTATTTAATTAATTCTGAAGTTTTTGCTTTCGGCCAATTCTCGTGTCGGAAATCTGATCTTCTAGGGTTGACTAAATGGGCATTCTTGGATCTCGTACTCTCAAAGTAAGACACCCTACCGCCACCACATCATGTCTTATTCGGGACTTGCCGTTAATTTACGTTGTTTTATATTGTCTCATTTCAAAGTTCCCGAATAGGATGATTCCTGTAATATGATTTCTATATTTTATCTGATTCGGTTAGTCACTTTTTATTCTATTTTATTAAATTTTATTTATATATTTATATAAAATGATATAGGATTGAAATGTTGGAAATTAATTCAAATTTTAGAGTTGTTTAAATTCCTTTAGAATAATTCGTAGATTATCCTAAAATAAGTCTTAGATTGTCTTTAATATTATCTTATAAGTTAAATTTGGTGGCTGAAAAATTTATTGTTTGTATTTTGTCTATATAAGGTAACCAAGTTTAATCATAAATGTATGGGAGTGTTACGTATTATTTAATCTGTCTTATCCCATCTTATTTATCTTCTTTTCTTCAAAACCTCAACATGGAATATCAAACAAAACAAAATGCTCAAACCTAATTTTTAATTGAAAAGTCGACAACTTTTATTTGAAACTTAATATTGAACTTCTACATTTTGTTTCTAAAATGTCCCGTATAATAATTTTGTTGTTTTCAATTTTAGTGTTTTTTTTTATTTTTTTAATAATGAGTGCTTGATAAGTCTTATCTAAAAATTTATTCAATTCATATTAATATTTTAGTAATAAAAGTTCTTACCCTTAAAGGTTTTTATACCATTGTTACAATAGTTCATAAATAAAATATTGATTTTAATTTTAAAATAATTATTTAACAAAATTATGGTGTAAAAATCATATTTATTTTTAAAATTATGAAATTGTGAAATTAAGACTGAGCATACTTTTTTGAAAATAAAAATAAGAAAACATAAGTTCTATAAAACAAACTAAATTTTCCACTTAAATAAGTTATAATTATTAATTAAAAGTAGACGAATATATGATACGAGTACATGCACATATATATTTTTATATGAAATTGGTAAATAATAATGCCATTGCTTCTATTTCATTATCCTTATCCGTGATTGCGAGTTTCGACTCTACGAGTCCTACCGAATTAAATTTTAGTACTACTATGCACGTGGATTCAATTAAAGCATGGTTTACTTTCTTAATATTTTCATTATTATCATGTTTTGGGTTCGTTCAAGTGAATCCGTGTCCGTTTCAGACCTACTGGTCTATGCCCTATACGTTGTACGCACGAGGGGTATAGTGAGCGCCTCACCTCGCTCGGCTTCGTATGAAAACAGAAAAAAGTCAAGAAGTGTGATTGTCTTGCTTCAAAATTGTATTCCATCCCCAAATTTATATAACATCAACGTCTCTGCATGAGTGGAAAAATGTGGCTCCTCTATCTAGGCCTCACTCTTGTTTTCAAACTGTTCTTCGCTAGCTATTCGTCATTTCCCATCTGAGAAAAGAACTACCAAATGTCAAGGACAAGCATTATCAGTCATAATTCTATGCTTATAATACATATGAGAATCTTGAAACATGCACCATTTCACATTTTCTATGACCAACCAAACGTAGATTATGCGAAGGAAAGGTGGTCGGAGGACTCCAGAGTCGAGACATTTTTTACTTTTGTCGCATTTCATTGAGAGAAGTGAACAGGTCATCTACAACGAAAACTAAAACTCCAACCACAAGACTGTTCGATTGTACAAATATGTCATGGTCCGGCTGTCTCCTTCAATGTTAAAGCTGTCGTGCATGCAGTGTGAAAATCAAGCGGTGGTAGCTAGAAAGTGTTCCGGGCAAACATGGGATTCCGCGACTCACGAATCTTTGTCTGCCTGAGATGTCAATGTAATAAAATACTCCGTACACGAGAAGATAACCGAACCGAAATGACAATAATAAAACTTCAATTAACTCTGGCTAATGCCCTGTTGAATTAATGTATGAAGATTCGAATCCCGAGAGATCATAGTTTATATTTGACCCCTTTTATGCGGCACAACAATAGCTTCATTTATTGCAGTTTTGAAAGCAACTCTTTTAGGCGCTCCAGATGTGCTATACAAGGAAACAGCCACTTCGAATCGGCAACATAAACCTAAACCTATATATTCTAGATATTACTATACTCAATGTCAAGTTATTGTAAAAACATGCTTCAAGTTATATAGTTCGTGAGCTTTTAGCACCATTACTTGCACAGCGTGTCACCTCGTCTCTAATAATAATGCAATACGCGTTTATTTGTCTTAAACAAATAATTAAACAGTTGTCATTTCACCTGTAATGCTTTCACTGAGTGGTAACTCAAGGTTTTGACTTGCGTTCTCCTCTCCCCTAACAGAGGCATGAGACTTGGTCTACATATATAATCCATCCTGTCATGTTCTTATCAGAGATCTTCATGGTCTCTATTTAAATCACAATTTGGTTGCTTAGCAGCAAAATAATTTGTTTCAATCTCAAGCAAGATGCTAATTTTCTTATTCAATTCTACTGAAATGGGCTTGTCTTCTTACTATCAATTAGACAGATAATGAAATAAAAATCTGAAACAAAGTTTGCATGAGTCTAATGTGATACACACGTAATATAAAAAAGATAAGAATCAAGAGGATCTCATCTAGGGGTCAAGCAAGAAAAGGAAAACTAAATTACGACCATTGTCATATGAAACTGATGAGTAAATATGGCTGCAAAAAGACATCCAAACAAAGAGTACAAAAGAACACAGGATTGAAAACTATACAATTTGATTGGAGTTCACCCTAAACTACCTCCCTCTCCCTACGGTGCCACTGCCTGAATCTGTCAGAATGGTTAACCTTCTAGCTGACTTTAAAAACTCACCGTAACAGAAATAACTTCTGTAAACAATCTTGATAAGGACAAAAAAGAAACAACAGAAAGACTAGTTAAATGGCATCAGGAAGTTGAAATGTGCATGAAATTACTTGAAGGGCTCGTCTCCAGCGTTTTTCATCGACCCTTCTGCATCTCGGTAAAGCACATTGCTCTGCATCTTTGTACTCCTAATGCCAAACATGTTGGTCAGCTTACCATACAGCTCCTCGTATGAACCAAGAACGGACAGATCAAGAGTTCGACCTTCGTCTGATTCTGTAAAAACTTTGCTCTGACCACTCTCCCGACTGAGATCAAATTTCTGTTTATCTTTGTACCTGGGAGACCCTTCATCTGAAGAATTTTCTTGTGGACCATTCTGAAGTAATGCGGAACCGGAACCATCAGAAAAATTTGCCGTCTTATCTTGATTCCCCTCTAAAGAACTGTTTCCATTAGTATCACCGGAGCAGCTTTCAGAACTCTGCTGCTCAGTGAAGATTAGCTGACCAAACAAAACAATGTGAGGCATCTTTATTTCAACATTTTTCTTCAGACCCTGAGTAGCGTTTCCACTTGTCAATAAGGATGTAACATTGTCATTATTTGCTGAATCGCCCAAGAAGTTTCTACTGGGGATTCTTGATGGTGGTACAACATGATTAAGCTGCTGGAAACCAACTGGAAACTGACCCGATTGTAATTTATTGAACTGGAGATCTGGTGAACATGGTCCAAATTGAGCATGCCTGGCTCCCTGTATGCCTGCAGGAATGTTGTCTAAAACATCACAAAGGGAACTGTTCAATGCAAGTGGATTCCCAGCAAATGAAGGCACTGGAATTTTGCCAATTAAGGAAAATTCTGGAGGTTGAGGAAGTCTCAACTTCTTTCTAGGGGGTGAAAAGGGTGAGATTTGAATGGCTGGCATGTTTGATACCAATTCAACCAACCATGGATTGACACACTTTACATTCTGCAGTAAATCTGGTTCATCCCATGCTACCTGAAAGAAGATGTTTGCAACCAAAGTTAATGGAAATTAAACCAAAGACTTGAGCGTTTAAAGCATATAAGATGCCTAATGCAGGGTGTTTCTAAGAATTCCTGATGTGCAAAACGTGAAAAGCCCGACCAAGAAATACTAACTTAGTGTCTATTTTACAAGGCTTCTTGAAGTTATAGTATACATGAAAGGATTCAACACAGGATTTGTTTTTTTTTTTTTTGGAAATTTGCAACAGAGGACAGTTGATAGAGTGAAATGTGTACAGCATATGATACGAATACATTGCACAAGTGTGGATTTAAGACACAAACAAAAAGTTTGCGAATAGGATATCAATCAACGGACACCATGAATGTGTACTGCAGGATTAAGTCTAAAGCAGAGCAGTATCTAGCAAAGTAGGGTAGCAGGTAGGCAGATCATGCTTGTAAGAATCCTTATAGGTTATGCCTTAAGTGGCAATTCGCACAAGAGTTCATAGTCAACCCAACTCAACCTATAACCTCAGTGCTTGTGATCTTTAAAGAATGGAGACCAAATTAACGAATTAATACATTAAACAGATATTTCACACGAGAATAGTGGGTCCATCAAGGAAAATATCATGTGTGCAGAACTGGCTATATCAAAAAAATGAGGTACCTGAAGAAGCCTCCACGGAGAATTAGGCCAGCAGATGGGATCAGCAACCTGAACAGAATTAATAGTTCCCATGAACCAGCTTATGCGAGATGAATCTTCCGTTTCAAAAGCCATCTTGAATCTCATACCTGGACACCATTGAATCTGCATTGCGTCCCTCACAGCAGAAGCTCTTACACAAAATTCTGGAGTGCTCGCCCTCGGATAGTAAACAACCTCAAATGGCTGCCCTTTGGCCGCAAGAGTTGCAGCCTCTATAACAGATTCAGCCCTCACCTTACCCTTTTTTTCCGTACTCCCATTACTCCTAATCACCTGACTCTCGCCTTCCCTCACGAACCCAGAGTAGCCTGAAAATGAGTTCCACCCAGATGAACTCTCATTTCCGCCACCACCTAAACCTCTCTTGGCACGCCTAATACCGACACGAAGGTCCCCATTCTCTGCCCTCAAGAACACAATAGAGTCCCCAGCTACAAGCTTCTTGTGATTCACAAAATTACTCCACCCAGTAGTCAACAAATGGCGACGAGGTGTGCCTCTGTAGATATGCCTAAACTTCCAGTTATTGCCATGGACGTCCTTGGCAATAATGGCCTGAACAGGAGGCTCCACACTGTAGTCCAATCTTGGGAATATTGTCTCAGCACAATAACGCGGAACAGAGAACCCACCTCCATTATTCGCATCAGATTGAGTCAATGTCTTGGCAAAAGAAGCAGGCTTCTCTTGAGACTCAATCCTATTAGCCCCTCTGAACAGCATGTTATCATCACTGGCAGAGCTCTCTGCAAACCCCATTTCGGTGTTGCTAAGTGGGATTAGCCTAATTTTGGCATAAACCTCGTCGGTTTCTTGGTCGGCCATGTACTTAATGGCCAATACGCGACAAGGGAAGAGAGCCGGAACGCGACAGCGACCAAAATCTACATTGCCTTGAGCATGTTCGGCGTGGCCTTGGGGAAAGTAGAAAACTTTAGAGTTCAGTGGTGGCATTTGTACCATACTACCGGCACAGGCATGCCAGAGTTGTGAATCTAGACCTTTATCTGCAACTCTCATTTGTTCTTTCTGGGATGTTACAACGTCTCTCATCATTTCTTTGTTGTGCAAGTATTGATTTTGAAGAATCTGTACAACACCTGAATTTTATCTAATTACACTAAAGATAGAGCACATATAGTCGCTTTTGAATTTCCCAAAGTTTACAAGGCTAAAGTTGAAGACTTTGTTATTGTTGAAACGTACAATTATCTTGACAAATAACAGATCCCGTGAATCAGTAATAGCAAAAGAGAGAGGAGAAAAAGAAAGAAGATAACTTACAACCCACTCCGACTTCTCTGAAACAGAGAGTAGGGCAGAGAATGCAACTGCTCAAAAGCACCAAACTTGAGTTAATAATTGAAAACTCTCCAAGACTCGAACTTTATATGAAGAAAAGAAAGCCCGGAGCTTCTGAATGGAGTAGAATAAGTTAATAGAGCAAGGTTGAGTTTGTAAGAAAGCAAGGAAGAAAGGGAGAGATAAAGGAAAAAGAAAGAGGAGCAAGTGAAAAAGGTCAAAGATCAAAGTGAATTTAATATGGTTACGAGAGTGTGCATGGATTCAGGCTTGAGGGTTTCGTTGCCGACCAGATTTCTTAAGGGTTAAAAGAGAGAGAGAGGTAAAACTTGACAATGAGGATAAAAACAAAAGGAAGGGTCTTTACTGTTGGGTTTAGGAGCAGAGAGAGGGTTGGAGTGGTTGTTTTAGATAGTTTAGGATCACAATAGTCCACCACCTAAGACACGACTTAGGCGAAACTCAAACTCAGAAGAAAGAAAGAAAGATCATTTTGCTTCCAGTTCCCTGATTTTTTACGACACCCCTTCATTACCTTATTCATTTGTCTCTTCTTTTCTATTATCATCTAATCTACTCGCTTGTTCTTCGGATCCCACACTCTTCTCTTCCCTTTGTATATATAAATATATATTAACAGCTTCGTTTGGTCTCATCTTTGTCTCCAGTTCTTATATTCAGTGTACTGAAGTGTAAAAATGAAAAGATTAAAAAAAAAACATTGAGGTCCCGTATTTTTAAAATTTCTACTATATTATGAACCTTTTATACATACGGAGAACCAAAAAAAAAAAGATAGAACCAAAATATGGACACGAAGAAAAAAATATCACCCAAATCCCAACAAAATTTTGAATGATCCCTAGGTCGAGATTTTAAGGTTCTTATCACAATATTGTCGAAAGTAAAACGAAGTTAATGATCTCTGAAATCAAGGCAACAGACAGCCAAATCCTAACAGCATACATTTGACCATAATAATATTTGTGTATCTAGACCATGTTCCTCACTCTTCGGGGTTAACTCTCAACCGAATCATTCCTATGTATGGATCGTCAGTCAAACACTCAAAGGACTTATCCCCCGCGTCACTGGTGGTTAAGTATGCTCCTGATTTCTTGGTTTGGAGAGATGATTTGGTCATTGCTAGTTAATTGTCTTGCCCAAGTGCAAGTTACCATTTTTAGAGTAGGAGTGAAGTTGGGGACAAAACCAGCCCTGGCGTATTGCCTGTGACTTGGAGATTAAACCAATGACAGTCCGAAGGGAATTCGGTTGATAAGAGACATTGGAACTAAGGACAAATGAATCTTGTTCATTACAAGGGTTTCGTGCAAAGTCCAAATAACACGCCGCTTGATCATGACCTTGGTCGGTCTTGCTAGGAAGGAGTAGGACACCATTATTTTATTATCTTGTTTCGGAATCCAAATGGTTTAAATGTTTACTTAAGCAATAATGTTCTGTTGAATATTTGGATTTTAAATATCGCACCTAAGAGTTTACGTACACTTGACTCTGCCATTGTAGGAAATAGTAAATAAATACAGTCTTTTTTCTCTTTGATAGGAGTATCTCCTCCTCCATTGAAAGCATGAATGGAAGAGACAAGCAGAGAGGAGAAATGTAAGAACACGTTATTTGCCAACATCTTAACATGGGTAAGACTTTTCTCCTTATAATCATAAAGCGTAAAAGCTGTAGCAAATTTCAATGTTATTCGATGAAGATGATTTTAACCTCATCTCGTTAAGATCGTAATTGTTCAAAAGAAAAAAGAAAAAAAAAACCTTGATTTGTTTATGACTTTTGGAGCAATAGTACCGAACTTGTGACCGGCAAATCCAGCGGCACCCATTGGGGAAAGTTTAAGTTTTGACTTTGAAGTTAAAAAGTAAGACTGGCGACGTTAACGTCACAGCTACATGACAAAGTTATTACCCGTACGTGGAGGGAATTGTGTTAACAGACTGCAACGTGTCAGAAATTGACGTGCGATTGGTGTGGAAAGGTTGGGCCCCAGCTCCGAATCTCTGTCGTTACTAGTGAAATGTCTTAGAAGCAAATTCGTCTTAACTTTTAATGTTTGGTCGTGTGTGACGCACGGCTGGTAAACTGTCCCCCGTAGCTTTGCTTCTGGCTTGGAGATATCGCAAATTTTGCTAATATTTTAACCAAAAATAGGACAATTAAACTTAGAAACTGGCATTAGGTTCGCCAAAGCTTAATCATAGTTACCCAATTTTTTCATTAATTACTTGCCTACGGGTCCTTTTAAAATTCGAGTTATTAGGTATATCACAACTATTGATGAAAAGTAATAATTCCCATGAATTTAAAAAAAAAGAAAGAAAATTATATTAAACTAGCAAAAGCTACTTCACACCATTACAATTAGTCATCTTATGCATAAACAAAATTCACCTAAGCTAAACTCTATAAAAAAAACAGATAGCATAATAGTAACCAACGTCATCTCGTAGATTAATTGAGCATTGTTTGTAATAGGAAATGAATAATGCTCGAATCTAATTCACAATATGATATGCAAGTTGATGTTTGCCTAATTCCACTTCGTTATAAATTCTCTTGTTCCTTTCTCTCCATATGGAAAAGATGACAGTCGTAAAGGCTGTCTTTATAAGCAAACCATCCACTTGCCTCGACTTATTACATCCTATGATCATATCCAATATCACCCTCCACTCAAATGTATAACTAGATAATTGTAATATAATCATAATTTTGCTCCAAATTGCTTTGGTGTAGCTGCATTCAAAATATAAATGATTTTTTTCTCTCATTGATGTGTTTATAAAGGACACATATAGGGTCATATACCTCAAACCATCGATCTTTAGTTCTGAGTCTATTTTTAATCACTAACCAAGTGACAATTGCAGCTTTGGGATTTACAAATTGTTGGCCCCTGAATTATTTTGTTAAATAAGTATGAATTTTTAAATTTATTTTTGAGGTTTAGATTGAATTATGGTTATTATTAATTGGAGAAATTAAAATTAAGGGTAAGTGTATACTAAGGTGCAAGTGAAAAATGAAGAAGAAAATGTG
>JANZLC010000202.1:15433617-15444564 GCA_026413385.1 Erythroxylum gracilipes | reverse complement strand
GAGGCCAGTAGCATGCTCAGTCAGTGAATGCAATGAAAATCTATCAGTCTGACCCAATATTACCATAATACCCTTTGCTACCAGTAACGGGATGTTACATTTCTAAAATGGCTTCCGATCGAGATGCAAAAAATAACATCCTAGTCGAACGGCTGGATCGGCCTAGCATTCAGAAAACCAATGAAGTCTTTGAAGTAGGCGCCGAACGATCGGGCTGGATGGAACCGATCAGGTAGTACCTCCTTCAGGGGGTACAGCCCGAAGAAGCCTTGGAGGCCAAGAAACTAAGGGTAAAGGCAGCTGAGTTTGTGTTCATTAATGACATCTTGTACAAGCGATCCTACGACTAGCCGCTACTACGCTGCTTGAGCGAAGAAGAAGCAGAGCAGGAGATAGCTGAAGTCGACGAAGGAATGTGCGGAAATCATCTAGGAGGCCGAATGTTGGCTCATAGGTTAATCAGACAGGGGTATTAGTGGCCAACAATGAAGACAGATTTCCAAGAGAAGGTTGGCCGATGTGAAGCTTACCAAAGGAACAGTAACCTGTCTCACCAGCCGACCGAACGATTAAAGATTGTAAGCCATCCTATCCCCTTCGCTCAATGGGGAATGGATATACTAGGCCCTTTTCCTCAAAGCAACGGGCTCGCAGAAAATACTAATAAGAAGATAATGAATGCCCTCAAGAAGCGTTTAGATAGACGCAAGTCTTGGGTAGACGAGTTAGACGAAGTGTTGTGGGCATACAGAACCACCCCGAACGGGGCCACAGGAGAAACACCATTCAGGATGACTTTTGGGGCAGAAGCCTTAGTCCTAGTGGAAGTAGTGCTGCACAACTAAAGAGTATCGGGTTACGAAGAAGAGAGAAATGATGAAGCCCGTAGAGCAGAACTTGTGCTTCTAAGTGAAGACATGGATAGGGCAGCCATTCGATCAGAAGCCATAAGACAAAAAGCAACAAGGTTTTACAACAAGAGAGTCATGTCGAACGACATAAAGATCGGTGACTATGTTCTAAGAAAGGCCGAGGCGGCCGGGAAGCACCCCGGAAAGCTAGGGCAGACGTGGGAAGGACCCTATCAAGCTAGGGATGGCTCCTACATCCTGCGCAGCGTTGATGGCAAGACTCTACCGAGGCCCTGGAACTCCCAACACTTGAAAGCGTTTTACCAATAGATAAGCTTTGCTTTATTTATCTCTTTATTTTGTACTTTTTGCTGCTTATGCATCTGTAGTGGGTACCTTTTTCCTGGCCTTGTCAGTCAGGTTTTTTAATGGCCCACGCCCCTATCATCATTAATAAAGGGTTTTCAAGTTTATTGGCAAAAAAGACTCGCCAAAGTGCGTTAGAACGACAAGACAAACTTATTGCCATCAACAACGCTCGGCCAGGTTCCAAATAAGATCTTGGAACCAGGCGATGCCGAGAACCGAATCTTGGGTCGTTCGGCCTCAACAACGCTCGGCCAAGTTCCAAACAAGATCTTGGAACCAAGCGATGCCGATAACCGAATCTCGGGTCGCTCGGCCTCAACAATGCTCTGCCAGGTTCTAAACAAGATCTTGGAACCAGGCGATGCCGAGAATCAAATCTTGGGTCGTTCAGCCTCAACAATGCTCAGCCAGGTTCCAAACAAGATCTTGGAACTAGGCGATGCCGAGAACCAAATCTTGGGTCACTCGGCCTCAACAACGCTCAGCTAGGTTCCAAACAAGATCTTGGAACCAGGCGATGCCGAGAACCGAATCTCGGGTCGTTTGGCCTCAACAACGCTCGGTCAGGTTCCAAACAAGATCTTGGAACCAAGCGATACCGAGAACCGAATCTCGAGATGCTCAGCCTCAACAACGCTCAGCCAGGTTCCAAACAAGATCTTGGAACAAGGCGATGCTGAGAACCGAATCTCGGTTCGCTCAGCCTCAACACACTTGGCCAGTTTCCAAACAAAATTCTGGAACCATGCGATGCTGAGAATAAAATCTCGGACAGCTCAGCTCGACACATCGGTCGGCATCGGTATCATTATCATTCGAGTAATAGACGCACTTGTTATTTCACTTATACGAAACTACCGAGAGTCCTGGTTTTTATCTAGCAAAATTAAAAAGCATGCAAAGGATAAAAATAACAAGTTTTTATTTTCAAAAAGTTGGTCCTGGTCACAAGCCTGACCAGATAAGCTTCAAAAGAGGGAAAAACAAGAATCATCCCTTAGTAGGAAGGGACGAGCCAGCAGCCAGCTCGAAAGAAGTAGCTTCGGGGGTCGGCAGCACAGCATCAGAGGCCGACATAACAACTGAGGTGGGATCAGGAGGAATAGCAGCTGGATCGGCAGGAGGGGAGGCTGGATGAGCGACCGAGGCAGGGCAAGAATCTGCAGGAAGAACCGGAGAGACACCCTCGAGAGGTTGCTCTTCCTCCTCATCCGAGCTAAGGTCTAGCTCCTCATCCGGAATGACCCGAGATTCTCCCTTGACCATCTCCATCATTTCCCCTAAAGAAAGGCCGAGACCAGGGGGAATCATCGGTTCAGCGTAATCCTCGAAGGAAGGAGGATTTGACCCGTCAGGAACATGAACGCTGTGGTAGCTCCTCAGGATGGAAAGAGCCAAGTCGCAGGCGTACTCATGACACTCCTCTTCTAAATGCCACTCTTTCCATCGTTTGATCGCAGCGATTCCTTCCCTTTTGATATAGCTTTGCAACTCCTTCAACCTATTCTCAGCCCTTATCTTGGCCCCCACTGCCTCGTGGCAATCCTAAAGGAACTTGGATCGGAGCTCGTCTGTCATCTTTACCTTTGAATTGGCAGCAAGCACCTCTTCCTTTAGACCCTCATTGTCGAGTTGCAGCGCACGACACTTCTCCTTCAGCTCGTCCATTGCCATGGTCACCCGGGTCTTCTCCTCCTCCCCCGAAGTGAGTTGAGCCTTCAAAAAGTCCCTCTCCTCCTCCCAACATTTCTTCTCCTCTTCTAAGGAAGAAAGTTGAGCTCGTGCAATGTCTCTCTCTTCCCTCGCCTCTGAAAGCTCATGTTTCAGAGTGTTGCGCTGCTCAACAAGATGGACGATGCAATGGTGCGTCGCAAAGGCGAACGCCAGATCCCTTGCACAATTACGGACGAGACGAGTTGATAGCTCCTGGTTATCCAACGAGTCGATAAGTCCCTCATCCGTAGGAGGAATGATATTCTCACAATATGAAGCGCTACTTCAACGCTCCCAAGCGACACGGTCTTATCCAGACTGATCGCTGGTTCCCACTTATCGACGCTCGTTGCTCGCTCTTTTCTGACCGGGCTACACGCCATTCTCCTTTCTCCGTCTCCTTTCCTTTCTCCCTGTTTGTATCTGCCAAGCAGGGCGGTCGGTCGAGAACCCGGGCAGTTTTCTTCCTTTTAAGAGGCGGTGCCACCTCCTCATCCTCATCTACGTCCATCGATTGGGTCAGCATCATCGGTTGCACGGGGACCATCGCCTGGGGGAGCGCCATGGGCGGCTCGGGAACAGCCGGATGAGCGACCTCTAAGCGGGACTCTCCCTCTTTGCTTGGCTCTCCGGTCTTTTTGGACGGCTTAGCAGCCCGGTGTTGGCTCTTGGAAGCGCTGGAGGACCCGAAAAAGGCATTAATTCTCACCATGGCTGCACGGACATGGAAACAAGTTAGAAAATGAAACCAGTACCAGTACTTACAAACATGGAAAATAATAAAACTACGAAGGGTCGACCAGAAGGGGCATTTTCTTCTTCTAGCCCGCTAATCTGGGGCGGAGGGTAAACTAAGAATGAATTGCTTGAGGCCCCACCGTGATAACCCATAATGAGCCGACCGAAGTCATACCGACCGAGCGCCTTTATTCGATCGATCGCCTCCTTTTCCTCCCCACTAAGGAACACGGCCGAAAGATCGTTCCACCGCTCGGCCAAAGGGTATCTCCACGGCCTGGATTCAAAAGAAGACCCCGGGGGCCTCACAAAGAAGTATTTCGTCCTCCAATATTGGACTTTTGAGGTCGTTCCAGCAGGACGGTAGCGCGCATCTCTATATTGGAGATGAGGGATCCTGGCCTCGGTACTTGAGCTCTGATTCATTCTCAAAAAATGGCACAAGATACCGACTGATGGGGGGCACCCGAACTGATGGCATAGCATGACCAGACTGTTCATAAATCTCCAGCCATTCGGAGGAATTTGGCTCGACCTCAGTTGGTAAGTGCGACACACTTTGTCGATAACCGGGGCATACGAAAGCTTCATACCACTGACTGTGAAAAAGCTGTCCGAAACAGCAAAATACCCTCTCGGACTTCTATGAATTCTTTCATTCTCGGAGGCCAGTCTGGGCCCCCATGCGGCTGGAATGTTATGTTGGATGACCGATCGATTCAACTCCCTCGCGGTCATCGTCGATGGGTCATTCGGCAGATTCTCGACAACCAGCCTGTCCTTCCGGGCACTCACTCCAACTTCCTCGGTTCCCTCTGCCTTAGCCGCCTCATTCCCACCAGCCTCTGGCACCTCTACCATTTCTGCCCCTATCCCCAGCGGCCCAACCTGTAAGGCCCTTTCGGCGGTTTCCTCCCTAGGGCTAACCTCTCCTCTAGAGCTAGTTGACGACATGATTATAGAAAGGAAAATTTAAGGGATAAAGGGGGGGGGGGGGGAAGGACGTACCGAGTTAGTGGTGGAAGTTTGGAGTTTGGAAGACGGTGATGAAAGGTATACTCCGATGACTGCAAAGGTAGAAGAGATGAAAATGCAGAGAATAGAACTCGGGAAAACAAAAACGCAGAGCGAAAGAAGACTGTCGTTTTCAAAATTTATAGAATTAACTGAACGGGAGTACCAATTGACGAAAGACGCGTGGTGAAATTTGAGCCAAGGTTAAACACGTGGCAAAATCTGAGCTGTGGTAAATTAGGTTTGTCAAAAACCAGAAGCGGTGTGACAGTCGAAAGGACATGCATGACAGCGTGTGACAGCGCATGACAGCTGCGCGACAGTTAAAAGGACGCATCGTTTCAAAATATACGTATCACCAAGTAATAATTAGACCTAATGTCACGACTAGATAGTCCTGACCTAGCAGTTCACCGATCGATCGCCCCAGCATAGCACGAGCCGAGCGATCGCCTGGCCCTATAGCGAGTCAGCAGACCGGTCTTATGTCTTAGTAGTCCAACCAATCAACCTTATAGCTAGTCGACATACCGACGAGCCGCACAATCCTCATGTACTCCTTCGACCCTTCTCTTTGATCAGAATCGAGGAGTAGGGGAGCTTATGGTTGGGTCGGCTAAACGAGGCCCAATTTTAGGCCCAGACATCGACGACCCAGTAGTAGAAGATCATCTCCCATGCAAACACTAAGACCTATGTAAAGACCTAAACCTAGCAATTATTCGGATTGTTGCAAGCATAAATTTCTCTTATTATCTCTGTTGCATTATTTTCCAACACCTTCTGCTGCGTCTGGTGCCGTGTAATGTGTTGTATGTTTTACGTTTTACGTTTACGTGTTTATTCATTCTGGCCCTCCTTCTGCTGCGTCTTCTGCTGCTCTGCATGTTTTACGTTTTGGCTAGGACGATAGGACTACTGTTGTCTACATTGAATGGACTATCTTGTTTTCCTAGACCCTCCGTATCTCCCACGCCTAGTAAGTTGATAATCATCATTCGAGCTTTTGCTTAAATGGGACCAAGTTTTGAAGCTAAAAGAGTGAGGAAGGAGTGGTGGTTTCTGGTTTGGCTTTAGAAACTTAACTTCCGTGCATGGCTTTCGGCTTTATGGCCTTAGAGCACATCCTCTGTGTACTTAGAAACTGCACTTGCTATACCCTTTCCACTACTGTTCTGTCCATATTTGTCTTCCGAGGTGCCAAATCGAGTGCCTTTGGTTGTCAAATTCCTCTCTAACTAGTTGAGAGGTTGCCTCTAGCTTCTGTTATTTGTGCTTGAATGGTGAATTATATAATGTGATGCTCCAAGAAAATGCCATCTTTCTGAATGTCATTAGTGGGGTCAAGCTCGCAGAGACTGCTAGAGATCTTGCAATTGCAGCTGCAATTTGTAGCAGGCATTTGTTTCCTTAATTCTTTTTTCCTTCATATATATTCAAAGTTATCCTTCATATATATTCTTTAGTGCCTCAAGGTGGTTTCTAAACTACATAAATTTTCTGTTAAGTATGCATCTAACATTACGCACACCAACTGTTTGTTTATTTTGCTAACTCAAGAAATGCTCGTTTATACGCTATACACAACGTACTAGTCCATATGATCGATCGGATACATTGTGCATTGTTTTCAGTTGTAGCTAAGTAGGCCGTTAAGCATTTCCTGTCCAGTAGTGGAGATGTCATGTCTGTAATGTTTCTCTAGTTGGGTTAAAACAGAGGATTATGTATGTAAAGATTTGGGCTGTGTTTTATTCCTAATATCGTGATTCATAAATTTGAACAATTCGATGAAAGAGTTGGAAGAGATGTGAGTGGAGAGCATGTCATTTGGTTATGCTTTTATATTTTCTTATACTTGCTTAATCTTCTATGACGTGCTTGATCTTCTACGGTTATGCTTTTATATTATCTTATACTTGCTTAATTCATTGTTATATGCAGTGGGGATTTTGTTGTTGATAGAAAATGTCAAATCCAAGTCAAGGTATTGAAGGTGGGGATAAATTGAAAAAAAGGGTTAAAGCGGAGTTAAGACGTTGAAGAAACCAATAGAAATGAAGACATTGAAGAAAATCATTTAGATGAGCCACAAAATAACGAGATAAATGATGCGAGGGAACATATTGTAATTCTTTTTGTATTATAATAATACATAATTTATTATGTATTTAACTATTTACTCAACTTGAATATTTATTTTAGGATTATAATATTATTTAGTTTTTTATATGTTTTAATATTTATTTTAATATTAGTTTTATTTCGTACAAGATAATGAAACATCTCTTTAAATAATTTTCTATAGGATGGAAGTGAATTTGTCAAACAATTGTAAAGTAAATGTATGCACATTGTTTAATATACTTTGAATATTATTTATATACATAAATAATTTTTATTACAAAATAAAGTATAATTAAAATTAATAAAAGTGTTTTTTATTTTTATGTTGCTAAACAGTCTACTGTATGAAGCTCAATTAAAAAAACTGTTTTTTTAATTGACAACCAAACAGTCAATTGGCTTCTTAAAAAAGCTCTTCTGAAAAAAGCTCTACTAACAAAAGCTCTATTAATATAAACTCATCCAAACAGGCACTGAATCAAGTTTGTCTATTCTTTGTGGTAAAATGGCCTACATGCCATAACTCTAAATAAATTGCAAAGTTGTTTAATAGATTTAGGGTACTAGATCTTTTTTTAAAAAATCTATATATCTAAAGATAAGGTCACGCTTGAAGTGCAATCTAAGATTGTATTTCAAGTTCGCCAATTAAATTATGCATTCCGATTTCTTATTATTCCAAAATTTTTGAAAATTTTCTCCTGAGTTCTCTATTTGAATAATTTTTTTTATAAAGATAATGAAGCTCTATCTTTTTTTTTCCTTCTTGGGATGATTTGATTGGATATATTGGATTCCAGGTTATTTGTTCTTTCAACAAATTAAAATTAATGTATGAAGCAATCTCAGTTGGTTCGCGGTAACACTTCAAATTGGAGTTATTATTAATCTTAGTTATTTAGATCATTGCTAATCTTATTTTTAATCTGTTTTTAATCATTACTTTTTACAATGATTGATTAGTGATTACTATTTATAATTTGGATAAACCATTTAGTATTTATAAATATTTATTCTATTGTCATGTACGCTCTCACTTCTGAAACATACTTCAGTCTTTTTCAATTCAAAGGAAACCACAATGGAAGGTCAAAATGATAATGTTAACGATATTAGCATGTATCTGATCGGTGCTAAAGGTGTGCCGGTAGAGAACTGCGAAAGTGTGATGGTGGAAAACGATGACGTCGAGGCTTACTCATCAGGTGTGAGGTTTTCGCCAAATGACGTAGTAGTAACCTACTATTACCTTAAGAACACGGTAGATAATAAGCCATTGCCTCCAACTTTAGAGAAGTTGACATATACAAGTTCAATCATTCAAGACTTAACAGAAAGTATAAGCTTAATTGTGATAGACCTGAAGAATGACATTTTTTCACTCCAAGAGATTGAAAATACAGGAATGACAAGCGACTGAATAGGAAAGCAGGAGATGGATTTTGGAGAGTTACTGATGTTGATAAAGAAGTAAAGATGAAGGGTAAAGTTATGTATGCTACTATGAAAAACCTCCTAAAGGCGAGAAAATTAGTTAGATTATGCACGACTACATGCTCAAATATGTTAGCGATACATGTAAATTAGACGGGTCAAGCACTGGGCCAAGTCATCTTGCTCCAAGCCCATCTGCCAACCCACCTTCCAAGCTCACTGCGTTCTCCTCTACACCTGCTAGCAGCAGAATCCCTCATTCTCAACAAACTTCCAGCTACAGATAACAATAATAATATGCACTCCATGCTGAACATTCTGTTGTAATCGAATTCTCTAGAATCATGCTAACTTGTATATAAAGCTCGTACAGTAAACATAATAAAGTTGAGGAAAACATTGCAATACAATCTCTTCTTATTTTACTATATTTCTTCACTCCTTCACATGTACTCCATTGCTAGGTTGGTATTATTTGGAATCAACTCCACAGAAACAGTTCCAGGCATTGGGATTTCGTCGCTAATCTTGCTTCGCATCTCAAGAACTTTCTTATAAGAGTTAAGAGTGTAGGGATGGACTAAAAGTTGGACTTGCCGCAGGACGGTACTCGGGGAAAAGTCGGCCTGATTTGAAGCAAACACCACAAGCGTTGCAAAGTGTTTTTGGTCCCATTGGACCTGCCCTCCATTGAGGTGTCTTGGTTACCTCACAATGCATACATTTCCTGAAAGCTTGTTGAGGTGATGAGTTTAGGTTAGCCTCAACAGGAGGCAATGGAAGTGAAAGCTTGATTTTTTTCTTCTTATATTCTGTGGCAACTTGTTTGGGTATCTTGATTACAAGTCGGGAATGCTTATCGTGACGAGAATGAGAAGAGACATTAGGCGGTTGGAGTTAGAGTTGGAGTTGGAGGGGCAAGCGAGGAGTGAATGTAGCAGGGCGAGGACGTTTGTTGCGAGCACGTCCGCGCTTGTCGGAGGCAGTGACTTTAGGGTTGCTGCTTTCAAGGACTGAAATGGGGCTAGATGTCTGGTACTGTTGGTGATTGTTGATGTTGATGCAAGATGACTCCTATTTTTTCATTCCATTTCCTCCGAAGAAGGAATCCTCAACCACGTTGGACAACCATTCCAGTTGAACTATCAACTATATCCCCATACTGCAATTGCAATGTCAATCACATCAAACACTTATTAAACATTTCAATTTAAATTTTAACTGTACGATTTTGTCATTCAATTTTCATGTATTATTCAACTTATTATTCAACCCACGTGCAACCTATTATTCAACTTCCCCCTCTTTTGTTTTCGTATTACCGAAATACCCTTAAGTTCCAGATGGCATTGCCAGCCTCGAGGCCAACAGACAAGATCAGATTTTTTTTTTTAAAAAAAAAGGGAATTTCATTTTTCTAACGTCATCACAAAACAGTCTAACGGCCACGGCCGACAATAAACTATTGAACCAAACTCACCGGAACAGACAACTCGTCTGACAGGTCGGAGGCACTGTTATCAGAAAGCACCGAGTCAAAAGCCGGGAGAGACTTTGACTAAGTCGACCAAATACTGGGGAACGAGTTGTTACTGAGATTGTTATTACTGCTGTCGGGACCAGAGAGACCGAGCTCAATATCCTCTGAAGGGAAGTCGAGGAGGTCGAAGAAGCTACCGCAGTCTATTTCATCCATGAAACTAGTTGGTCCAATCATGGTTTCTTTCTTCGGGAAGAAATGTCACTTTCCTGAGAAAATACAGAAGTGTAAGAAACAGCAGGAAAATACAAATTGTGGGGTGGGAGGTTACTGGGTGGGTGTGTTGTGGAATTGATTTTTATTAATGGGAATAGATAACGCCAGGGCTAGGAGACGAGCATTGCGTTGTGGCGCATTATAAAACAACTGTTGCATGCGTTAATATTTGTCAAAAAGGCAAAGGGCACGTAATCTCTTTTTACCTTTCAAAGCCAATTGCTTCAAGCAATTCTTACCATTAAACATTTTTGAAAAAACGTGAAAATAATTGAATTGTGACGAGTAAAGTGAAGATTGGATACTTTTTTTTCCATTTTCCGCTTTCTATTTGCTTTATGCTTAACAATTTTCTTATGCATACAAGAATTCATGCGAAATTTGTTTCAATCAACGCGTGGCTTAAGTTAGCAGGATCCGCCGGACCAAGAAACCCTTTCTCTGCAAATTATACGAAATTCGAACTATGAGAGGAAATGATGAAGCTAACCTTGTTAACAATGAGCTTGCAATTAACCAAATTCTCAACTGAAATTCTTGCCAAATACGTAGTTTCAAGCATTTGCAAGAACAGAAATGAAAACAACATTGATTATTCGAGTACTTGAATTTCATTAGCACTTAAATGTTGCTAAAAGATTCCTTCTTCAGTGGCCCTCTCCGTTTTAGAGGTAAAACTGAGAAAACTTGAGGACGCTATTAAAACCAAAGCCCTTGAGAGTTAAAGCCTGTTTGGATGGACTTATTTCAGTAGAGCTTTTCTGAGAAGAGCTTTTCTAAGAAGCTAGTTCATTGTTTGACTGTCAATTAAAAAAATAATTTTTTTAAAAGAGCTTTATATAGTAGACTGTTTGGTAACATAAAAATAAAAGCACTTTTATTAATTTTAACTATACTTTATTTTGTAATAAAAATTATTTATGCATATAAATAATATTTAAAGTA
>JANZLC010000202.1:15374136-15389730 GCA_026413385.1 Erythroxylum gracilipes | reverse complement strand
TTCTGGGGTGCCTCTAGGCTCCATTCCTCCCCCCCCCCCCCCCCCCAACACCCAAACCTACCTATTTGATCCATTCCACTAACCCTAACCTTAACCAGAATGTGAACCCAAACTTTCAAAACCCCGCCCCCCTTTCAAAGATCCCGATAGCCAAGGTTGTAACCCAAATGCAGTTGCCATTGCCCTCTTCGATAACTCCTTTGGATATCCAATCAACGGAACCTTTCGTAATCCCTAAAGACTCAAATGCTTAAAAACATTGGAGAAAATGCTTCCAACCAGAACATGGAAATCTGTGGTCTCTGGTTTAGTGGAGGAATCCATGAACGCTAAGGCTTTGGCCTATTATCCTCCAGTAATTAAGGATGACAAGATATTTTTCATCCCTCTGCAGGAGCTAGCAAGGAAGGGAGCAACTCAGTTCTGTAATGCGCTAATTGGTTTCTTCATTGGTAAGCGTCCTGCATACCCTGTAGTTCAGAGAGCACTATCAAAAGCATGAATAGCTTTCGATTTAACTGATACTTTGATTACATGCTCGAATAAATTTCTGTTTAAGTTTAATTCTAAAGAGGGAATGAATTCGGTATTGGAGAAGGGCCCTTGGCATATCCGAGGGAAACCTTTATTCTTAAGGAAATAGAGTTTGAATGCTGGTGAACAGGAAAAAAATTAGGTATGCTCCGGTATGGACTAGGTTCCATAACATACCTTATGAATACTAGAATAATGAAGGATTGGGTAGAATAGCTAGTGCAGTAGGGAAACCGCTCCTAATGGATACTCAGACAGCTAAGATGTCTAGGGTTCAATATGCCAGAATGTATGTGGAAATAGACCTAAAGAGTAATTGGCCGATGGGAAGATGGACAAATTACTTTCAAGGAAATCCAGATAGAGTATGAGTGGAGACCTGAAAATTATAAGAAGGAATGGAAGCCTACAAGTAGATTTTTTGAGACTAGGTTCCAAAAGGAGTTGGAGATGGAGAAGGTGTCACAACAAAGTAGTGCTAACCAAAAAATAGAGCTTGGATAGGAGCATATCCATGGGGATACATAGCTCAAGTCAAATGATAGTAAACCTTCAGATCTTGTAACTGATCAAGGTAATGACAAAGAAGTTCAGGAGAGTCAAGATGGTCCAAAAGGATTCCTGGCAGATGCTGACCCCCTTGTTGTAAGCAAATCAAGTAACCATTTACTTTTTTTGAATCTGATTTGGTTCTTAATAGTCCTATTGAAGTTCAGAGTTCGAGTCTTAATGATGATGCAGAGGAGGTTTTTACTAGTAGGAAGAGTAGGAAATCTAGAGAAAACAAAAGTTGTAAGTCTTGGTATTTATGGCTCTAATTTTTTGGAATGTTAGGGCCTCAATAATCTAAAGAAACAGTTAGTTGTGAAGTCTTTCCTTAAATTGTTGTCTGGTTCTTTTGTTTGTTTGATTGAATCTAGAATAAAGTCTCTTTCCCTTTTGAACAATGTGTATTCTTACTTATTTCCTAGATGGCATAGTCATAGTAATTTAGATGAAGCTTCAAATGCAAGATTAGTGTTAGCCTAAAATCTAGACTGTTACAAGTGTCTCCCAATTGTTACTACAGACCAACTGATTCATATAGAGGTAACTCCTCTTAATAGTGATTCAGTCTTTTTTGTGAATTGTGTTTATGGTTCTAATAACTATAATCATAAAAAGTCCCTCTGGTATGCTCTTTCTAATATCAAACTGAGTGTGGGTAGTCACCTGTGGTAGTTTCTAAGGATTTTAATGCCATTTTGTTTTCCCATGAGGCAGAACCTCTTAGTACTTCGACTATTATTGGTATGAAGGACTTTAGGAAGTATGTTGAGGATTGTGCTTTGTATAACTTAAATTCCAGTAGACCTAGCTTTACTTGATCCAATAAACAATTAGGGGAGCTCTTCATAGCTAGAAAGTTAGATAGGCTCTTGTCAATTCGGCTTAGAGTTCTTGTTTTTCTAGATCCTATAGAGTGATCCAAAATCCAAACATCTCTGACCACTCTCCCGTAGTGATTGGAGCCTTAGGAAACTAGCAAAAAAGACATTCTCCTTTCAGATTCTCCAAGTTCTTAGCCTCTTAGGAAAATTTTCTTCAAACTATAGAAGATGTATGGTCTTCTCAAGTCTCAGGAACTCCTATGTTTTGTGTGGTTTCTAAGCTCAAATTAGTTAAAAATGTTCTCAAATTTCTAAACTCTAATAAGGTAGGGGATCTAAATGTTAGAGTTAAAACCTGTCAAGCTGCCCTTAGCCATATCCAAGATCAAATGATTCATTCGCCTAATAGTCTTTATTTGGTTGTCCAGGAAAATCAAGCCATTACCAATCTGATTTATGCACTAGAGGACCAAGAGTCATTTTACAAACAGTCTTCTTGTATTAAGTTGCTCAAAGAGGGAGATAAGAATACCATATTTTTTCATAACTCTATTTTGTCGAATAAGAATAGGAACAACATCCACTCCTTACTGTTGGATACTGGTCACAGGATTATTGAGTTTGAAGAGATCCAAAACCAATTCCTAGGCTTTTTTTAGAGCACTATTGGGAACAAGAAGAACCTTTCCTCCTTTAAAGAGTTTATGACAAATCTCTTTCCTTCTCCTATTCCTAAAAATCTTAAAAACAACCTCCTTTCTGATGTCACGGTTTAAGAGATTAAGGATGTCTTCAACTCCTTTAATCCCAATAAGGCTCCTGGTCCAGATGGTTTTAATGGTTTCTTCTTTAAGAAAACTTGGCAAATTGTTGGGGTGATATTACTAGAGCTATTCAAGATTTTTTCCATCATGAGAGGCTTATCAAAGAGCTTAACTCTACTTTTATTTCCTTTTTCCTAAGACTGGTCAGCCTTCCTCAGTGCATGACTATAGGCCAATTTCCTGTTGTAACTTTATTTATAAGGTGATTTCAAAAATAATGGCTAATAGGCTTAAAGACTTACTTCCTCACATCATCAGCCTTAGTCAAAGTGCCTTCATAAAAGGTCGCCGAATAGGGGATAATATCCTTCTGGCTCAAGAGATCTTTAAGAATTACCAACTGTCGAATAATCATAAGCGTTGTGCTTTCAAAATTGACTTGAGAAAAAGCCTATGATTCCATTAACTGGGATTTCCTCCTTAATACTCTCTTAGTTGTAGGTTTGCCTCCTATGTTTGTTTATTGGATTGAAGAGTGTATTACCTCCCCTTCATATTCGGTTTTGATCAATGGATCTCATTCAAAAAAAAATGTGGTAAATCAGGTTTAAGACAAGGGGATCCTTTATCCCTATATCTCTTCATTATTTATATGGAGGTTCTCTTGAGGAGTTTAGGTGCTTCTATAGCTTGTAACAGCTCTTTTAAATACCACTGGAGATGTAAAACACTAAAACTATCCTACCTTTTATTTGCTGATGATCTTTTATTGTTTTGTCATGCTGATTTGGTTTCGGATTAAACTTTGTTTAATTGCCTGCATATTTTCTCAAATATGTCTGGCCTAGACATGAACCTTAGCAAGAGTCGGTACTTTTATCTTTTGATATGAGTCATATGGCTCATCAGCTAGAATCCGTAACGGTCCTTCAAAGAGGTCACTTCCCTATTCGTTACCTAGGGGTTCCTCTGTTAACAGGTAGGTTTCTAGGAGAGATTGCATTCCTTTTTTGGATAAAATTATGCTAGTGTAAACAAATGGACCCATAGATCTCTTTCCTATGTTGGTAGACTGTAGCTAGTTATTTCTGTGCTCTCAACTTTTTAGGTGTATTGGTCTAGTCATCTTATTCTTCCCTCCTCCGTTATTAAGGATATTGAGACAAAATTAAGAAATTTCCTGTGGTCTGGGAATGTAGTGTCTACCTCTCATGTGAAGGTTAAATAGAATGACCTCTGTAGACCCAAAACAGATGGTGGTTTAGGCATTAAACACTTGTCTACGTGGAATAATATGCTTTTAGGAAAAAGAATTTGGGTGCTTTTTACTGATAATGAAGCTTTGTGGGTCAGATGGGTGCATACCATTATTCTTAGAAGGAAAACTTTTTGGAATGCACATCCTAGTAATAATAGTTCTTGGAATTGGGGGAAGTTGTTACATGTTAGGGATCTTATTGGGAACCAATTCAGATTTAAGATAGGAAATGAGATATCTACTTTTTTATGACAGGACTTTTGGCATCCTAGAGGTATTTTGAAGGGCCTCTTAACTCCCAGAGTGATCAATGGATCGGAATTACTAATGAATGCAAAAGTTGCTGATATTATCGAAAATAATGTGTGGAACTAGCAGGAGGCCACAATAGAAACTATACGAACCCTGGAGCCCTTACCATACCAACCAGAATGCTCCCGACCTGATAGATTAGAATGGCTAGCAAATCCCTCCAAAACATACACAAATGCTTCGGCCTACTCTACCTTGAGACCTCCCAATCCTTGTATACCCTGGTATAAATTAGTCTGGCATAAAAGAACTAGCCTAAGGTATTCCTTCATCCAATGGCTAGGTTTCCTTAATAAGTTGCAAACGAGGGACAAACTTCTCTTCTCATATGTCCCAAATCACTGCTCTTTGTGTTTCTTGCATAATGAGTATATTGACCATCTATTCTTTGAGAATTCTTACTCAAAAACAGTATGGACACATTGTCTTGAACATTTTTAAATCCACTTGTCAAATTTGACAAATCTTCAAGCCCTTCTAAGCTGGTTTAACCTCCCCTCAAACCACACAAATATTGACCTTAACCTTCTTCTCATTATCCTCATTGTGACGGTTTATAACCTATGGTCCGAAAGAAACCACCGAACATTCAAAGAAAAAGTCGTGGAAGTAGGGAACTTAAACATTAGAGTGGTCTTCCAAGTTATGGAACTTCTCAGCTCAAACATCGAGGGAAGATAACCATTGTAGGAGACCTATCCTTACTCTTTTGTTGGTGTCATAAAGAATAAGAAGCATTTATACAGTTTTAACTAAGGAAGGATGGGTGAGAATTATGCGAGCATACGATGGAGATCTCATACTTGGGACCAAGTTGTTAGGGACAACATGGATGCAAAAAGTAGGGAATAAGAGTTGTACCTTATCATCCTTGGTATTTCACTAAAGAAGATCCCACCTTTTTCAGCAAAGTAGAAGAACACAGTTAAGAAGCTTCAACTCATGAAGTGTTGACTTGAATCTCTAGTTGTGTAGCGGAAACGATTGACTATGTTAATTTATTACTTTACTATGTTAATATGTAAATGTTTGTGTTGTTGGTTAAGATGTACCTTCCTACAAGGTCATCTTGGTTAGTAGATATGTATAGGCTGGGTGTTGTGGTATGTTTTGGTTCATAAGGAACAATTTTTGTAGAGTTCCTCATGTTCTTAGGTAAGGCCATTCTTTTTGGTATTGGTAAGAGATTTGCCCTGGGCAATCTCGTGGCTTGTACATCTCTTTTAATTTAATCAAATTACTGATTTACCAAAAAAAATAGTTTAACTGGTATGCAAGGTCTGAGCACTGATACGCGGAGTCTAGAAAGATTCAATAATACATAGCCTTACCCTTAACTGTTAGAAAGATTATTTCCGATAGACCTTCATGAAAAAAAGAAATATATATATATAGATATTTATCTAATATGCATATACATATTAAAATAATAAAATAAAAATAATTAAAAATAAAATTCTACATAAAAGATAAAAATAAATAAATAAATAAATATGTAATAAATAAAATATACAAATAAGTAATAAAATAGAATAATACGATAAAATAGAATAAGGCAAAGAGTAAAAATAAAAGATAAAATAAGTAAATAAATACACGTATAAGAAAGAAGATAAGCAAATAAATAAATCAAACAAGTCATTATAAAAAAATATTTAGGCTAAGTACGGAAAAACTTAGGCTAAATCACTATAAGGAAATATCACTAATTTAAATGTTTAGGCTAAATACGGGAGAAAAATGTTTAAAGGACCAATGAGAATGACAAGGATCTCTCTATATGAGATCCTTTTATCTGTATCTTAGTACATCAAAGTTTTCTATTGAGATCATGTCTTTGGTAAGTTCCAACAAAGCTATATCATTCTTGATCACCTTGCTTCAATTCTTCATAAGTCTTCCTTTTTCCTTTTAAAATGTTTAAATACGATCTTCTTTTATCTTCTCACTAGAGAGTTTGGGTATCTCCTCTTAACATACTCAAACTACTTAAGCTTTGTCTCCCTTAATTTTTCATTAATATTCCCTACGCTTAATTTATCTCTTGTCATTATATTGCTAACTTGATATTTCAGTAAAGTTTCATATCCAACAGAGTATCCTTAACTCCACCACCATTAGCTTATGATTATGCATTTGATTGATAGGTCAACACTTCTTCCCATAGAGTATGGTTGGCCTAATAGCTAAACTATAGAATTTACCTTTGAGCTCGAGTGGTATCTTCTTATCACTTAAAACTTTTGATGCCCTTCTCTATTTAAGTCACCCTAATTTGATATAGTGAACTATGTTTTTATCAATCTCTTTATTGCTTTAGATGATAGATCATAGATATTTAAAACATTCCTTTTATGATATAACTTCTTAATCAATCTTTACCTCTACATCAGTAGCCACCCCCTCACCCAAAAAATTATACTTTACGTACTCAGTCTTAGTCTTGATCAATTTAAAGTCCTTTGACTCTAACATATCCTTCCAAAGTTCTATCTCGATATTGACACCCTCTTTTGTCTCATATACTAAAACAATGTCATAAGTAAACAATATATGCCAAGGCACATCCCCTTAGATATTCTTGGTGAGTTCATCAATCACTACTACAAACAAAAAAGGGGCTCAATGAAGAGTCTTGAGGTAGCCCAATATTGATAGAAAAAGTTCATGTATCTCTTCCTATCATCCTTACTCTAATCTTTACATCTTCACACATATATATCTCTAATAACCCTTATATAAGTCATAGAAACTCTCTTAACTTCTAAACACCTTCATATGATTTCCCTAAGTGTTCTGTTATACACCTTCTCTAAAATCATATATAGGTTACGTTGTCTTATCCTATAATCAATGTTTTAAAAACTAAATTGGGCATCAAACAGATCAAAGGAAAGGTTTAAAGTTTAAAGGTTCTACTGATAGTGAATCACTATAAAACTGGTATATAAAAAATAAAAAATAAAACTTATAAGAATAAGTAAAAATAAAATATTTTATTGAAATTAAAAATAAACCAAATGTCTATTATTATATAATGAACTAATAATAAATAAATATGAGTCTAATATAAAACTTAAAATAACAATACAAATCAAATTGTATTTATGAAGGAGATTGTGTCTTATGAATGATCGGTACAATCTTATGAATGGTTATTTATTTCCATTGCAATTGGTTTTGCTCTATTTGTTACAATGAAATATTGCAGTTTTTTTTAATTGATACATATAGCTGAATGTTCGATGATTTGGTGATTAAAAAAAAAACTCTTCACATTTGTATCTTCATGAAAATCTTCTTTTTAGTAAAGTTCTAATTTTTGCTCCTTAGGTTAGGTTTTTTGCTCCCTAGGTTAGGTATTATTAGTATTTTGTTTTTATATCTTTATTATTTGTATTCAGTTTGTCGTATTATTAGTATTATTTGTGATTTTTTTTACAGTTTTTCTTTTGTTAACTTGCATCATTATTTTCTTGTCAATATCTGCATGTGGGTCTACCGGGAAATAACTTCTCTACTATATAGGGGTAAGGCTGCGTACTATCAGACCTCCCCAGACTTTGCTTCAATGCAGGACTTCAAACTGGGTGTGATGATGATGATGATGATGATGATTGCGTCTCATCATCGTCAAAAACTCTAAATTCTCCAACGCTATTTAAAGATTCGTAAACTACGCTTTCATCCAAAGTATTTGCATCAACTTCTTCTAATGTATTAAAATAAATTACAAATTAGTAAGATATGAACTTATTCTTAATTATAAACTTGTAATATAATATACTTTTAACTTAAATATGATCAAAATAAGATATGAAATGACCATCAATAGACATTCTTATTTCATTCGTTGTGACAAATGCATTTTCTTCATAAATCGTCTTTTCAAGTTTATTATAATCAAGATCAACCGATGGTTCTTCTTCTTTATTCAAAAATCAATATGGTCAATACAATCAATATCAACTGGATCATATGTTCTTTTCTTACTAAGCGCTCTGAATACATAATAGAGAAATTATAAATAATAAAAATAAAATTAATGAGATAAAAACAAAAGTACAAAATACTTGTTTTTCATTCTCAGATATAAGTAACATAAACAAGATTATTAAGTCTTTGATGTTCCAAACAATTTCGTTTCTTTGTATGAATACATTAAAAAAATGCTCCAATTACGTTCACAACCTAATGCAGAAGTTATCTGATTGAGTAACCTAATAGCGAGTTTTCTCAATGTTGGAGCATTGTCATCGAATAATCTCCACCACTCATCTATATTTTAAATTAATAATTATGATAAATAAAAATATATATTATTAAAGAGTAAATAATTAACTAAAAGTATAAAGCTTACCTATATGCATTTTTTCATCATAAGTTCTCTCTTTGCTGATGATCTAACATAACTCTCTACACTTTCACGATACAATTTAATTTCATTTATTGCTTGTAATTGCTCTTCAATAGTGAAAATATCTTTGCATTCAATCACATCAAACAAACCACCCATAATATTAATTGTACATGCATCTCTACTATATAAGCAATAAGGATTGAAGAAATAAGTTGCTAAGTGGATCCTTTAAGTAAGATGCTTCTCCCATCATCGGTCAATAATACTTATATAAGATGTGTACAATTTCTCCTTCCCTTTAAAAAGATTTATAATTGTTTTGTGAACTCGATACATACCATCATATATATACCCTAAAGATGGCTTCTCATCTGAGTCAACAATCCTCACCAATCTTATAAGTGGAGCTGCAATCTTCAAAATAATCAAGTAAGTATCCTAAAATTTGTTATCTAGGATAATAGCTCAAACTTCTTTTCCTTTTTCACTCTTTGATAATTTATGACTTGAAAAGTGTTTACTTGTCACTAAATTTTGAAATAGTTTCTTATGGTTGTAAACATTATTCAAAGTAAAAAATGTAGTTACAAACCTAGTAGCAGTAGGACGCATAATCTCAACCCAATCTTCTTGCTTTTTTAACCAAGACAAAAATGTGACATGATTATACACAAAAATTGTGATCTTAGATGCGCGTGAAGTAAGACTAAAAATATGGTTCATACCACCAATATCTTTTAAAATAAAATTTATACAATAAGCAATGCATAGAATCCAATAAATATGCCTATAGTTTGATTATAATAAGTACCCAGCTGATACATAATTAGCTACATTATTTGTAACAAAATGTACATCATTCTCTAGTCCAACCCACTCGACAATTTCATATAATAATTCAGACAAAGCATTAGCACTTTTTACAATGTCAAAAGCATCAATAAACTTGGTAAAAATTGTTCCAATATTATAATAAACCAAGAAATTAATCAAGGTTCTTTGTCTTTGATTAGTCTACCTATCTTCTATAATAATGCATCATGTTGATTCCTAACTAGATTTATATGTATCCATAATTAACTAACATTCCTTTTTTAAATCTTGAAGCAAAGACACTTACAGCTCATAATAAGATGGTACCTTAAATCCTGGACCGATTGTTGTTGTAGCATCTATTGCTTCTTGAAAATATGGTGAATTTAAAACATTTAAAGGAATACATGAATTATAAAACCATCTAACCCATGCTCTTTTATATCACAAAACAACATCCTTATCAACCATAAAACTTTTTAGACTAGGTTGAGAACTAGGAGTAGTTCTTAGAGAAAAATAATCTATGTCAATAGTAGCTTTTCTTTTTCCTTATAATTGTGATACTTCATCATCTCCAAAAGATATATCATGAGCCTCTTTATTTTCTTTTTATTTTTTACTTATTTCTGCAAATATTTTCCAATCATACAAGTGATACTTTTTTTCAAGAAGCAATATTACCCTTAACATCAACAAGATGTTCTTTCATTCTAAAAAGTCCTCCCCTTTTAAATATTCTTCTGCAAAACATAAAGTAATATTAGATATTCTCATTAGATGCTTGAGAAGAAGAAAAATAATTCCATGTTAGAACAGACTTACCATGAGTAGAGGCTGTGATATTCATTGAATCTTTTTCTAATAATTCCATATTATCCATTATGATTTAACCTAAAATGTTTTTAAAAAATAATGGAGTATACTATCGTCAGGGTATAAGTGTCCTACTTAAATAATTTTTATCATCATTTGTAATAGAAAATAATAGTCACTAGCATAAATAAAATGTAATTAACATAAGTAAAATATATAATTTACAATATATATCAAAATAGAGCAAAAATTTACAAAATAAAGAATAATCATGACATAAATATTTATAAAAAGGATAAAATTTTATATTTATATTAATTGACTCTAATAAAAATTGTGTAAACTAATTTAAAAGTAGCCCTATACTAAACATAATAGCTTATATTATAGTTAAAAAAGTAATTAACCTTAATAAGTAAAAATATAACTTAATTTATAAGTTAATATATAAGTAATTATATATTTATGTTATTATTTTCTTTCACTTAATTTTTTGAAAAATAAAATTCATTACAAATATTAAAAGAGTTAATATAATTTCGAGTAATGTCAAATTAAATTTAATTATGGTACAATTAAAAAATACAAAGTGAAGTAATTAGATATGTATAAATACTTGAATATTACCGGTGCTTGAAATCTTTATCAATCACAATGGTGTAAATGATAACAAAATAAAACATGATCCTCCTAGTATGCAATAGACACTAAATTGTACTTATTATGACCACAACAAATTTAAAAGGAGGATGACTGAAGTGGGACATTGAGCTGAAATTGATTTTCTGAAATTGATTCATTATCAAGTTCAAATGAGGCCATTCTAAATTAGTAAAACTTTAGGTCATATGATACAAAACAAATATGCTAACATGCTAGACTCAGAATAAAACTGATAAATTATTTTCTATTTGCTTAAAATTTAAATATTCTTGTAGCTACAATCCTACCAATTTTTAAAACTTTTTAAATTCTTTATCGAGTTCAAATGAGGACACTCTAAATTAGTAAAACTTCAGGCCATATGATACAAAACAAATATGCTAACATGCTAGACTCAGAACAAAACTGATAAAGCATTTTCTATTTGTTCAAATTTTAACTATTCTTATTGCTACATTCTTACCAAATTTTGTGTGCATCTATAAACTCTCAATGTTATGTTTTCTCTTTTTCACATTCTCAACTCATTGCAAACCAGAAAAGAGGCCATATATTGCATTTTCTAGCTAACAAAAAATTCATTATCGAGCACACATTAACACACCAATCCATTCATTGATTGCAAGAAGTAAAAATTACAAATTATTCACAGATGATATCTCACATAAAATTTATCAACTACATCCATATAAACTCAAAATCACCACAAATATTGTTAAGCCACGAAGTTCAAATGGTGTGTTCATGAAGAATCCAAGATTTATGGGCTGATTGTATGGAGATTTTTCTTCCATGTTACTAGGAATTAGTCAAATCTGTTACCTATTATTTTGCTTTGAATAAGTGCCCAGTACTTTAGTTATGTAGTAGTTAAACTTACATGTTGCTAGTTTCAAGTAAACATGGCAGTAAGTTTAGGAAGAGTTAGTTACTTCATTTGTATTTAAATTCAAGAGTTGTGCAATAAAAGGAGGGAAACGATTTCAATCAAAAACTTTCGTGGTTTATTCTCACCATAAGCAGAATATTGTTCTTGGCTCTGACTGGGACCTATCAATTCGTATCAGAGCTAACACCTCTCCTTCAAGTCCTCGTGCCACGTTCACAGGTGGTGACGTCAGCATCGCAGTGGTCGCCCGGGGCTAGAAAAGGTCTAGCGCACAGCCAGCTTGCCGGTACCTAGGCTACGAAGCGTGGTAGGATGTTACGGTTTAATTGCCCACATTGGTAATAAAAGAGACTAATGTGGGGTTTATAGGCTTATGGGCTCTCCCACCTTTCAAGCTAGCTTTTGGGATTGGTTCTCCCATAAGACCTGTAACAATTAGTATCAGAGCTCGGTTAAACTGGCAACCAACAAAGAGAGAATTGAAGCTTTGGAGGCTGGACTTGGTGGTGTTCAAGATGGAATGCAACGACTTGAGGACACTGTCAACAGGCTATCTAAAATTTTGCTTTCCACTAGGGAAAGCTCCAACAATCACAACAATGGACGGGAAGGAATTGTCCGGCCATATTGAGAAGAGAACGAAGGTGGCAGATAAATTTTTTCTTCCAAAATGGCAAAATTGGATTTTCCAAAATACTCTGGAGATGATCCAACAGAGTGGTTCAATCGGGTAGTTAATTTTTTGAATTTCAAGGCACAACAGATAATCAAAAGGTCTCTTTAGCTTCTTTTCATTTGGAAGGAGAAGCCAATCAGTGGTGGCAGTGGTTACGAAGGGCTTACCAAAAGGAGGGGAAAGAAGTTACATGGGAAATTTTTGTTGAGGAGCTATGGTCACGATTTGGTCCTACCAATTGCGAGGACTTTGATGAATCCTTGTCCAAAATAACACAAACAGGTTCATTACGCGACTATCAAAAGGAGTTTGAGAGGTTAGGTAATAGAGTACAAGGATGGACACAAAAAGCTTTGGTGGGCACGTTCAAGAGGGGCCTAAAGCCTGACATTGCTGATGACATTAGGATGTTCAATCCAAAATCTCTAAAAGATGTCATTAGCCTTGCTCGGATGCGGGATGAGAAGTTGAATCGTGAACGCCAACTTCCATACCCTGTCAGCCGATTAACGGCACAATCATCATCTTCAACAAAGTTCAAACCCGCATCACCAACGAAGCGGCTTACTTGGGACGAAATGCAGAAGCGAAGGACCCAAGGATTGTGCTTTAATTGCGATGAGAAATTTACCCAAGGACATCATTGCAAGGGACCTCAACTCCTGGTAATAGAATGCGATGATGAAGATTTAGATACGGAGGGGCAAAACAACTCAACGACGTGACAATAAGAGATTTCATTCCATGCACTCATAGGCTAATTTCCTCAACCTCAACCTTAAGGACAAGGTTACTGTCGAAGGAGGTGGTAATGTCAAGCCACGAAGTTCAAATGGTGTGCTCATGAAGAATCCAAGATTTATGGACTGATTGCATGGAGATTTTTCTTCCGATGTTACTAGGAATTAGTCAAATCTGTTAGCTATTATTTTTCTTTGAATAACTTCCCATTACTTTAGTTGTGTAGTAGTTAGACTTACACGTTGCTAGTTTTAAGTAAACATAGCAGTAAGTTTAGGAAGAGTTAGTTACTTCATTTGTATTTAAATTCAAGAGTTGTGCAGTAAAAGGGAGGAAGCGATTTCAATCAAAAACTTTCATGGTTTATTCTCACCATAAGCAGAATATTGTTCTTGGCTCTGACTGGGACCTATCAAATATACACCAAAAGAAGACCAGCAAGTGTAGTGTTCAGTTTTGAAGTTTTAGATCAACAAATTGAATACTTTAAGAGTGTATATATAACACAAGAGATTATAATAAAGAAGAACTCTCCTTTAGTTAATATTCTTTCTGTTAAGAATCCTTGAATAATCGTAAACTAAACATAATCCAATTTTATACAAACAATCCTCACCTATTATCTGTTAAGAAACATACTCGAATTCTATACATACAATCCTAAACTGGACAAATTCTATACAAACACCACTGATCTGTTAAGAAACTGAATTCTATGCAAACAACCCTCACCTATTATCTGTTAAGAAACTGAATTTTGTACAAACAGGGATTCACAACAGAATCAGAGTTTCACTCCAACACCCATTCATAACTTTCGAATTTTTTGCTCCTCCATCCATCCAGTTACCATATCTCATATAATATTCTTTCCCCATACCTTGTTTTCGAGATAAAGCAGTAGATAGATTGGGTTTCTTCTTTAGATTCTTCACCCATCCGCAAAGGTTTTCCACAATCCGCATCTATCTCCATTATTTGAAGCTCCAACAACATTTTGAGAGAGATCTAGTGAAGATGGTAGATGGCTAAGATGAGATCTGGCGCTACGATGAGCTCTAACGAAGATGAGATCTAGAGAAAATGAGCTTGAAGATGGACAAAAATGGGAGATGACCAAGGTTTTAAAAAAGAGGTGAGGAGCGTTTGATGTCTAAATGAAATGAAGGTGAGATATAGTGAACAAACGGTGGTGAAAAAGGTGAGGTGAGATATGTCTGAACGAAATGTTTTTCGCTTTAGGTATATCAAGTGTCTCATTTATGTTTCTGATTGGACTAATTCACTAAAAACCGGCCGATTCTATGTTAAACCGGCGGCCGATTCTATGTTAAACCGGTTGGCTTTTATATTAAGAGGTTATTAGATAAAACCGAACCGAGTAATAGGCTAGTTTAGACTTTTTTCAGTCTAATCGATCGTTCCAATCTAGTTTTTAAAACATTGCCTATAATATTTCATTAATCTTTTAAGAAGATATAAAGCTTCTGTCGTAGATTTTCTTAGCATGAGTCAAATTAGTTCTCTAAGATAGAAGCATCGTTTCTTAATCTCTTCTCAATCACCTTAATTTTCCTATAATTTTATAATATAATTAAGTAGTTTGGTACTCTATAGTTGTTATAGGCTTATAGTTTTGGATGTCTCATTTGTTCTTATATAGGAAATTAATATAGTAAATCTTCACTCATTTGACATTTTCACAAACTTAAGGATTACATTAAAAATAAATCCTTTTAATCTTTCAAGTTTATTCTATGGAATATAGTGGATTGGATCCTTTATGCAGAATAAATCCAACCAATGCGAACACTGTTAGTTGAAGAAGACTTGGACCAACCTCACCAATTCTGGACGCCCAAAAATGTTTGACCACTGAATAGAAGTCATGGAAGAGTTTTTTTCTTTGAACTTCTTTAAATTTACACCCTGGTTCCAAGTTGACAATGACCAAACTGAAACACTCCAAAATCCCACATTTGTTCCCCAATTGATTTAATATCAATCACTATTCCATTTCCAAATGCTCCTATTTTCTATACCAACTCTCCTTCGCTGCCAGCGAACCAACACCCAAACTTTTCCATGCTATAAACCAGTGTCATCTTCATCACAGCCACCACCACACGCCGTCTATCTCCTCATGTGCAAATCCAAGAAGGACACAGACGTAATCCAATCTTCAACACCCAAGTCCCAAGCATCTAGAAGATCAAACAACAGGCTTTCTATGGCTACTTCTTCCTCTTTCGTTGACCCATCTTCTTCTTCATCATCATCCCTCTCAAGCCTTCGTTTCAATTCTACGACAAATGATTCAGGTGGCACATCAAAAGCCAGCAAACGCTCTCTCTCTAGCCTAAAAGATTCCTTACCCGAAAATCCCCACATTTACGAT
>JANZLC010000202.1:15342299-15359620 GCA_026413385.1 Erythroxylum gracilipes | reverse complement strand
TTGATCAGTGTACGCTCACCACCAACGTGGTTTAGCAGCAAATGTCAGTTTTAGGTCTTCAGCAAGGCTCATGTCTCAAGAATGGGTTACAGCAAGGCTCATTGTCTCGGGACCGTTGGGCTCTGGGAACGGGGTTCCGACATTCAATGCAAATTAGAAAACACAATAAAATTGAATCTATAAAAACAACTCAAATTAAATAGCAATAAGGAGATAACATTGATTAATAATTTGAAATCCGGTTCTTTGGTTTAATCTTGGCCTAAGCACAATTTCACATATGTCATTAAATTATCGTCTTCACACCTCTCTTTAGACTATCGATCGTAAATTAATAATAAGCTTTGTTAATCTCGATTTTTCCTTAGGTCATAGTTAACTAAGAAGAGCTCGTTAATTAACCCTAACTATCGGGAAACATAGAACAAGCTCTTTAAGCTTATCTTGACAGTCGCATTATAAGTGAGAAAAATATATCAATTTAAGCAATAATCACATAAGCTTGGATTATTTAACTTATGTTACGTTATCCCTAATGATTTAATACAGTCAGTTGCCACATACGAATTCAAACATGACTATTACGTATCGTATTCAAATTCTAGTAATGGGTTTTCATGAAAAACGTTCAATATAGCATGAAAAACATTTTTAGACAATACTTAATCATTAATCTCATGATAACGTAAACAGTCTGATAAAAAGGAAAGAAAATGATACACAATGACATATGCTTAAAAGTGCTTCTCGGTATCGATAGCATCTCCGAATCGGCATCGGGTAGGTTAGCCCTCTATTTTCTCCATCAAGCTCCAAGAATTAGCCAAAGAATGTCTCCGTTATAGTTGAGAACTGACCACAAATGAAGGAGAATATCAACTGTTCAGTTCAGCCCAAAAAATCCATTTTAATCTCAAGAATAAAGAAGAATGAGCTGTTCGTTTTCTGCCCAAAAACTCCACTTTAATCTCAAGAATAAAGAAGAATGAGCTGTTCGTTTTCTGCCCAAAAACTCCACTCTTTTGCTCCAGTCGACACCTATCTTGCTCTATCCATCACCATCCTTTCTTTATGATAAAAGCTAGGGTGATCAAGCTTTACACACTCTCCGTTTTTTTTTCCTTTGTTCTAGCTCTCCCACTCTCGATTTTTTCCTTTGTTCTAGCTCTCCCCCTTGCAACTGACACACACTCACACCATGTATTATAAAAAAACTAGGTTAAGATAATAAAGGGACAGGTGTCTAATGGTGAGGCACATCCCATCTGGTTGCCTCCCCACTTTCGGTTATATTTTTCCAGCTCCGACACTCTCCTTTTTCCTAGTCGACACTTTCTTTTTGCTTCAGCCCTCTCTCCTCTTTTGCTTCAACCTAGCTGACACCTTGTATCCCTCACATCATCCAAATGATAGGTTTTTCTTTGGAATGGACAGGTTTCCTTTTTCAGCTGCCATCACATGCTTCAGTCGTGACACACACCATGTCCTTTTCATCTTTAATAGCTAGGCTTTTAATGAGATAAATGGAGAGGTGTCTTTCTTTGGTAACATTATGCATGTGTCTTCTTTTTTTCTCCATATTACAACCACGTTTAAATTCTTCTTCATTCTTCTTTTAGCAACCAACACACACACTTCACTTATATTAAAAACTACGTTAAAATCATGTGATAATGGATAGCTAGCTTAATTCTTTTGGTAATGTAATTCAGGTTACAACTATGATCTTTTAAAATCAAAATATTACACATACCTCCATTTTTATGCTCTATCTTGTCTCTTTTTATTTTAGTTTTTTTTCTTCTTCTTACTCCATAAAGACAATAGAGCATGGACATTGAGAAAACGGCTCGATAATTATGCTTTTGGGTCACTTTAGCTTATTTACTTCTGAAATGTACCTATAATCAAATATGAGCTAAAGTGAGTATCCTAAGCATTTTAAGGCATTAATCACTAAGTGTAATAGATTAAATGTATCAAAAATTAAGCACATATCAGGCTACCATAGTTGAGATGGATCAATTTTGAAAATGATTCGAGGGATACGAAAAGAGTATGATCAAGCTTCTAAATAATGTATGAATTAAGTTTCCACTTTATTATGATTTATATGTTAATCATTTTATATAATTAAAGTTATCTTTTTTTTTGGGAAATAAAATACTAAAAAGTTTCTTAATTATTCCATTGCGGTTGAGATTGGATCCCATCTTAATTTCCCAACACTCTAGTCAAGAGCTCACTACAACAAAACTAACATTTCGTTACTTTTTTTGCGACAATTTTAAAAATGTTGCTAATAGTAAGCTTTTGGAGACGATTCCCAAAATCATCAACAACAGTCCAAATTTTTGTGACTTTCTGTCGTATCATCGCTAAAAGAATCTTCTAAGGTCTCACTCCACTACTACCCTCTTTCTAAGTCATATGGACCTCCTACTGTTTATCCTCTATTAAAGATCCTCAAAAAAGGAGCTAAGTGATGGTTATCCACCCTAGTTGAGTTATTTGCAAGGAGATGCCCAACTTTCTGTTTGATCAACTTTTAGGCTACAAAAAGTTGGAAGGAAATGGGACTAAGGGAGGTGCTTCTCAATGAAGCTAACCGATTCCTTTTTTAATTTGACCTCTAACTCAAATGCTCAGAAGTCTTAGAGGCTAGTCCTTAACAATTTAACAACATGCCTATATTCCTTTAACTTTAAAAACCATTCATTAACTTGGAGAATGTTATGCAAAAATAGGTCCCTATATGGATAAATATTCATAATTTCCTTCTAAAATATTGATCTACTAAAGGTCTGAGCAATCTAATCAGCTATTGGTAAGGCCATGTGTATGAATGAAGAAACTGCATCCAATAAAAGGGTTAGATGTGTAATAGGATTTTACTTGGGTTCATTCTTGCATTAAGGATTGGAGAAGGTAACACAGAAATAAAAGAAGAGACCCTTCTTGAATAAGTAAAGTGTGGAAATAAATAGGTTCCTTAAAGGGGATTATGTTAAGTTGATGGGCATAGATTCTTATGTGGTGTAAGCACCAATAACTACCAAAAAAAATGGCCCAAGCTTCATTACTCACCAAGTAAATGTAAAGAGTGATAATAATGTGTCTATCAAACTTGAACATAATAAGGTTGCACTGAAAGTGCATGATATAACTGATATTACTTATAAGGATTTATCTCAAGAAGATTCAACTCACCCTGAAGTTCATGATAAGGACCACACTTCTTTTAACTCTTTAGAAGTCCTTTAACTTCTGAATTGAATATCAATCAAGAGTAAAAGAGAAAAGGAAATCTAATTGGAGAATTTAGGACAAAAAATAGGAGAAGATCTAGTAGGAAGAATAGATCACATAGGATTTAAAAGCCAGAATCTTTCTTAATGTCCATTATATCTTGAAATTGAGGAGTATAAATTGCCTAAAAGATAATACGTTCTTAACGGCTTCATCTTTGAAATGATTCATTTCCTAGTAGGTGTTTTAGAGAACAGGCTTAAGCTAGAAAAATATAAAAAGCTATTGTTTCTAGAGAACCACTGGTTTACCTTTACTAACCATCATCATCATCACAATAGTCATATTATTATTAGTTATCATCCGAGAAAAAAATGCTAATATCCTAGGAATCAATCAAATTATGCATCTCTCAATCACTTTGCTTTATGAGAGAACTAATTTTTTTGTTACCTTCATCTATGAATCCAATTTTTTAAAGGAATTTATTATGGAAGACGCTCAAGAGCAACCATTACTCCATCAATTTTCCATAGATTATCCTAGGGTACTTCGATAATACTTTCCATGCCTCTAAAGTATAAGGTAATACATGTTTGAGGAACTTCAATAATGGCATCAAATAATGTGTAAATCATCTAGAAGTAATTGACCTAAAATTTGAATGGAATCTCTACACTTAGAGTAACATGGAAAATGAGAATTAGACATTAAGAAAATTTTGATAAAGCTTTAGTGAATTAGGATTGGTTGTAAAATTTCCTTAAAGCAAAGCTAATTTCATGAAACCCTATTTCTTAGACCATTCCCTAACAGTTATTAAGAATTTTAACTCCAAACAAATAAGGTAATCTTTTTATTTTTATTTTTTAGATTTAACATCTTAGCTAAAGATGAGGGATTAGCTGAGGCAGCAATAGGGGTATTTCACCTATCTTTCATAGATATAAAGATTTTATATATGTAAGGATGCTAAGCATGATTGAAATGGAACTTAAATAGCTTAATTTAAGGAGATTCAGTAATACTTAGCTTACCATATTAGAAGCTAAATAAAAGCTTAAGCAAATCCAAAAGGACCTATATAATTATCCTAGAGATCTTGCTAGAAAAGTGGAAGAGAAAACTCCACTAAGTTCTTCTACAGAAGTTGTTGAAGTGTATAACTCCCTAATTATAAAAAGATCAATAATCCTCTAGCTCAAGGATGGTACAAAAAAAAAAGGAATTTCTTTTATAGCATCATTAATAGTAGGACAATCATTAATATAATATACTCTTAATAAAATAAAAATGATTAATTTTCTCAATCCTAAAGTGATATTAAGCAAGAAGTGATTAATTACTTCCAAAGATATGTTGGCTATTATGTTATATGCTACTATTTAGTTTAAGTTCTAAGAACTTTTATTTTTAACCAACGCTTTTGTGAGGCAATAGAGAAATTATATAGACCATTCAATGAGCAAGATATAGATAAGGCAATTTTTATGCTCAACTTTGGTAAATCCTTAGGTTCTAATGGATTAAATGGACTATTTTCCAAAAATTTTGGCATCTTATTAAGAATATAGTTACAAGTGCAATTCTATAGTTCATTAAGAATGGGAACATTCTTAAGAAAATCAACAAATCTTTTGTTAGCCTTATTCCCAAAATCCCTAGCCCTTGTTCAATACAAGACTGCATATTTATCACTTATTGTATCGCTTTATACAAAATTAGTACCAAATTACTAGCTTCAAGGATAATGAGTGTCTTCAAGGATATCTACGGCAGGCTAATTGGGGGTAATATTATATTGGTTTTGATGATCGTGATGTATGTCATTATAAATTTATAGCCCTTAAATATTGCAAATGCACTGGTTGTGATTTGTAGTAAGTGAAGGGTCGATCCCACGAGGAGGGTGAACTAATCTAATCCTATGATATCTAATGCTTGGAAATTTTAATTAATTGAAAACAAAAATGTAACAGAAAGTAAATACGAGAATTTGATTTCAGGAAATTAATTCAGAAATTTAACATGAAAAGAAATTAAAATTGAGCAACACAAAAAGTCACAATGGAAATCAATCAAAAGAAATTACCAAGTTATGAGAGAGGGGATTTTTCCTATCATCAATGCTAATCTAATCAGTTATGTGTTATTTTGGTTTCGGTTCTAGACTATTGTAGAGTTGATTTCTCTCTCTCTCAAGTTATAACTATTAAACCCTAATTGAATTATGGAAATTGCAATCTCTTAATTAATAATGACACACAACCCTAATTAGATCTTAATCCCTTTAATAAATTACCGAGCCTCACACGGGATCTCTCTCCACACAATAACCGATATGATTAATCATGTGGTTTATTGGATTGCCTAACTCTCATTAACCCAATCTAATCATTTTATTTGGTTCACCTCTCGGTTTATTACCGAAATATGCAAGTACCACAATTAATTGCAACACCCAATCAATAAAACACAAAAATGACTATATTAACATTAAATCAAGGTAAAATGTCGAAGGAAGAGTTAGAACATCATCAATAATCCAAAATCCGTCATCATACAATCCATTTCAATCTTATACATTGAATGAACAAAAATGAAAATGGAAAGGGGAAAGAACTTGGATCAGATAATCCTGAAGGCAATAGCCTTTGAAGACCCAGTTATCCTCTTCTTCTTCTCCTCTCCCTCTCTCTTCTTTCTCTCTCCCTTGAAGCTTTCCAAATGTGGCAGAAAATGAAGCTCCCTTTAGGGTTTCATCCTTAAGCCTTTTATAGGCTTTTTCAATTAGGGCAATCCTAGGGTCTTTTCTAGGTCCGAAAAGTCCCTTAAAAACTTAAAACTAGAAGCATCCCCGTGCCTTTCCACACGCAGGGCACAATCGTTGTAACATCTCGTTATCCCATGTTAAGGGTTAAAACCCTAGAATAGTGTCTATGAGAGATTATTGAGAAGTTAGAAAGTGCATTTCATGCTTATGTATAATATAGCATACACACACACGTGAATATTGATTTTGCACATTAAAATGATTGTACATGCATTTATTGGCATTTTCATGTATAATTGATTTATAAATGTGATTATATTGAAAATTGTGGTTTATATTGTTGAAAATTATTTGGAGAGTGTACTTACTGATTTAAAATTTTTGGTGAAATTTTGGGTATTTCTAGACTAGAAAAAATGTCAAATGGCAAGGCAATTGATAAATGGTAGGAGAAATAAGAGTCAAATGACAGTGAAAAATTTTATAAATGACTTTGGGATTTATTGACAAGTGTCATTGAAAATTATGAGACAATTGGAGTAGAAATTGGAGTTGATTGGACTAGTTTAATAAGAGAACATAGTTTAAACTCACAAAAATTGGACAAGTGGTAAGTGACAGGTGTTACTTGCCAAGCCTAGTCTTTATTCCTACAATTATACTTGAAAGACAATTTAATTGTCTGAATCTTGATTACTTCTTCTTCTTCTTCGTGGCTTCCTTCTGCATCTTCTTCACGAATATTCTCACTAACCTTCATCAACGTTGAACCTAGCTCTCTTTTCTTTCATTTGCTACTCTCAACTTGTTGTCTTCTTCATTTGCCACAAGAAACCTAAATCTCCTAACATCCTTGATGATGTATGTGGGTTGCATGAGAAGTTAGGGATTCTTGGTGTTTTGAAGAACTTGGAGTTTTAACAAGTAAGTATCATGTTAATTCTTATGAGTAGTATGACTATGAAACAAATATTGTGATTAATTGATATTACTTGATCAGGAGAATAATGGTCATTATAGATGTGCATCATGGATGAAGAATGAGAATATTTGTGTCACGTTTTTATGTTTATGATGACTAATATTTCGTAAGTTGTTGTAAAGATGAGTTTATAATAGAAAGATCATTGATAAGGGAGTAGCATATGCGTGCAAAAAATATGAAGAATGTGTAGGAATGAAGAGGAAATATTGAGGATATAAGTTATAAGAGATAGACTAAGCAAAAGAAATGAACTAAGATGAAAATGGTGAGGAAGTGTGCTGGAAAATGTGTAGATGCAGTGTTTTCACTAAACAAGCATCTGTAATTTAGCCATATCTTGATTTATAGACATCCAAATGGGATCATTATTAATTTGGATTAAATTAGAGACATACGGATACAAGTTTTATGAAGAAATCGAATTTGAATTCTGTCTCTAAGGGTTTTCAAATTTTACTTGAAATTGAATACTGGGTGCAGTTGCAGTTTGAGAATAGTAGGTAGTAATTTGTGTATAACTTGATGAATACTACACCAAATTGTATAAAATTGGTGTTATTAGAAACTTAAGACATAAAGGAATAATTGTTTAGAAGAATGTTTTGCCTAAATTCTTCTTTTTCTGTGTCAAAAATGGCCATGCAAATTGATTTGAAAATATGTATTGGAGAATAGCTAAATCAAGCTTGAATATCGATCATTTGGTAGTGTACGATCGTTCTGATAGAAGGGAATAAGTTGGAGTAGTGCACAATCATGCACAAGCACGATCGTGATAGAGAGGAATCCTTAAAGGAGTTGCTCGATCGTGACAGTGAGCAACTAACCGGAAATGCAAGATCGTGCTTGTAGTGTAGTGATTTTTGACAGTTTGAACATCCTTCTTTTGACCATAACTTCTTCTCCGGACCTTCAATTGACTTGAAACTTAAACCACAAACTCCTCACACATTGTTCTTCCTCTTCACCAAAATTCATGTCCATTTGAATTCATTAGAAAGAATCGATAATTATTGATTAAGGAACTTAGGATAATCAAGCCTTACAGATGTGATTGAGTGGTGAACTTGGAATGAGTTTCTATTATTGAGGTGTAAACCTAAGTTCAAATTAGACATATATGAGTTTCGAAGTATGAATGACCATGAGATGAAAATAAAGGAAAAATACCTGAGATTGTCATTGAGCATGCATTGTACATAATCCATATACATATTTGTGCATAAATGAATACTTATAATTGTACAAAGTTGTGATGTGTGTAAATGTGTATGTATTGCATGATTTAGAAGAGCGATTTGAACGACAAACTTTGAGGGAATAGCTTTCTGGAGCAAACTGTGAGAAACCTAAACGGTCTCACTTGAAAAATTGTTTGTTTTAAATTTTTGTATTGAATTTGTGAATGTGATTGTGTTGATTCTAGACATTGAATGTCCGAGGCGTTTGATGGATGAATAAGATATTGGAAGTGCTCTTTGTATGTGAATTTGACTAAATAAGGGATACTCAGCATTTATGTTGAATGTCGGACTAAGATTCAATGATAAATGTGAATGTAAATGTGATGTGTTTCATTACATGAATGCATGACAACATAAATACTGTTGTGACCAGCGTAGCCACCGAAAATGAGCCTAAAGCTCAAAATATGATAAGAGCCTCTGGCTCAGTTGTGAATGTACTCAGTATCCACTAAAGGATATGAGACATTATCTGAAACAAGTCTAGTATTCACAAGGGAAATGGGCTAGTAAAAAGACACTCGGTCACAACAAAGTAATAAATGAAAGTGAGCCTCATGTGCATTGCATTTATAATTGATATGTATGTTTTAAATGATCAAAACAATCTGTTTGACTGCTCTGAATGTGATATGTGAAGTAAGTGTTATGTGATGCTACATGATAAATGAAAAGATGTGAATTTTGTGAATATATGATGTGATGTGTTATATGATTTGAGTGAACCATCGAGGATGGTTAACTCACTAAGTTCGCAAAACTCACTGAATTTGCAACGTTGACATTTCAGGTTTGAGAGAGGATACTGGTGATAGAGACACTCTAGAAGAATTATAATTTATGTACTTTTGGAAAGAAGAAATGGCTCGAAGGTTGGTCAGCTGAAACTGAAGGATCTAGATATCATTTTTGTATGATTCCTCATGTATGTAGCTTGTTTGTATATAGAGATGTAAATTCTGATAGTTTTTAAAAATGTACATATGTAGATGATATTGTATATAGGGATGAAATACGAAATGCTATAATGTACATATTCAGTTTTATGAAATGAAATGAGGAATTTGGGTTTTTAAATAGTGTGGAATTTACACATTAAATGATGATGCCATGATTAAGTAAGTGTCGTGATTGCTCTAGCATCCCACCCTTGTGTGGTACGTATTTGGATATCATTTAGGATGTCGGGTACGTGTCCGGTGAGAGTGGGGTGCTACAATTATTTGATATCAGAGCATGGTTTGGCATCCATAGGGACATATTAAGTATATAGACATGAAACATCGTGAGAAATGTAAATAGTAATTGAAGTTATTATCTACTATAGGTCATCTGACATAGGTGATCAAGTGGGACACTCAGCTGACCTAGAATCAGTAGGAGCCAGTAGAGAGTCTTTTGTACCTCGATATGAGAGAATGCCTTTGAGAATTCCCAAGAGAAGGGAAAGGAGGTATGATAAAATATGAAAGTAGGGGGCTGTGGACTTCTACAAAAGTACAGACCCTGCAGAGGCCAAGGGATGACTAAAGAGAACGAAGAGAATCTTTGATTAGATGGACTGCGAGCCAGATGAGAAGTTCGACTATACAGTTTCCTTATTGCAAGGCCCAGTATACCAATGGTGGAAGACTGTTATAGGCAGTACCACCAGGCCTTGTAACTTAAAGTGGGAAGACTTTTTGAAAGTCTTTAAGGAGAATTACATGCCTAAGATCTACCTGGATAGAAAGATGAAGGAATTTCTGGATCTAAAGTAGGGAAAATTATCAGTGGCAGAATATGAGATCAAGCTTAGTGAGCTGATGGGGTATGCTACTGGCTTGATTCCTACTGAAGAAGATAAGTGTAGGAGACTCGAAGATGGCCTAAATATGAAGATCAAAACAAGGCTAGCCATCACCAACTTGAGCAGTTTCACTGATTTGAGAGTTGCCTCGATCAGAATTGAGCAGCTATTGAGAGAGGGACAAGCAGAGTATCGACAGGAGTCTAGAATGAAGAGACCTGGTGAATATTAAGTTGAGTTTGGCAAGAGATTCGGGAAACACCAGAGTAGATCGTCTCGATCACAATTGAGGTCAAGACAGTCTTGGTTTAGGCTCGGAGGTGGCTTTGGTTACTCTGGTAGAGGTCAGGCATCTGGAGGACAGACTTATAATAGGTAACCACCACAGATGTCTAAATGTGAGCACTGTGGAAAGAGACATGGTGGTGAATGTTGGACATTATCAGGAGCTTATTTTCATTGTGGCTCTCTTGAGCACCGAATTAGAGATTGTCCTTCTATTGTTAGATCTCAGCCTGGTATGAGAGGAGGATCAGTAACTAAAACTACTGTTCAGTAGAGCCAAGCTAATGGGTCTAGACAGAGAGGCTGTGGTAGAGGCAGGATGAGTTATGGGAGTCCTACTGTCAGGACTGAGGTGCAAAGCAACCGACCACAGTTTCAGGCCCAAGTGTATGCAATGACTAGACAGAAGGCTCAGAATTCTCCAAATTTCGTTACAGGTACATTACTTATTTTTTATTATGAAGCATTTGCATTGCTAGATCATGGATCGACGCATTCTTTCATTGCATCGCATCTGGAATCTAGGTTACATTGTGATAGAGAACTATTAAAGTATGGATTGGAGGTGAGTACACTGATAGGTAGTATTATAGTAATAGGAGAAGTCTGCAAGAGGTGCTTGATTCGAATTGATCAGGTAGAATTGGAGGCAGACTTGATTGTACTATAGTTAAGGGAGATAGATATTATCCTAGGTATGGATTGGCTCACTCCTCATATAATTATTATGAACTATTACACTAAGAAGGTAATATTAGAATCTCCTGATTAGTCGAGCGCAGTTTTCTAAGGTATTAGTCAAGCAGTGTCAGCCAGGTTGATCTCATTTATGAGTGCTTTAAGGTTAATGCAAGGGGGATGTAAGGCTTATTTAGCCCATGTCATCAATACTCGAGTTGAGCAGAATATGTAGGACATTCCTGTTATTAGGGAATTTTTGGATGTGTTTCTTATAGAGTTATCTAGTTTACCTCCAGATTAGGAAACGAAGTTTACGTTCGATCTGGTTCCAAGTACTACTCCTATATCTGTTCCTCCATATAGGATGACACCTATGGAACTAAAGGAATTGAAGGCTCAATTACAGGAGTTGCTAGAAAAGGGTTTCATTAGACCCAGTGTATCACCATGGGGAGCTCCAATATTATTTGTGAAGAAGAAAGATCGAACTCTGAGACTATGCATCGATTATAGGCACCCAAATTGGGTAACAGTGAAGAACAAGTACCCGTTGCCTAGAATTGATGATTTGTTTGATTAGTTGCAGGGAGCTCAGGTGTTCACTAAGTTGGACTTGAGATCTGGGTATTATCAATTAATGATAGCAGAGGCTCATGTGCCGAAAAGGGCATTCAGAAGCAGGTATGGGCATTTCGAGTTCTCAGTGATGCCGTTTGGGTTAACTAATGTCCCAACTGCATTTATGGCTTTGATGAATAAGGTGTTTCAGCCCTACCTGGATCGAATTGTAATTGTGTTTATTGATGACACTTAGTGTATTCAAAGAGCAGAGAAGAGCATGTTGAGCACTTGAGATTGATCTTATAGATTATGAGGGAGAAATAGTTGTATGCCAAATTTAGTAAATGTGAATTTTGGTTGGATCAAGTTGTGTTTTTGGGTCATATAGTGACTGGACAAGGCATACAAGTAGATCTGAAGAAGATAAAGGCAGTAATGAAGTGGAAGGCTCCAAAGAATGTATCAAAAATCTAAAGTTTCCTAAGATTGGCCGGATATTACCGGAGGCTTGTTGAGGGGTTCTCATTGATCTCAACCCCTCTAACTAAACTTCTAAAGAAGAATGTAGTTTTCAGATGGAATGATGAATGTAAGAAGAGTTTTGAGGAGTTGAAGTATCAGTTGACTACAACACCGATGTTAACTATTTCATCGGGAATTGGAGGATATGTAATATACAGTGATGTGAACATTAAGGATTAGGATGTGTGTTGATGCATCATGGCAAGGTGATAGCCTATGCATCGAGACAATTAAGGTCTAACGAGATTAATTATCCAGTACATGATTTAGAGTTTGTTGCAGTTGTTTTTGCTCTACAGATATGGAGACATTATCTATATGAAGAGACATTCCAGATATCACTAATCATAAGAGTTTGAGGTATTTGTTGAGTCAGAGGGAATTAAATATGAGATAGAGGAGATGAATAGAGTTGTTAAAAGATTATGACTGTACAATTGAGTATCATCTGGGAAAAGCTAATGTGGTGGCTGATGCTTTGAGTATAAGTCAAATAACAGTGTTGCTCAGATTTAGTTATCGAGGTTACCAAGCTTAATTCAATTGAGAGCTCAAAATGTGGAGTTGAATCTAGAGCAGAATGAGGCACTAATTGCTACATTAAGACTGAGACTGATGTTGCATGACAGAATCAGAAAGGTATATAATAAAGATCCTAATATGGTGAAGCTCATCAAGAGATTGAAAATGAAACCGAATTCTGAGTTTGAACTGAGAGATGAAACAATGTGGCTGAAGCAAAGGCTATGTGTGCCTAATATGGATGATCTGAAGAAGAAAATTCTAGAGGAAGCTCATGTAGTTGCTTATACTATGTATCCTAGTACCACCAAGATGTATAATATCCTAAAGCAACATTTCTGGTGGCCTGGAATGAAGAAGTAAGTAGTGAAGTATATTACACTAGGCTCTGGTTGGGAAGCTACATTCGTTACCTATTCCGAAGTGGAAATGGGAATGAATTACCATAGATTTCATTATGGAATTGCCAAAGACTCAGAGGCAAAATGACACTATATGGGTTGTAGTGGACCGATTGACTAAGTTGGCCCATTTCTTATCAGTGAGAGAGAATAACTCACTAGGCCACTTAGCCTAGAGGTATCTGAATAAGGTAGTTAAACTGCACGGGGTTTTAGTATCCATTGTATTGGACAGGGATCCTAGATTTACTTCGAGATTCTGGAAGAGCTTATAGTCAATTATGGGTATGAAGTTAAGCTGCAGTACTGCATTTCATCCTTAAACAGATGGGCAGAGTGAGAGGCAATCAAGACTGTTGAGGATATGCTCAGGGTATATGTATTGGAATTTCAAGGATCTTAGGATTAGTACATAGCTTTAATTGAGTTTGCTTATAATAACCAGTATCACAGTAGTATTAGAATGGCACCATATGAGGCATTGTATGGCAGGAAATGTCGATCGTCTTTATATTGGGGTAAAGAGGGCTTGAGAATGGTAGAAGGCCCAAAACTAATACAGGATATTGTGGATAAGGTGAAACTGATCTGAAGTTGAATTAAAGCAGCTCAAGATAGACAGAAGAACTATATGGATCAGCACCAAAGTGATATGGAATACAGTGTAGGAGATAAAGTGTTTTTGAGAGTATCGCCTTGGCGAGGAGTATTGAGATTCAGTAAAAAGGGCAAGTTGAGCCCTAAGTACGTTGGTCCTTATAAGATCATTGAGAGGATAGGACCATTGGCATACAAGTTAGCTTTACCGAATGAGATGTCTCAGTTACTGCTAGCTTCCTCATCCAAGAGCTCATTTGTGTTTATTCATTCTTGTTTATCTCTGCTATTATTATTGAACTCCTTTATCTTTTGTCTGCTGAACTTGTTTCCTTTGTAGAGCTTTTAGTTCATTTCAGTTTACTGACTATATTTATTACTTAAATACTTCTCTGTTATTATTAACTATGGGATTGAAGTATATGAAGATGACAAATTGTGTTTAATTCCATGATGGGCTGATTTATTGTTCTTGAGAATTAATGTAGCTAATTTAGTCAATTATGCATGACGAAGGGACTGTTTTGTTTTCTTATTATTTGCTATAGTTTCTATGCTTATTGGATGTAATAGTGTGGCTAACCTTTGCATCATTTTGGTATTAAATGAAGGATCGAGAGGAGAAGTTTAATATTAGAAAAAGAAACTATAGACACTTAAGTTATGAATTAGAAATATATTAATTTAAGTAAGTAATTATTAGTTGGGTTTACATGATTGATTTGGATGATAAACTTGTTGAATACAAAAGTTAGATTTAGTTTATTATTTGAACTAATTTAGAACCAAATTAGTGATTTTAGTAAGACAATTACCTAATCAATTCATCTTAGTCATGCATAAGAGATTGAATTAGTGAAGTTATTTTCTTTAGAGCTTTCCATACTAGTTGATCAAGTAGTTTTGCTTCCAATTAAATTAGTTTACTTTTTAGTCTAATTATGTGCTTTTCTTTAAGCTTTTACTTAACAAATCAGGATAGAATGTTTAGGATTGCATTTGTTTTTATTTTTATTCAAGATTAATTTGAGTGAACTAATTTCACCTCCATGAGAGACGACCTTGGGTAACCAACTACAACTATCTTGTATACTTACAAGTAGGATAGCCTAGGTATTTTTTTTTTGAACTTATTTTAGGCACAACATAAGTATACGAATCGTAGCTTATCTAGGGTATCATTCCCAAAAGAACTATTAAACAACTAAAAACTTAAAAAGAACTTTGTCTAAGGTACTAAGATTTGATGTGAACTAAAATAAATAAATGAAATTAAAACAAATAATAAGACATAATAAGTAAACAATGAAATAATTGAGCTGCCAACAAAATTGAAATTGATCAAAGCTAAAGATTTTGTAACTATTCTATCGTTACTTTGTTTCCCTTAATCTTGTTGATTCAATTTATGTTTTATCTAAGGAATCCTAAAGTTTTGATTACTCTCTCTTAAGATCTAATCAAGTAACCTTAAATGAATCTGATAATCAAAGAGTTGTAATCTCTCGATTCACAAAACTACTCTTAACTTTTTCAATTTGTTTTGAAACAATCCTATAGACAATTAATTTTGCGATTAAGATCTCTCTTCAATTTTTCGTTAATTTGATAATTGTAGATCTATTAAGCTACCAACTCTCATTATGCACCTTAACACTAATGACTTGATTCATTCTCTCAATTTATTATCAAGTATATGCATGATAATTATCACAAACATTCATTAATATATTGAATTAATAAGAAATAATGTTCACAAAATAAGTCTAAAATAATCCCTAAATATGTATTTAGAAATCCATAATCTTGTTATACATTATAGATATCCAAATACACATTCAAGATTATGAAATAAATAAAGGGAAAAGATTAAAAAAACTAATTGAAGTCTTGATCTGGAATGCTGGAATTTCTCTGAAGCTATTCTTTGATCCTTCCTCTTTGTTCTATTTTAATGTAGTGGTTGCTACCTCTTTTTGGTATTTTCATGTTCTTTTATAGTGCTTAAGGCTTCTAGGTTTGTGTTTAGGGTTTCCTCACTTAATTTGGTTCCAAAAATAGCCTCAAACCCTTAAAACTTGAAAAAAACTCATGCTTGGAAACACATCATGCATGATCGTGCCCTGCGTGACTCTTCTATACAATCGTGACATAGAACCATGCGGCTTCCTATGCAACATGATCATGCCTTCCTTCATGCATCCAACATCTTCTCCATTCTTCAATTTCCTATTTGCAAACACTCATAATCATGTTAAACAGCTCTTGAAACATAAAATTAAGATCAAATTCATGCTCTACACCAAACAAACTCTTAGAACACATATATACATCTCCAACTCGTGAACTTAGCTAGTACAAAGCTATACAATAGCACCCAATTTTTCCGATTCGGCAGTTCGATCTATGATTTATCATTTATGGAAGTTGATAAGATCCTTCCTCCAAAAATTACCTCTCTAGTGGGTGAGCGCATTGGGATTGACTTGTCTATGTCTCCTTGCATTCGATCTTGTAGGTCCCGAATTCACCTCGATGGTTATGCCATTTTACTATTATAAATATAAAAAAAATAGAATGACGGTATCTGGGGAATAAGCATCGGCTAACTTTGTGCCAGCAGCCGTAGTAATATAGAGGATGCAAGCGTCCTCCACTTAGTTTCACTCAAGCTTCATCCTGGTCATGGATAGATCACTTAGAACACATATATACATTATCAAAAACACAATTCTAAGCCTATACATATGATAACCATCTCATCGGTCTCTTATAATGTGTTGATCAATAGTGAACCCTCTAATCTCATTGAATATAGGCTAGAGGATTAAGACAAGGAGATCTCTTATCATTACAGTCATAAAAAAGTTGATTAGGATAATTATCAATTAAGAGTAGAGGTTTAAGTATCACTCTAAGCGTAAGAAGATGAAAATCAGCAACCTATGCTTTGTAAATATCTCTTCATTTACTCAAAAGTATATCAAAATCTCTTAGTGCCTTATAATAGCCTTACATACATTCTGACAGCTCTAAGGGTTCTCTATTAATAAGAAAAAAAGCTAGTTATATATTTCCATAAGTTATCAACACCTAGTCCCTTAATTCTCCATACTAACTGGGTAAACTCTAAGACACCACCTTTTACCTACGTAGGTATTCCTATTAGCACAAAGAAACCTTCTTACAATGATTACCTTCTATTGATAGAGAAGATTTAAAAGATGGCTTTCAACTTGTGTAATAAGAGCTTGCCATTTATAGGGAGGATACAACCTATTAATTCAATCTTTAACAACTTTCATATATATTGGTCCTCACATCTTATCCTACCAATAAGCATTGTTTACATAATTAAAAGGGCGATGAGAAAAATTCTATAGTCGGGGGATCACAATAGAAAAGTAACGACCAAAATTTTAATGGATTGAGTTGTGTCAGCCAAAAAAGAAGAGGGATTATTGATTGAGCCCAAGTTTATCATATAATTTGGCTACACTTTTATGGCTGTTAATGTACTTTTTGACTCTTAATTTGTGATTTTGTGCTTAATTTAGTCCCTTGCGGTGAGCTTATGTTTTATGCAATTTGTTAGTAAAATTGTGCAAATGGACATTAATTGCATTATAATTTTCTAAGGACAATTGATACTGCAAATTGTTATTTTATATTGCAGGAGAAAAAGGAGTCAAAAGGATTAGAAAGTCAATAA
>JANZLC010000202.1:15325753-15342199 GCA_026413385.1 Erythroxylum gracilipes | reverse complement strand
AACCGATGAGGATGTTGAAGTTGAACAGTTGAAATGTTGAATTGAAATTTGAAAAATTGTTGTTTTGTTTTAGAATAGGTTTGGAAATTGGATTATTGGAATCGGTTTTGAAAAATTGTTGAATGAAAATTATGAATGTTTGCCTTTGGAAATTGGAATTAATTAAAATATGGACTATTTTGAAAATTTTAAAAAGTTTTGAGACTATTTTATAAATTTCAAAAATATTCCGAAACGGTACCCGGTATCAGTATAGTTCCGTTCAAGAGCTCAATCCGCTACCGAGCCCGGTACGGTATTCGTAACATTGAACCTGATAGTAGAATTTTACGAATCAATGAAGCAATCCTATGGCCTTTAACTAGAAAGAGTTTTGTTAATCAACTAATGGATTAGTTGCTAATAGTCTTGAGAAAGATGTTAACATAAGATAGCAATTTTCATGGTCCAATAGTCAATAATATAATTGCATCATAGGGTTAATGTTTAATGATTCTTAGGAGGATTCATCACCTAGATGCTATTATTTGATATTGATTTTTCTAAGTACCTTCCTCTATCATGAATTAGAATTATTTTAAACTTTGTTTATTTATTTAGTTTAATTTTTAATTAAAATCAAAATTTTGATCCTTATGTTAGATAATAGAAAAAGGGTAACTACTAGTAATTCCAACCTTCATGGGAAAACCCATACTTGCCTGTGCTAGCTACAGTTTATTTGTGCACTTGTAGTAATTTAAATATTGACTCAATCACAGTCAATTAATATGGTAAACCAAATGGTTATTGAATTTATAAAGCAGAGATATTAAGAGAAAAAATACAATTTATTGACCCATAAAAGGGATACGTTCAATAAGAAAATTACAAGTTGATAAAGGTTATCTAAAAGGTGAAGCGAGTTAATAAAGAACTGAGAATAATTAACAAGAAATAAAAAATAAAAGAGGTCAATGAGGATAAAGCAAGAAGAATTTGAGATTTTGAGCATATGCATAATGTTGATAGTAGAAGAATTAAACACCTTACATGGAATCGTAAAATGGATTATATGAAACCCTAAGAGTTGATAAAGATCAATGAAGCACATCATTAAGCCAACTAGGAATTTAGGAAAAAAGAATAAATATTAAATGTGGCATTTATACACATGCAATATGCATATATTTCTCTTTAGTATTTTGCTTGATTTTAAGGTCAAATTACATTATTTTACTTGGTTTTTGATACACTTTATTGTAATTTAGCATATTTGACCTTAGGATTAGATTCATCAAGAATTATAGGCAATTCTATGCAAAAAAATATGGACAAAATAATAATTCTTGATGGAAAATAATCTGGCCCTTCCCTATATGCTAGCCTATGTCTTACATTTATCAAGTATATTTAGAGATATGACCTAAAACAAAACATAAAGAAAGATCATGTGGTATTAAAGAAAATTCATATCGCATCACAGTTTAAGGCATGATCATGCATAAACTATATGCTAATCATAAGGAAAAGAAGATGATATGGTTTGGGAGCACAAGTGTACGAAAGATAATGTTTCTACCCTAGAGGGAAAAAAGAGAGGATATATAATTGTGGCCTAAATTATGTCTATGGGCATTAAAACATATTTAAACCATAAAAACCCTCTTATTTGGAATATTTTTAGGAGACTTTGCACATTTGACACATTTTTTTCTCTTTAAAGGTTAGGATTAGCCATCTGAGGCTCTAAGAGCCTCAAGAGGCCAATTTCAAGAGTATTTTCACCAAAAAATCAAGATCTAAATATCATCTCAAAGGATGGCGTTTTCTAATAAATCAAGATTTTCATATATATATCTAAGGAAAATCATACTTTTTATTGTATATATTGATTTGGTTTAATCAATAAAATGAGATATATTCTTTAATTGCCTTTGATTGATTGTAATGATACTTTAGTTATAATGATGACTAAACTTAATCTAAATTCACATTTGAACAACTTGAGAGGGCTAGTTATTGAGTGGAAGATAATTTAGAAAATAAATGTTTATAGGGAGCTCAAGAGTGTCTAATGTGATCTTTTGTGTTAGGGTACAACCTTTCATTTGTTTTCATATATGTTATTGCATTCAAAGGAGTGTTAACTTAATAGAGATATCAATTAATCATTGGTTATAGCTCGAGACAGTTCCTTTTTATTGTTTAGGAGATCATGCTTATCCATATTAATATATGCATGATAGGTTTATCAATTCACAGAGTCAAAAATATTACTAAAGGAATTACTTATGTAAACATCAACATATGATTTAATAAACTTTTGATAATTTACCATTTGGTTAATTCTCTTAGCTACCAGTTGATTGAGCCCAACTTTATGATATAAATTGGCAACACTTTCATGACTTTTACTACATTTTTTGACTCCTATTTCTAGATTTTGTGCTTAAATTGACTCTTGAGAGTGTACTTTTATTTTATGTAGTTTGATAGTAAAAATTGTCACAAATCATTATTAATTGCACTAATTAATTTTCTGAGAACAATTGATACTGCAAACTACCATTGTTAATTGTAGGAACCTCAAGGATAAGGGACTCAAGAAGATGTAAAGTCAAAGAAGGCTGAAGTGAAGTCAACAAGAGAACAGGTGCAACAGGAAGTTCACCGTGGCAAAGTAGATTTGTCGCCCCGACAAAATACAGAGGAATCCAGGCTGAACTTTCAGGAAAAATTCGCCGCGACGAAGGAACCAACAATGAAGCAAAACCTTTCGGGAAAAGTTTACCGCGACGTCACCTTCAAAAACCCGATCCATTTTCGGAAAAATCACCTATTGTGCCACCCGATCCAATCTTCCTTATTTTAAAAACCTACCAAATTAGGTTAAGAGCAGACGGAGATATACTGAGACAACAACAACATATACAATTTTTTACCACACTCGGCTCTCTCTCTCAACTTCAATCATCATCTATCACCTCTCTTCCATTTTTCATCACCAACTGTTTCATCATTAATTGCTGCCATGGATGCTTTTGGTGGGTTTCCAGTTATTAGCTCTCCCGAAGTAATGCTTGGCTTAGCACCTTTTCCTCTTGAAGATGTAGTAATGGCTTGAGTTCAATGGGCTTCAAAGGGGAGTAGTTACTCATGTTTAGCTACATTGTTATGAACTCCTTAGTTAGGATTTATTCTTTGTATTTGGATTTTCTTGATTATAGTTTAATTAAGTGTTGAACAATTTATTGTGTACTGGGTTTGTTGATGTAGAACTTAGAGCTTGAATATATGAAGTCTTATATATATCTTTTTATGATTTTGTTAATTCTCTTTTATCTACCCAGTTGTGTCTAATATTGAGATGATGCCAGATCCCAAATTGACCACTTGCATTAACTTACCCATTGCACACACTAAGATACATTCAACAAAGTTTTAAGAAATGGAGTTCATTGATTAAAACTTTGAACTTAAAGAGTTCTTTAAGGTTCATCATTTGAAAACTTAGTGATTTTCACTCCCACCAAGATTTATTTTGAACTATATAGCCAAAGCTCATTTTTCAAGAGGATTTTCTCACATTTGATCATTGTTTGAATTTTCAATTTCTTTTTCCCAAAAATCCAAAAATACTTTTTACACACTTCTCTTACAAATAGTTCAAATTTGTTAGTTTTCTTAAAGAACCAAAATCCCCCTCCTAACCAATTTAGTTTGCATTTCATGACATTTAGGCTAGCTTAGGTCAATTGCATTAGGTTCTAATTAAGTCAGACGACCCGAGGTTGCACTCTATATTGCAATCCTTGGAATTAAATTTTTGATTCGACCTCTAAGGGTAAGAATAAAAGACAAAGCATGAATCACCAATTGAAGTTTTTATTTTATATTTCATTAATTAAAATCCACTAATATCACTCTTTTAATTAATTTAGTTTAGACTAATGAGTAGTTGTAGGTTTTTAATCCGCACCACTTCCTTGAAGGATTCGACCCTTACTGACCATTATATTTCTTACTAATAACAAGTGTTCTTGCGTTAGCTATGGATAATAATTTAATAGAGGAAAATAGTAAAAATAATTTATCAAGTTTTTACACATCATTTTAATAAAAGCAATTGGTGTTTAGTAGACTTGAGAGTTATTAATTTAGTTGATTCTTTATATATATATATATTGTTTTCTTTTTTAATATTTAATTCCTTGGTTTTGTGATTGATTATGGATATCTATTCCTATTGGTAGTACAATAATGAAACAATCTGTTAGGCCTTGGAGAGATAAAAGGGTATAGTAAAGAGGTTTCCAAAACATAAGTTATTTGTTAGGCCTTGGAGAGATAAAAGGCTATAGTGAAGAGGTTTCCAAAACATAAGTTACATAATTAGTTGCAACTTTAGTTATTCTATAATACTCTAGACCTTATAATAAAGAAAATGGTTAATGTAGTAGCTAAGGGTGCCTTACACTAAAAAAATTTAAAAGTTTCACTATAATTGATTGAAGATATGGTAATGAATGATTATTTGTAATAGCTTGTTTCCATACCAAGGGTTAGAACTTTAGACTATTGCACATGAGTAATACCATTGAGAATTTACGTAATGCATTTCATTCATATGCATAATATTTGCATACACACATGAATCATGATTTAGGAAACATTGCAAAGATTGTACACACACTCAATTGACATGTTCTGGGGTATGAAAGGTTTGAAATGATCATGATGTGAATTGTGTATTGCTTATGTCTTGAATTTTGGTTTGGTAGATTATAATTAGTAAAATTGGAATTAATTGTTACAAATTGGAAAATTGATGAATTAAAATATACATTTAGCTTAGGAAAAATGTCAAGTGGTAAGATAAGGTGACATATGGAAAATTAGGATGAATAAGTCTATGAAAATTAGTGACATTTCCCATGAAAAATTTTGTGACAATTGGCATAGGTAATTAATTAACAAATGACAGTAATGATTGAGTGAAAAATGGCCTAGCATATTGGTGATATTTGACAGCCTATATATGGGACAAATGTAATGCATGCCTAGTGATATGTGTCACTGAAACATGGTGACACCTTGCACCCAGTTGAACTAAGCTAATGAAGAAAGTGTTTATGCTAGAACATTCACCATCTTCTTCTTTTCTCTCCACTGAAACTTGCTTCTATCTAACATCTCTATATTTTGGTTTAAGTCTTGTTAAATTGTCACACCAAATCCATACTTTTACTTTTCATAAAGTTAGGTAAAGAACCAAAACATTGTTGTTCTTGTTGTGGTTTTTTATCGTTGCCAAAAACCAACCTATTTCCACCTTAAATTTGTGATGATCTTGCATGCATGGAGGGCTAGGTTAACTTGATGAATTAAGATGGAACTTGAGCTAAACAGGTAAGTAAAGTATTAATCTTTATTGCATGTTATAATAGAAAGATTATGATGATTGAATTGGGATGGATTGTATATGATGTCGATGATGAAGTGTTCTGGAATATGATGGATGAACTTGGATACTTTTATGCTTTGTTCTTGAGGTATAGAAAAACCATAGGTTATAAGTTGTTATATGGATGAATTAGATTGGGATTTGAAATATAATGAAAGTGAATTTATGATAAAGAAAGGTGACAGTGTAGTGTTCTTGAAATGGGAAAGAACTAGGACTATATGTATGATAGTGAATGATAGTTTCTGTTTTGTTTTGATGCATGAAACAATAGTCTATGAGATGCCAATTGAATAATTTTGAGTTAGAATTGGAGATGAAATTGACGAGGAATTGGAATATAATTAAGGTATAATTGAGGTATAATTAATGGCCTATTATGAAGATGTTTTGAATTTGGTATAAAGGTGCTACAATTTGGAAAAAAATTGAAGGAAATGGATTCTGAACATTTGGTTCACTCATCCCATGATCTTGGAAGCTGCATTAGCTCCTTCCTACGATTGTGGGCAATGCTTTGAAGTGAATTTTTTTGTTTTGTGTGATTGTTGAATTAACTAAGGATAAGTCACTTTACTTTGGTGAAATTAGACTTGATTGAGGCTTGAAATGAACTTAGATAGTTGCTTGATTAATTAGTTAAGGGTTTGATAAGTTTAGGTTGTTAATTTATGTTATAACTTAAGGAATGGATTATTTTGATATCAATGTTTGTTAAAGAAATAAAGGTGTTCTTATAAATACAAATGTGATCCAAAGGATATGAGTAATGTATTAGGAATGAATGAATGAAAATTGGGAAATTGTGTGATCACATATTGATTCATTCATTTCTAATACATTACTCATATCAGACCAACATGTATGACTAAAGAAGCATAAATTGATCATCAGCATCCAGACATTGCCAGTTCATCAAGGCAAAGCTTATCTGGAGCATACTGTGAGTTAACCTAGATGTTTTCTCACTATGATTGATTTGTTTCTATTTAAATTTTAGTTATTAAATTGTTACTTATGTGATTGTGATAATTTCGGACATTATTGGTCCGAAGAGTTTGATATTCGAGAATGTATTGGAAGTGCTTTCAAATTGTATATGTAAGTGGAATGTTGGACTCAGATCCAGAGAATGTGATAAATTGCATAAGCACATTGAATGAAAAGTATTGATAGCATATTATATGAATTGATGCATTCCTTGCATTAATATACATGATCAAATAAAGGAGTTGTGACTGGAGTGACCAACGTGAAAAAGAGCTTTAAGCTCAAGATGTGCACAAAGAGCCACAGGCTCAGTTATTAATGAATCTGGTATCTACAAAGGGTATGGGACAATAAATGAAATGAGCTCGGTATTCACAATATATATAAGAAAGTAAATAGGCCCTCGATCACAACAAAGTAAAATGAAAGTAGAGTCACATTTGCATTTGCATATATAATTTTACATGTATTGTGTGAATGATTGTAATGAATTATTGAATTATTTTAATATAGTGATATGCAATGTTGCGTACCTGTTATACTTGTTAAAATGTGGTGAAAGGTGATGTTTGTGTTATGACTTAAGTGAGCACATCGATGATGGTTCATTCACTAAGTTAGCAAATCTGTCAAAATTGCAATGTTGATTTTCAGGTACAAGGGAGACCTAACTTCTAAGCCAATCTAGTAGAAGTTTAGTACTATCAATTTTTGGGAATAAGAATGGCTCAAAGGTCTGGTCAGCTAATATCTAAGGAGTATAGTAGATTGTGTTTTATTTAGTTTCTCATTCATGTAGAACATTTTGTAAAAGATTGGTAACTTAAATATATGGATTATGAAGTGTAATGCTACAATGTAAGTTATGTTTGTAAATGAAATGGGAAAATTGAATACTTGTGTTATGTGTAGGAAATGCATTTCATTCTTATGCATCAATTAGTATACATGCACGTGAATTTGATAATTCCACACATTACAATGATTGTTTATGCACTCATTTGACATTTTTTGGGTATAAATGATTTTTAAGTGATTATGATGTGAATAGTGAATATTTTATCTTGAAAATTGATTTGGAGAGTATACTATTAATTTTGGATTTTTGGTAGAATTTCAAATATTTTATGAAATTATGAGTATTTTTGGACTAAGAAAAATGCCAAGTGGCAAGATAATTGATTTATGGTAGTAGAAATAAGTTTCAAATAGAAGTTGAAATATTTGGCAAATGGTATTAAGACTTGTTGAGAATATGATATTAAAAATTGGGTGACAATTGGAGTAAAAATTAGAGACAAATAGACTAGTTATTAAAGGGAACCATAAGGTGATGACATCTGCCAAGTGACAAGTGTCACTTTCCATGCCACACACTCACCCATGATTCTTTTAACATTGAAAGACCATTTTAATTGTTTTCTTTCTTGCTTTCATTTTTTTCAAGCTTCTTCAGTTCCACGACACTTACCCACCTCCACCAACGTTAAACCTTGTCCTCATTTTGTTCACTTGCTACTCTCTTTTTGATTGTCTTTTTCATTTCTCAAAAACAAAAACTTAATCTACCCACTTCCATATTGATAATCATGTAAGTCATGAAAAGCTAAGGTTCACATGATTTTGAAGAGTTTGGAGTTTTACCAAGTATCGTATGGTTCTTCGTGATTTGTTGAATGAACATGTATAATGATAGAGGTTAAATGTTCATAAAATGGTGTTTTGTATAAGTTAGAATGTGGGTAAAGAAATGAACCCGTTGGTGTCTTATTTTTGTGTTGTATAGATGATTTTGAAATAAAAATATCATTGAAAATGGTGTTGGAAAAAGGCACAAAAATTTTTGATAGGTAAATGGATGTTTTATGTTCTGTTTTCAATGTTTATTAACGTGGATCTCTTTGGGTGTTTTGGAGATGAACTAACATGAGTTTAGAGTTAATAAAAAGGAGTAACATGGTGTTTTGAAATGAGATAAATTAAGGTGATAGTTAGAAGTTAAATGAATGTGAGATTAGAGTTGAGTATGTGCAGAAATTTAGTGAATATATATATATATGTAGATGTTCTGTTTTTGGTATTATGATCAAACATAGAATATGACTTGTTTGTGATTGAAATTTAACTGAAACGGAAGTAGGAATGAAGAGGAAATTATGAGGAGATAAGCTAGAAATGATATACTAAGCAAAAGAGAGGAACTAGGATGAAAATGATGATGAAGTGGGATGGAATACGTTAGATGGTGTATTTTCACTGAACATGCATCTATATTTTAGCCATATATTGATTTGTAGATGTCCAAATGGAATGATTTTAAGTTTAGATTGAAGTAGAGACATATGGCTATTTTCTTAATGAAGGAATTAAATTTACATTCTGTCTTTAAGGGTTTCAAAATTTGGCTTGAATTTGAGTACAATGTGCTGTCGAGGTTTGAGAACTGTCTGCAGTATTTTAGGTATAACTTACAGAATACTAAACCTAACAGTATGAAATTGATGTCGTTAGAAACTTAAGACATTGAGAACATTTTTGAAGAAGAATGTATTGCCTAAATACTTCTTTTCCTTGTTAAAATGGTCAAGTAAAATTTGACCCAAAAATCTATTTTGACAAAAGCCATCAGGTAGTGTACGATCATGCACAAGCATGATCATGACAGAGAGGGAACATTGGGTAGTGCATGATCGTGACAGATAGGAAACATTAGGGAGTTGCACGACAGTGAGGAATCAACAGGCAGTGCACGATCGTGCATAAGCGCGATCGTGACAGTGAAAGTGTACTGTTGTTTGACAACTTTCAACACTATTCACTCTTTTGACCATAACTCCTTCTTCGAACCTCCAATTGACTTGAAATTGGAACCACAAGCTCTTCACAAATTTTCCTTCCTCTCCACCAAATTTCATGGTCATCTGAATTCACTAAGAAAGGATTTGTAAATGATTGATTGATGATGTTATAATAATCAAGTGTATTGAGCCACGAACCTTAGTACATGATTAAGTGATGAACTTAGAATAAATTTGTATTATTGAGATGTTAATCGAAGTTCAAATTAGACATATATAAGTTTTAAAGTATGAATGATCATGAGATGTGAACAATCCAGTTGCTAATGTGCTCAGTATCCACAAAGGGATATGGGATAATATCTGAAACAAACCCGGTATCCATAAGGGATATGGGCTAGTAAAAAGGGCACTCAATCACAACAAAGTAATAATTGAAAGTTAATCTCATGTGCATTGCATATATAATTAATATGTATGTTTTAAATAATCGAAATGATCTTCTTAACTGCTCTGAATGTGAAATGTGGAATAAGTGATCAAAGTGTTATGTGATGCTATATGATTATTGGTTAAAAGATGTGCATTATATGATGACAATAATTATTGTGAACTTGAAACATAAATTGTATGTATTATGTGTTATGAGTGAGCCATCGATGATGGGTAGCTCACTGAGTTCACAAAACTCATCAAAATTGTAACGTTGACTTTTCAAGTGCGAGAGAGTGGACTTAACCTATAAGACAACTTAGAAGAGATCTAGTACGGTTTTTGGATAGAAGAAATGGCTCAAAGGTCGGTCAATTGAGGCTGAAGGATTTAGATAGAATTTTGTATAGCTCCTCATTCATGTACCATGTAGCATATTTTGTAATAGAGTTGTAAACTCTGATAGTTATGTGATATGATATATAAGGATGAAGTATGTAATGCTACAATGTATATTCGTTTTTATGAAATGAAAATGAAGAATTGGGTTTTTAAATATTGTGACATTTGCGTTTTAAATGATGATGACATGATTAAGTTAGAGACGTGATTGCTCTAGCATGCCCCCCTTATGGAGTACGTACTCGGATATCCTTCAGAATGTCGGGTATGTGTCTTGTGAGAGTGGGGTGCTACAATTCTTGGTATCAGAGCATGGTTGGCATCCATAGGGATATATAGGAATATTATACATGAAATGTTATGAAAAATGTAGATAGTAATTGAAGTTATTGTCAATTATAGGTGATCAAGTGGGACAATCAGCTGACCTAGAATTGGTAGGAGTTAGTAGAGAGTCTTCTGTATCTCAACCTGATAGAATGCCTCTAAGACTTCCTGAGAGAAGGGAAGGGAGGTACAATAAACAGAGAATGTAGGGGAGCTATGAACTTCTACATAAGTACAAACCCTGCAGAAGTTGAAGGATGGTTAGAGAGAACAGAGAGAGTTTTCGATAAGATGGACTGTGAGTCAGATAAAAAGTTTGATTATGCAGTTTCCTTACTTCAAGGCCTAGCATACCAATGGTAGAATATTGTTCCAGGAAGTACCACCATACCTTGTAACTTGAAGTGGGGAGACTTTTTGAAGGTCTTCAAGGAGAACTACATGCCCAAAATCTACCTAGACAGAAAGATGAAGGAATTTTTGGTTCTAAAGCAGGGAAAATTATTCATGGCAGAATATGAGATCAAGTTCCATGATGTGATGGGGTATGCTACTGCCTTGATTCCTACTGAGGAAGACAAGTGTAGGAGATTTGAAGATGGGTTGAACATGGAGATTAGGACAAGGCTGGGAATCACCAACTTGAGTAGTTTCACTGAGTTTAGAGCAGCCTCGATCAGAATTGAACAACTATTAGGAGAGGGACATGCAGAGTATAGGCAGGGGTCTAGAATGAAAAGACCTGGTGAATTTCACGCTAGAGTAGATTGTCCCGATCACAGTTGAGATCGAGATAGTTTGGGTTTAGGCCGAGAGGTGGTTTTGGTTACTTTGGCAAAGGTCAAGCGTCTGGAGGACAGACTTATAATAGGTAACTATCATAGACGCCTAACTACGACCACTATGGAAAGAGACATGGTGGTGAATGTAGGACATTATCAGGAGTTTGTTTTCATTGTGGCTCTCTTGAGCACCGAATCAGAGATTGTCCTGCCGTTGTTAGAGCTCGGTTTGGTGTGAGAGGGGGATCAATAATTGAAACAACTATCCAGCAAAGTCGAGCTAGTGGGTCTGGACAAAGAGGTCGTGGTAGAGGCAAGATGAATTCTGGGAGTCCTACAGTTAGGACTGAGGTGCAGAGCAATGAACTGCAGTATCAAGACAGAGTTTACGCAATGACCAGACAGGAGGCTCAGGATTCTCCGGATGTTGTTGCAGGTGTGTTGCTTATTTTTGCTTACGAAGCTTTTGCATTGCTAGATCCTGGATCTACGCACTCTTTTATTGCATCGCATCTAGCATCTAGGTTGCATTGTGATACAGAACTGTTGAAACATAGATTAGAGATGAGTACACTGATAGGTAGTACTACAGTAATAGAAGAAGTCTACAAGAGGTGCTTGATTAGAATTGATCAGGCAGAATTGGTGGCAGATTTGATTGTACTAAAGTTAAGGGAGATAGATATTATCCTAGGCATGGATTGGATCACTGCTCATAGGGCTATTATGAACTGTTATACTAAGGAGGTAATATTAGAATCTCTTAATCAGCCGAGAGTAGTATTTCGAGGTATTAGTCAAACAGTGCCAGCCAGACTGATTTTATTCATGAGTGCTTTGAGGTTGTTGCAAGGAGGATGTGAGGCTTATCTGGCCCACATAGTCGATACTTGAACTGAGAAAAATGTGCAGGACATTCCTGTTGTTAGGGAATTCCTGGATGTGCTTCCAGCAGAATTATCTAGTTTACCTCCAGATACAGAAACGGAGTTTACGATTGACTTAGTTCCAAGTGCTGCTCCTATATCTATTCCTCCATATAGGATGGCACCTAAGGAACTAAAGGAATTAAAGGCTCAGTTATAGGAGTTGCTAGAAAAGGGTTTCATAGACCAAATGTATCACCATAGGGGGCTCCAGTCTTATTTGTGAAGAAGAAAGATGGAACTCTGAGACTGTGCATTGATTATAGGCAACTAAATCAGGTAACGATGAAGAACAAGTACCCATCCCATTTCCTAGAATTGATGATTTGCTTGATCAGTTGTAGGGAGCTCGGGTGTTCACTGTGTTGGACTTGAGATTTGGGTACTATCAGTTGAAGATAGTAGAGGCTGATGTGTCGAAAAGTGCATTCAGAGCAAATATGGGCACTTTGAGTTTTTAGTAATGTTGTTTGGGTTAACTAATATCCCAGCTGCATTTATGGCTTTGATGAATAAGGTATTTTAGCCTTACCTGGATTGTTTTGTAATTGTGTTTATCGATGACATCTTAGTGTAATCAAAGAGTAGAGAAGACCATGCTAAGCATTGGAGAGTAATCTTATAGATTATGAGGGAGAAACAGTTATATGCCAAATTTAGTAAATGTGAGTTTTGGCTAGATCAAGTAGTGTTTCTGGGTCACATCGTAATTTCAAGTGGATTCGAATAAGATAGAAGCAGTAATGAAGTGGGAGGCTCCAAAGAATGTATCAAAAATTCGGTGTTTCCTAGGATTAGCCAGATATTACCGAAGGTTTGTCAAGCGGTTCTCATTGATCTTAGCCCCTCTGACTAAACTTCTGAGGAAGAATGTAGTTTTCAGATGGAATGACAATTTTCAAAAAAGCTTTGAGGAACTGAAGCATTAGTTGACCACAACATTAGTGTTAACTATTCCATCAGGAACTGGAGGATATATAGTATACAGTGATGCTTCGCATCAAAGATTGGGATGTGTGTTGATACAGTAGGGCAAGATGATAGCCTATGCATCGAGAAAATTAAGGTATCACGAGATAAATTATCCGGCACATGAGTTAGAGCTTGATGTAGTTGTTTTTGCTCTAAAGATATGGAGACACTATCTGTATGGAGAGACATTCCAAATATATACCGATCATAAGAGCTTGAGCTATTTGTTGAGTCAAAAGAAATTAAATATGAGACAGAAGAGATAGATAGAGTTGTTAAAAGACTATGACTATATGATTGAGTATCATCTGGGAAAAGCTAATGTCGCGGCAGATGCATTTAGTAAAAAGTCGAATAGCAATGTAGCTCAGATTCAGTTATCGAGGTTACTGAGCTTAATTCAATTGAGAGCTCTAAATGTGGAGTTAAATCTAGAATAGAATGAGGCATTAATTGCAATATTGAAGATGAGATCAATTTTTTATGACAGAATCCGAAAAGTTCATAGTAAAGATCTTGAAATGATGAAGCTTATTGAGAGGTTGAAAATGAATCCAGATTCTGAATTTGAACTGAGAGATGAGACACTATGGTTAAAGCAGAGGTTGTGTGTGCCTGACATTGAAAATTTGAGGAAAGAAATTCTAGAAGAAGCTTATGTAGCTGCTTATGCTATGCATCCTGGTACCACCAAGATCTATAATACACTAAAGCATCATTTCTAGTGGCCAGGAATGAAGAAGAAAGTAGCAGAATATGTTGCTAAATGTTTAACTTGCTAGAAGATTAAGGTTGAGCATTAAGCTCCGGTTGGGAAGCTTCATTCATTACCTATTTCGAAATGGAAATAGGAATGGATTACCATAGATTTCATTATGGAATTGCCAAAGACTTCGAGGCAAAATGACATTATATAGGTTGTGGTGGACCGATTGACTATGTCGGCCCATTTCTTACCTGTAAGATAGAATAACTCATTAGATAAGTTGGCTTAGAAATATGTAAATGAGATAGCTAGACTGCATGGGGTTCCGGTATCTATTGTATCGGATAGGTATCCCAGATTTACTTTGAGATTTTAGAAGAGCTTAAAGTCAGCTATGGATATAAAGTTAAACTTCAGTACTACATTTCATCCTCAAACAGACAAACAAAGTGAGAGGACAATTAAAAATGTTGAGGATATGCTCAGGGTATGTGTATTGGAGTTTAAAGGAGCATGGGATCAGTACATAGCTTTAATTGAGTTTGCATATAATAACCACTAACATAGTAGTATTAGAATGGCACCATATGATGCATTGTATGGCAGAAAATGTTGTTCTTCTCTGTATTGGGATGAAGAGGGTCTAAGAATGGTTGAAGGCCCAAAATTGATACAAGATGCTGTGGATAAAGTGAAACTGATCCGTAGTCGTATTAAAGCAGCCCAAGATAGACAAAAGAGTTATGTGGATCAGTACCAAAGGGAGATAGAATACAGAGTAGGAGATAGAGTATTTCTGAGAGTATCGCCTTGGTGAGGAGTGCTGAGGTTCGGTAAAAAGGGTAAGCTGAGCCCTAGGTACATTAGTCCTTATGAGATCATTGACATGATAGGACCATTGGCATACAAGTTAGCTTTACCGAATAAGATGTCTCAGTTACACAATGTATTTCATGTGAGTATGCTCAGAAGATACTGATCTGATCCAATGGATGTGTTACTGATTCAAGAGATTGAAAATTGCTAGTAATCTGAGTTATGTTGAAGAGCCGATTAAGATAGTGGGATATCAAACAAAACAGCTGAGAAATTGAGTAATTACATTAGTGAAAGTCCTTTGGAAGAATCACTCAAGTGAGGAAGAAACTTGGGAAACGGAGGAGCACATGAGGAGACAATATCCCTACCTATTCGAACAATTAGGTAAAAATTTCAAGGACAAAATTTCTTAAGCAGGGGAGAATTGTAACATTTCATTTTCCCCATTTTAAGGGTTAGAACCCTACAATATTGAATATGAGAGATATCATCGAGAAATTAGGAAATGCATTTCATGCTTATGCATCAATTAGCATATATGCACGTAAATTTGATAATTGCATACATTACAATGACTGTTTATGCACTCATTTGACATTTTCCGAGTATAAATAATTTTTAAGTGATTATGGTGTGAATAGTGAATATTTTGTCTTGAAAATTGATTTGGAGAGTATAATATTGATTTTGAATTTTTGGTGGAATTTGGAATATTTTCTGAAATTATGAGTATTTTTGAACTAGAAAAAAATGCCAAGTGGTAAGACAACTGATTTATGATAATAGAAATAAGTGTCAAATGGCAGTTGAAATAGTTGACAAATGGTGTTAGGATTTGTTGAGAATATGATATTAAAAATTTGGTGACAATTGGAGTAGAAATTGGAGACAAATAGACTAGTTATTAAAGGGAACCATAAGGTGGTGACATCTGGCAAGTGACAAGTGTCACTTGCCATGACACACACTCACCCACGATTCTTCTTCAAGCTTCTTCACTTCCACAACACTTACCCACCTCCATCAACATTAAACCTTGTCCTCATTTTGTTCACTTGCTACTCTCCTTTTAATTGTCTTTTTCATTTGTAAAAAACAAAAACTTAATCTACCCACTTCCATGTTCATGATCATGTGATTCATGGAAAGCTAGGGTTCATGTGATTTTGAAGAGTTTGGAGTTTTACCAAGTAATTATCGTATGGTTCTTCATGATTTGCTGAATAAAACATGTATAATGATAGTTAGAGGTTAAATATTCCTCAAATGGTGTTTTATATATGTTAAAAAGTGGGTAAAGAAATGAACACATTGGTGTCTTGTTTTTGTGTTTATGATGATTAATATTTCATAAGTTGTTGTAGAGATGAGTTTGAAATAGAAAGATCATTGAAAATGGTATAGGAAAATGGAGCAGAAAAATTTGATATGTAAATGGATATTTCATGTTCTATTTTCAATGTTTATTAACATGGATCTCTTTGGGTGTTTTGGAGATGAACTAGCATGAGTTTAGAGTTAATAAAAAAGAGTACTATGGTGTTTTGAAATGAGATAAATTAAGGTGATAGTTAGAAGTGAAATGAATGTGAGATTAGAGTTGAGCATGTGTAGAAATTTAGTGATGAATATATATCTATGTAGAAATTCTATTTTTCGTATTATGATCAAACATAGAATATGACTTGTTTGTGATTGAAATTGAGCTAAAATGGAACTAGGAATGAAGAGGAAATAATGAGGAAATAAGCTAGAAATGATAGACTAAGTGTAACAATTCGAGGTGGCTCGGTTGTTAAATTTAAAGCTCGATTTTAATTCTTGATTTAATTGTTTTAAACTCCCA